>SJYO01028515.1:390967-630000 GCA_006410555.1 Capra ibex
GGAGTCTATACGTCTACTGTGGTGGGAATACCGTCTTTCACTTCTCCTTGATTTTTCGGAGAACTACTTTCACTTTCTCCTCTCACTTTTTCAACAGAATTTCGAGTTGTAAGTCTTTTGCTTCTAGTACCGTAGACCAGGGTAGTGAAGTACCCTATATCTACCCCTTTGTCACCTTTGTCACAGTCTGAAATAAAAAAACCCGAGGGTTTAGTGACGTCTACCACTGACGTCGGTACTTTAATTTTCTGCGAATGAGGAACTTTCTTTTCAATACTGGTTGGATCTATCATATAAGTTTTCGTCTCTGTAACGAAACGGCTGATTCCAGGTAGATCAGTTCCGATACCAAAAAGGACACCAGTACATACCTACACTCTCAACCTGACACTTCTTTCGACTCACGGCTTCTTAACTACACAAACTTGACACCACAACCTCTTCTGAGAATTCTCAGGGAATCTGACGTTCCTCTAGGTTGGTCAGGAATCGGGACCCTAAAGAAACCTTCCTTACTACGATTTCGACTTTGAGGTCATGAAACCGGTGGAGTACGCTTCTCAACTGAGTAACCTTTTCTGAAACTACGACCCTCCCTAACCCCCGTCCTCCTCTTCCCCTACTGTCTCCTACTCAACCGACCTACCGTAGTGACTGAGTTACCTGCACTCAGACTCACTTGAGGTCCTCAACCACTACCTGTCCCTTCGGACCGTACGACACTAAGTACCCCAGGACCGCACGACGCTAAGTACCCCAGCGTTTCTCAGTCTGTGCTGACTCGCTGACTTGACTTGACTTGACTTACTATCCCTTAGTACATCTGGGTGGTAAAGTAGACGATTAAACAAATTAGGTCAGACTATTATAACCTTCTTTACCTCCTCCGTACCTAAAGGAACAATCCTCTCTCGGATCACCCTTCTTACGTGTCTCGAGAAGAAACCAAAAGGACGTTCCGTCAAAATTAAGATCTGACTGACACTTCGAGGTGTAAATGAGTTATCTATATTCGTTGTCACTCTGACCTGGACCGACTCTGCACCGAGCCCTGGGAAGGAAAGTCTACGACCACGACGACCTCAGTTGTCTTCTTTCCGTCTCGACGAGCCTCTTCACTCGCTGAGGTCTTCCCGGTCCCGCAAGGGTGACGTCGACAAAAACCTGTAAAGTGATGGTGGTGGTGGAACTCCTTCGATAGTACCTACAACGGAACGACCCGGACGTAACGACCCAGAAGTTGGATAACGGGTCAAAGTAAAGAAACACGTAGAAATACCGAAACCCCTTTCTTGTGTCCTACTCTTCGGTCCAAGAGAGTGACCTCCGAAGGTTCGTAAAGTAAAGGACAGTCCCCATTTGTACGTCTATCCTCCACTAGGGACTGAGAAGGTCGTAATTGTAGCACTCTATGGAACATAGGGTACCGTCAGTTACTTGCATCCGAACGCCCGAGAACAAAAGTGAACTACTCCCATGGTCAGGTAGACGAACCATGTCACCGTCGTAGATCCGTTTTCGTAAGTAGAGTCTACTCTATAAAGATCGGAAATTGATGGAGTGTCGGACCGGAGTCTTCTTAGGATTCCAGACACTTAAATGGGAGCGTGTCACTCCCTCGACCCTTCTCTTGTGAAGACTTACTTCCGTCTCCTAGGAAAAGACAGACCTAACGTTCTTATTACCACTCCTCTCTCCTCCTCTCTGTGTACACTCAGTGGGACGGAAACGTCAGACAGGACCTCGAAGAATGACATAACTAGTGAGAGGAGAAGATTCTCTCCACAGTAAGACTAACTGGCGAACACGGGGGAATCTTCAGTCTGGAGAATGATTTCTACACGTGACCGTAAATTTCACCCAAAACAGTGTACGTGGTATTGGAAGTAAGACCCGGGGACAGCATTGGTACTCTGATGTAGAGTGTGTGGAGATTGATCTCCCCGGTATCGACTGGTTCGCGAGGTCGGTGTGACAAGACTCCGGGTGGACGTAAACATGACTCCGTACAAAGGATTTCCGACGAAGGTCGGTTACAGGTGAGGACCCTCTGTACCCCATAGAGACTACAGTCGAAACCGAGTTCCTGAGGTGTGACCGAACCTACTTCGAGTCATCAAATCCTACGAAGGGGGTTGGAATAGAGGAAGTGAGGTCTTCTGTCAGGTCCTTCCTTATTTCACCAACTTCTTTCACCTGTACGACGACGACGACGACGATTCAGTGAAGTCAACACAGGCTGAGACACTCTGGGGTATCTGTCGTCGGGTGGGCCGAGGGGGCAGGGACCCTAAGAGGTCCGTTCTTGTGACCTCACCCCACGGTAGTGGAAGAGGCCTGTACAACCTTCCCGAGATAAATACATTCGGTTTTCTGGTCGATCTCTTACGTAGGGTGCTCTCCTATATGGTCAGGGGTTTGGTAACTTACGTGACTACTCTCCCTATGGTCGTAGTGATTCTTCAACACGTCGGACCCCTACTACCTTCCTCTTTACCAATGTTTGACTCGAACAATCGTAGACGTCCTCACTACATCCGGTCCTCCACCGTGAATGGACGGTCTTCGGCCCTCCGGTATTAATGGAGTGAGAAGTCTTCCATTCCAGTCTCCCGTCAGTCACCCGAAATAGACGTCTCCCAATACCTCTTCCAATTACCCCACGTCACATCTAAACGTAGATCTCCGTTTTACCAACCGTTCCTACGACGAATCGTAGAGAATTACCCTACTCGTTTGAAATTTCCAGGTCTATCATAAAATCCGAAACGTCTAGTGTACGAGAGACAGTGTCGACGAGTTGAGTCGACAACATCGTGTTTTCGTCGGAATTTGTTATACATTTGTTAAAATTTCGACAGAAAGTTATTTTGAAATAAATGTTCTTGTTCACCAACAGACCTAAATCGGTCACCTCGACATAAACGATTAGAAAATGGATAACTTTTTTTTTGTTGGGGTTTGATTTTAACCTAATCCTCCGACTCTCGGTAGTGAAATTATTTTTTAGTACTAGAGTACGAGTCAAGGGTCAGAACTCAGTCAAAAGTCTAGACTTTGGGTCACTGGCATCTTCATCGTCCTCCTCCCTGGGACGTTTTGATAATGTTCATGTATGACACCGTTAGGAAGGTCTGAAAGGAGTTTTCTTAGATGAGTACCGGTAAATCAGTGTACTGATATGTGATCATGATAACCTGTTGCCAAACCTCAACTACGGTTATAGATGTCTGGGTTTTCCAAGTAGGACCGGTAGGACAACCTAACCCCCCGGAAACTCCAGATCCACTTTTTACTCCAGGATATATTTCAGGTCGAATCTCACCCGGGTGTAGATGTCTAACTCCGTCCCCAATGGGATAGAAGAAGGTGGTGACTGGGGAGGTTGTGGTACCCCCAGTCGATTGTCCGGATGGACGTGACCCGGGTAACCCGGACAACGTTGTGGTAAAGGACGAGGCCGGGATGAGCTACGACCGTCGGAGACAGTGAGTCATACACCCGGTCCTTTATAGGGACCCCTTGTGTTTCTCCGTCACATGAGGAAGTTCCGTACTGACAGTCTACGTCACTAAACAGAAGACGAAATTTTCCCCGACAGGGTATTATGGGAACTGATGATCTGAAGATTTTTGTAGTAACTTTACCGGACAAAGACAGACAGGTATTCCAAATAAAGGGTAGCCTTCGTGTTCATAGAATGATTCTGGACCTCGTAAGATCGAATGAGGGGAGTAGGACAGGACTATCCCTCCAGTAACCACATTACCTAGTCACACTATAAAAGAGCCTACAGTCGTGACGTCTTAAGAGTCAGATATCATACTTTCTTCCACCCTCTCAATCGTATTGGGACTCCGTTTGACAGTCACTTATAACAGAAATAGGACGGATGTCTAGGAGTTGGTCGGGAAGATAGACCTCCAAATGACTTACAGACTAGGTGTCCTTGCCTTAGGGTATGTCGTCTCGTAGGTTCGTCCCCGACATGAAGTCTACGTCGACCACACCTTGGTCCCCGGGAGACCAACACAGTACATGACGTGGTGGGTCTCCATTGACCGGGACACCTAAAACCCTCTCCCGGAAGAGTTGAGTTGACCTTACGGTCGAGTCTTCCGTGAGACTTTCCTACCTTACGACAGGAAGTCGTGTATCACATAATTTAGCCTCTGGAGACACCACGACACAGGAGTTATCCTTCTTTAGTTCCCAGACCTCTGGTTCTCCACCTTCGTCCCTGCCCGAACCAATGGCAGTAAGACTTCCTGGGTGACACCTCAAAACACGACGAAAAGGGACGTCGAGCCGAAATTTATTAACATCAAAGACCAGGGGCTTCTCTTGTGTGAGAACGGTCCCCGTGGTATTTGTAAGGTCACTAGATATACCATTTCGATGACTGTCCTGTCACCCTTTAAAGACACAGGCCCCTCGTCGTCCGTTCTCTCCTCAACGGCACGGCCGTCCAGACTGTCTGGGACCAGTAGTCCTCCTCCTTCCGACGAAAGTGTGTTCCCCTCGCTCTTTCTTACACACACTCTGAACCCAAGTCCACCCGTGGAGGACTTGGGAAACGGGGCTAAATTGACACACTTATCTGCACACGTCGGTGGGTCGGGCTCCTCCCAAACTAACAGTTCGCAAGTCTGAGGAGTCCTCATTTACAAACCCAGTGTGATGGTCCATTCTGTGGTCCTGGACGGTTCTGCTCTCGACTCCCGCTTCCCCCAATATCTCATCTATCACCTCCCGTCCTTCCCCTCTACCACTCTTTTTGCACCGGAACCCTAGTCGAGACACGAGAGTCTCCTGTCATTAAATGGGGTTATGAAGGAGAAGACTCAATGGGGAGTTCCTTCCTTTCGCGTGTCCAGGTACCCCCTTGACGAGGGGCGTGGACACTCCTCTTCATCGAGACATGCTGTGCCCACTGACCACCTGTCCTCTGCACCAAGGGTCCCTTCACGAACGACGGGTCTAGGAGAGACACGTTGAAGTACCAGAGGGTCGCGAGGGAGTAACCCACTCGAGAGGACAGGACAAGTCTGTACGTCTCTTTTCTGTGTCTACGTCGTAACCTTCCTAACAAGGGACGAGGACCCAGTCCCTCCGGAGTCTAGGAGTGTGCGAGGCGCGGAGGACTCCAAAGGTGACTTATGACAAAAGGTCCACGAATAGTTTACACTCGACATTCAAATGATCTAAAGACTGTCAGGAAACTCCGTCGAACAAAATCGAAGGAACCCGTGAACATGAGAATGGACCCTTGGTAAGGTACCTTGGGTTATGTGTGAAAACAACCCTTTTTCTGGGACGATTCAGGACCCCTGTTTGTCTACATCTTCTGTGTCAAGGACGGGAGTCACCGAAGTACAAAAAACACCTCTCTGTGTCACACGGTGATACGTATTGAAACAATTTCTCCCATTATTAATTGGTACTGTGGTTCATGGTTTCCTTGTCTTTGGCCCTTGGTACCCCGAGTGACGACGGTGCTTCCGTCCAGACCCTTCTCTACAGAACTTCCTTGACAGTGACTGTCCCTCGGTCTCCTTCCACTCATCCTCCCCGAGAAAACTAAAACTCCGTCTTCCTTGTGGGTCTTCGTAAATAAACGGGACTTACTATCTACCTCTGGAGGTGAGACGAAGTAGTGAACCCTTATAGTTAAGGTGAGAGTCTAAGTTAAAATACAGATTCCCCGTGAAACGTCACGTCAGATAGACGGATATGACATTTATCGAAAAGATGTAGAGACTAGTAAGAGTAGAAACTCTTTACTTCAGATGGTAAGACTATGATTTCCTGAAGGGATATCGAGTCTATCATTTCTTAAACGGACGTTACGTCCTCTGGGTCCAAGTTGAAGACCCAGTCCTAGGAGACCTCTTCCTTTGTCGTTGGGTGAGGTCATAAGAACGGACCCTTTAGAGTACCTATCTCCTCGGACCACCCGATGTCAGACACCCCAGTGTTTCTCAACCTGTGTTGACTCGCTGATTGTGATAATGATGATGATAAGAATAGTCAAGTCAAGTCAGTGAGTCAACACAGACTGAGAAACACTGGGGTTCTTGACGTCGTGCGGTCCGGAGGGACAGGTTGTGGTTGAGGGTCTCGGATGGGTTTGAGTGGTAGCTCAGTCACTACGGTAAGTTGGTAGAGTAGGAGACAGCAGGGGAAGAGGAGGACGGGAGTTAGAAAGCGTCGTAGTCCCAGAAAAGTTTACTCAGTCGAGAAGCGTAGTCCACCGGTTTCATAACCTCAAAGTCGAAGTTGTAGTCAGGAAGGTTACTTGTGGGTCCTGACTAGAGGAAATCCTACCTAACCAACCTAGAGGAACGTCAGGTTCCCTGAGAGTTCTCAGAAGAGGTTGTGGTGTCAAGTTTTCGTAGTTAAGAAGACACGAGTCGAAAGAAATACCAGGTTGAGAGTGTAGGTATGTGCTGATGACCTTTTTGGTATCGGAACTGATCTGCCTGGAAACAACCGTTTCATTACAGAGACGAAAACTTATACGATAGATCCAACCAGTATTGAAAGGAAGGTTTCTCATTCGTAGAAAATTAAAATACCGACGTCAGTGGTAGATGTCACTAAAACCTCGGGGGGTTTTATTTCAGTCGGTGGCAAAGGTTACAAAAGGGGTAGATAAAGGGTACTTCATTACCCTGGTCTACGGTACTAGAATCAAAAGACTTACAACTCGAAATTCTGTTGAAAAAGTGAGAGAAGAAAGTAGTTCTCAGAGAAATCAAGAAGAAATGAAAGACGGTATTCCCACCACAGTAGGTGTATAGACTCCAATAACTATAAAGAGGGTCGTTAGAACTAAGGTCGAACACGAAGGAGGTCAGGTCGTAAAGAGTACCACCTGAGACGAATATTCAATTTATTCCTCCCACTGTTATATGTCGGGACTACATGAGGAAAAGGATAAACCTTGGTCAGACAACAAGGTACAGATCAAGATTGACAACGAAGGACTGGACGTATGTCCAAAGAGTTCTCCGTTCAGTCCATCAGATCACAAGAATATGATCCGGGTTATGAGTATGATAAAACAAACAGAATCTCGTCCGGACAACTTGATGAAAGAGAAGTTGAGGAATATATTACGGAGAGGCTTGTGACCTATCGTCATTATGGATATTTCGACATCAATAAAACCACTGATGGTAAGCAACAACAAATCAACGATTCAGTACAGACTAAGAAACGCTGGGGTACCTGACGTCATGTGATCCGAAGGGACAGGAAGGGAGAGAGGGCCTCAAACGAGTTTGAGTACAGGTAACTCAGCTACTATGATAGGTTGGTAGAGGACGAGACAACGGAGGAGGAGGAAAACGGGAGTTAGAAAGGTCGTAGTCCAAAAAAACGTCACTCAGTCGAGAAACGTAGTCCACCGGTTTCATGACTTCGAAGTCGAAGTCGTAGTCAGGAAGGTCACTTATAAGTCCCAACTAAAGGAAGGACTTATGAATAAAATACGGTCTATACCATGGTTAGTGAAAGATATATAATTGAGAATTAAAAGTATTCATATGATACTCCATCCATGAGTATTTTTATGGGTAAAATGACTATGTCAATTGGTTCCGTGTGGTTGAGTAAGACTCCCACCACCACATACTTGGGTTTCTATTGGAGACCAGAAGTATCAAGGTGTATGAGACTCCCGAAACACCGGGTTTTCTGTTACAAATAAGAAGGTCTTATAAGAACTCCATCCTCCTGTCTAAATAAGGATAGTATATCTACTCCTTTAAGTCCGTTTTCAATAGGTATTGACTCAAACTTCGAATCAAAGACTCTTTCCGAACTAAGGTCTAGGTCAGAAAGAGAATACAGGAGGTAGGGAAACCTACCTCTCAGACTCGAACGGGTTCGGTACGGAAGTAAGAGGTCGTGCGATTACATGTACATAAACCGTCTTCAGAAACAACGAGATCCCGTCTCACAAAAATGATAGTGTGGTGGAACGAATATATTCATATTTTGATATATTATTCTAGATTATAAATGTCCCGGATCTCAACTGTAAAAGGAAAAGGGAAAACCCTTGGATCAAAAGTTAGGGAAAAGGCCAGACCCCCTTTATGAGTAGTATTTTCAGGTCCACCTTCAGTCTTCCGGGTACATACGAGAGAGGAAGGAGACGGTCGACCGGATACTGTATCTAAACCAGTCACCTGTGAGGGTACTCCTGAACTTAAGAGTAAGGGAAATATAAACACAGTGAGTGAGACCTCACTTAACACTTCCGTCACCCTCATAAGTTCCCCGTCGGTCCGACAAGGACTACTTTCTACCGTAACACAAAAGACGAAAAACTAAAACATCTTCAAGTCACTAAGGACACGTGTAAAGGACGGTAATAATGAAACAGTAAAACTATCAAGACACTTGGGGACTCTCGGAAATATGTAGGAGAAAGACGTATTCAATGGGTCTCGACAAAGAACGGATGTCGATTCTCACGACTAATTCTCAGGAAACATCGAACCCTTCGTGGAGGTGCACGTGATCACGAAGATCAGACTTTTTGTTGAAGTAGAAGAGACATTGTCTATTCCTTTGAGATCAGTGGGATATCGGCCTATTGTCAAAATCAAGAATAAACTGTACGTCGTACCGACACTCCTTTTACCATGTAAACGCTCCTCAATCAGACGGAACTTTTTCTTTTCGGAACATACCATGTGTCAGTAGTACGAGACACACTGACGGGTGGGACGAGGTCAAGACTCTTACGTCACCAGATCGTCCTACTTGTGAGACCCAGGGATGGCATCCTTGAGTGGGGGTCGAGGGTAAGGGTGTACTGACGAGGGGCAGTCGACCCGACGACAGAGCCGATCCCTCGAATCCCTCCCAAACGACCCGGGTTCTGGACTTCGACGAAGAGATCGATGACTGGTTCCCTTCTTAAACGATGGGCCTTCCCTGCCCTACCCCGAACACCTAGGTCGTCTCGTCTCCCATGATAAAATTCGACGTACGGACGTCTTTGTCGGGGAAGTGTTACGAAAAGGAGGACGCGGAAGGGAAAGGATAAGAGGTCCCTCACGTACAGAGACAAGATAAGGGGAGCGGGCGGGTAGGTAAGGACAACGACCGGGAAGGACGAGTGCTCGTACACATAGAAGGGTCTCGGGACAGTCGAATGATGAGGAAGAGGACCTACAAGAACTTAACCCCACACAAGGACAATCACGGTCGGGGTTGACAGTGACGAATAGTGTAGGAGAAGGGTTGGCAGGCGTCCCGCAGAGGATCAAAGGGTCGAAGGTTTCACGTGAGAGTGATGAAACGTTCAGGGTGTCCCTATCCTTGGCTCAGACTCAAAGAGTTGTCACACACCGGTCCGTCATCCGTGTCCCAAACGAACACCATATCGTCTCTCCCTGGTTTCCTAGCAAGTAGGCCACTTTCTTATTGTCTCACTCACTCACTCACTTCAGAGTCGGGGAAGGACCGGCAGACTACAAGATGAAGTTTCCTATTTCTCTCCAGAACCCGTTCTATTATCCTATTTATATCCATCTTCAGAGGTCGTACACCCTAGAAGAGTCCTGTAGAAAAATTTCAGACTTAAACTGGGGTGTGGGTCGTTGGAGTTTGGTACGTGTTTGTCGTGTAGAGAACATCAAGAAAGGATAGACGTAGGAAGGGTAGATTTGGTTCCGACGAAAATATACCAAGTTTGGTCCCGACGACGAGGAAAAGAAAAATTAAAATTTTAAAATATAACCTCATATCAACTAAAGACCTCATCCTTTACCGTTGGGTGAAATCATAAGACCGGACCTTTTAACGTGCCTGTCTCCTCGGACCGTCCGACGTCAGGTACCCCAGCGTTTCTCAACTGTACTGACTCCCTGACTCGTACGTGTATCGACTTAATGTTACAACACAAGCAAAGTCCGTCGTCAACTCACTAAATCAGTATGTATATAGGTAAAAGGGGGGTCTAGGGAAAGACTTTGAGATTAGTCTTATGGTTCATCTCAAGGGATACGATATGGCATCCAGACACAACTGATAGATCGAGTATGTATAATCACAGACAAATGGTTAAGGTTTGAGGATTAAATAGGGATTAAATTGAGGATTAAATAAGGTGAAACCATTAGTATTTAAACAAAGGTATCAGACACTCAGACAAAACATTTATTCAAGTAGACATAGTAAAAAAAAAATCTAAGGTGTGTATTGACTATAGTATACTATAAAAAGAAAGAGACTGAATGAAGAGAATCATACTATTAGAGATCCAGGTAGTCACATCGACGTTTACCGTAATAAAGTACGAAAAATACCCGTTTTCGAAAATTCAAGTTAATTCAGAATAAACGATAAAGACAAAAATAAAAGTAATCTTCCACCTAGGTTTTTCTATGACGACGTTAAATACCATTTCTCACAAGAGGAATACAAAAATAGAATTCTCGAAATATCAATAGACCGGAATGTAACTCCAGAAATTAGGTAAAACTCAAATAAAAACATATACCACAATCTCTTACAAGATTACAGTAAGTTTACCACTCTGATCCTCCACTCCATCCCGTAAAACCTTTGTGAGTTCCTGTAAAAACAGTTCTACTGACCCTTTATTAGATAACCGTAAATCTCTTACCCTCGGTCCTTACGGTCAGAGGACACGACACACCTATCAAGGTGTGTGTCCATTAACAGAACGTACTAAAGACCACAAGGGAGAACGGGATTGTAATTCATACCTTTTTTTTTTTTTTTCTTTCCACCAAACTGACATTGTGTCTCTTTTCCGTCTTGGCTCCATGGTCACCTCAACCACGGACATTAGGACCGGAAGGTTGGTACCGTCGACTCTGACGTCGGGGTCTCTTGGGGGTCACCGTCCCCTCCGTCTGTGTACTGAACCCGAAGGAACGGGTACCGTCACGGACGTCGTGTTCTTCGACCCGACGTCACCGTCAACATGTACCCTGTGGCCGGGTGATCGACGACTCCACGGCTACCGAGGTCGGGGGACCAGATGGTGGACACTTGGACTGTGGTGGTGTACCGTCTGCGTGGACGGGTAGGGACCGGACGAGGGTGACAGGCGGGGAGTCACCACTACCTCGGACACTAAGTCCCCTAGGTCCCACTTTGTCTCCTCGGATCACAGGACCACGTGTCCGTCGCTGTGGTCGTTGTGACTGGGGTCTCCTTGTCTACACTATTCCTCCCGTATCCCGGTGTAGAGACTGCCTTCACCATCTCTCACGTTTCATGACTAAGAACTTATATTAAATAGTCTTCGTCACGTACCTTTTCTTTGGTTTTTGAATACGACATCACGGTGGATGTCCTTTTGTTTTCTTTACGGAAATTAAAGATTAGACAACTTAACAATCTTAGGCCGTCTTTCCACAACCGATGAAGTCCTTAGGGGTTGGGAGTCATGACCAGGTATCGGAGAATCCTCCACTCGTCACCTACACTCGTCACCCGTTCACTCATTTCGAAGTAGACATAAATGTCGACGTCCTTTTGTTCAAGTGGCTAAGACGGAATACCACTCGATATATTAATAAAGTACTATGTAGTGTTACATTATTATCTTTATTTTCCACCGTTACACCATATTTTTCAGACGGACAGTTACGTTCTCTAAGTCCAAACTAGAGACCCAGTCCTTCTAGGGACCCTCATCCTTTACCGTAGGGTGAGGTCATAAGAACGGACCTTCTAATATATCTGTCACCTCGGGTCGTCCGATGTCAGGTGTCCCAACGTCTTAACCTGTACTGACTCACTAACTCGTGTGTGTGTGTGTTTCACGTGTCATTTACATACATTACACGAACTTAGTAGGACTTTGGTAAGGGGCGGGGGGACCAGTTACCTTTTACTAGATACCTTGACCGGGGATTACGGTTTTTCCAACCCCTGGTGACCCGATGAAGTTTACGTGACCGTCTTCTTGATACGTAGTTCGTGGTATTTCTTGATGTCATTGTTGTACGGTGTTTAACTTTTACTGTCAAGAGGTCTTTGGTTTGAATTACAGTATCTTATAACGTCAGTGTGACCATCTCTTAAGTCTCATCGAGAGTATTTCTTTGAGACACTCGATTTTCTTTTGAGTCCGTCAAGTTACTCGAATGATTATTTTAATTACTTGTCTTCCTCATAAAGTGGTACTTATCACACTTTCACTTCAACGAGTCAGCGCAGGCTGAGAAACGCTGGGGCACCTGATATCGGGTGGTCCGAGGACACAGGTACCCTAAGAGGTCCGTTCTTATGACCTCACCCAACGGTAAAGGAAGAGGTCCCCTAGAAGGGTTGGGTCCCTAGTTTGGGTCCAGAGGACGTAACGTCCGTCTGCGAAATTGGAGACTCGGTGGTTGAAATTTTTTTTCTTGGTCTGTTTAAAACCTCGACTTATTGAGTTATTTACTCTATTTCTTACATAATCTCTTTCGTAGCCTTTATCTCGTCTGGTATACTTTCTTTCTTAATCACTCGAACTCCTGTTTAGATCTTTACTATGTTGACCTTCTCCTTTCTCTTTACTCTATAAATTTTTACTCCTTTAAGACACTCTCAATAGACTGAGAAAATCTTTCACACTGTAATCCCATTACTGATAGAGTCTTTCTTTTCGAACTCTTACCTCATCTCTTAAATTTATTATGGACTCTTACAGAGTTTGAACCCCTTCCTTGACCTATATGTTCAGACACTTCGATTTTCTCGTAGATTATGTGTACGGTTTTCTGGAAGAAGTTCTGTGTAATTCTGACAGTTTTCAGTTACTGTTTCTTACTTAAAATCTCCAAAGGGACCACTGAGTGACCATTTCTTAGGTGGACGGTTACGCTCTCTGTACCCAAACTAGGGACCAGGCCCTTCTAGGGTGTACCTAGTTGTTTCGGACACGTGATGTTGACACTTTCGGACCACCAGATCTCGGGCACGAGGTGGTGTTTTTTGTTGACGTTACTCTTCGGGTACGTGGTGTTACCTCTCATCACGGACGTTAATCTCTTTCGTGTGACCGTCGTTGTTTCTGGATCGTGTCGGTTTTTAATTAATAAAAAATTTTTATTACTTAAAATTTCCGTTGATCCCTTTTTTCCTACCATTGTATGTTTCCTTGGGGATAATCCGAAAGTCGTCTAAAGAGTCGTCTTTGGGACGTCCGGTCCTCCTTCACCTTACTGTAAGAATTTTATAACTCTCTAATTTTTGACAACGGGTTCTTATGAGATAGGTCATTTTTACAGTAAGGTATATTTCCTCTTTATTTGTGAAGGGGTCCGTTTGTTTTTGACTCCCTCAAGTAGCGATGATGTGAAGGAATATTCTTCGGAACATTCCTCGAGAAGATGGTCTTTTGTCTTTCCGTTTTATGTATTTTGAACCTCGTTCCACTATGTATCTTAGTCTTTTAACGTTGAGAGTTATTCTAATCTAAAATTTGTGATAATATCGTATTTCCAATTCCTCCTCTCGTCTTTTTTTTTTTGTCGATCACATATGAAGTTGAAACATTGTTACATTTCTCTATTACACTCTGTTGTCTTTGTTTTTCTTCCCCTTCCTTTTCCTTCTTCGGATATATCCATTTATCTATTCTATGATGGTCGTCTTCCTAATAAAATGGATACTCTGTAAAATATGTTTGGAGTATCACTGGTGTTTTGTTTTTAGAATCTCGTCTCTGTACTTTGTAATTTTTTTTTCTTTCTCCTTTGACTGTTTTTATAGTGTCTTTTTATGGTTTTGATTTTATCGTCTGTCTTTGTTTTCCTTTTCCTTGTTACCTCTACGTCTCATTGGTCTTTTATTTCCTATTTTACCGTTTTAATTCAGGAGTAAATTGTTATTAGTGGGATTTACATTTACCTAACTTAAGTGTGTAACTTTCTGTGTCTCACAACCTACCTAATTTTTTAATCTGTCTACCTTTGTTAAAAACCACCATTCACACGACATCCCATATGTCCCTGTCTTCACCTTGTGTATTATATTTGATCACAAGTCAAGTCAGCGAGTCAGCACAGACTGAGAAACACTGGGGCACTTAGCGTCGTGCGGTCCGGAGGGACAGGTAGTGGTCGAGGACCTCAAGTGGGTCTGAGTGTAGGTAGCTCAGTCACTACGGTAGGTCGGTATGAGTAGGAGACAGTACGGGAAGAGGAGGACGGGGGTCAGAGAGGGGCGTAGTCTCAGAAAAGGTTACTCAGTTGAGAAGCGTACTCCACCGGTTTCATGACCTCGAAGTCGAAATCGTAGTAAGGAAGGTTTCTTTAGGGTCCCGACTAGAGGAAATCTTACCTGACCAACCTAGAGGACGTCAGGTTCCCTGAGAGTTTTCAGAAGAGATCGTGGTGTCAAGTTTTCGTAGTTAAGAGACCACGAGTCGAAAGAAGTGTCAGGTTGAGAGTGTAGGTATGTACTGGTGTCCTTTTTGGTGTCGGAACTGATCTGCCTGGAAACAACCGTTTCATTATAGAGACGAAAACTTATCTGATAGATCCAACCAGTATTGAAAAGAAGGTTCCTCATTCGCAGAAAATTAAAGTACCGACGTTAGTGGTAGACGTCACTGAAACCTCGGGGGGGGTTTATTTCAGACTGTGACAAAGATGAGAAAGGGGTAGGTAAAGGGTACTTCACTACCCTGGTCTACGGTATTTGGTCCCAATGGAGTTATCTATTTGGATTGTTCTGTTTTGGTCTCCCTCCCCGAGTCTTCAAGTTGGAATAATCCGAGGATGAAGAGACACTAACGCAGTCAAAAACCAAACGATCCTAAAGTGGAATTTTTCAACCAACTTTGTTTTTTAAGTTTTCTCTAATTAGTTTTAAGTGTCTTACTTTACATTTTCTTTATTTGAAAGTTCCGTGAAAAATTTCCGTTCAAACAATTGAGTGTAGACTTTAATAATTTCGAATTTTAACGTCATTCTGACGACCTGTAGGATATACAATATTTTTCCGCAAGATCTAGACTGCATCACCTCTTGATGAGTGAACGCAAAGTGTGGATGAATTTCGTCGGTTAACTTTTACAGGTAAGTACTTTCATCCTGGGTTGCAACGCACCTCTAATCACAGACTTTCGGACGAGTGGCACTGGAGGTAGGATCCCAACTCTCGCGACGGGACCGCGAACGAATGGTTCCGTTCAAACCCCCGAAGAGAGTCGGAGCCAATGGAAAATGCACACTTTCTTCTCGCCCTTTCGCCAGAGAAACCTGTCGGGACCCCTGGTCTACTCTTCGTGTCCCGAGTGACCTCCTGGGCTGTGTTTGGCGGTCCGCAGATAGGTGTCTGGGCGGAAGTGGAAACAGGGAGGGTCAATGCGTTGTCACATCCGTGTGCCCTACCCCCCCCCCCCTGTCCACCGGAGGCACGGGAGGAGACTCCGTGGTTCCCCAGGGTCGACGTGGCGTGTCACGTGACCGCCCATCCCCGGTCAGACGGGACGGCCGTCACGGGGACTGGGCGGACTGGGCGCGGGGGCCGACAGGGGGTACGCGCGACCTTCGGGCCACATCGGACGTGAACCGGAACCAAGGGGCCCGACACCGCGGCCCGCCCCGTCGCCGCCCTGGCAAGGCCTTGAAAGGGCCTCTCGCCCCCCTCCGAGAGAGAGGGGCGGAGGTCGGAGGCGGGCCCCTGGCGTGCCCGGGGTCGTCTCCGGCGCTCGGGACCGTCCTTCGCCGTCGAAAATGACGCGGTTGCGACACCGGGCTCCGAGGCGCGTGGAGACCCATTCTCCGTAGGGCGCCGGCAATAGTCCGTGAACCGCTCCCTTTTCCCTGGGCCGCCCCTCTCTCCAGTGGGGATTTCGTCTAACAATTGGGTCGAGACAGGGCGTAGACCCTGTCGCGCCGGGGACACGTAGCGCACGGTACGGCGAAGTGTGAAAAAAAGAGGTGGGCGGCGTAGGCGTCGAGAACGTCGGGGACGACCTTGGGCCCAGAACACTGCAGGACCCCAGCACCTCGACGACGGGACGCTCCCCCCCAATTTTTGGTTACATAGGCACCAGAACACTTACCCTTAAAGAACCACGGGACCACACATCCTTAAAGACCGTAGAAGGTGAACAACTGACACAGTGAGGCCGCACCAGGGCCGCGCGTTCCTCAAGAGTTGGGGGACCCCATCCTCCACTACAGACGACCAGACGGGTGTCACCCCGGGCAAATAGGTGTGTCGGACACCCTACCTCCCCGCCCCCGAGTTCTTCATAGGAAGTCGATACCGACCTTGGTCGGTACCTCTCGTAAATCCCGGACACGATTTGTCCTTGACCACCTTTCCCAAGAGACCACTTTAACCCCACGAAAGGAAAGAGAAGCAAAGAGAGAAAATTATTATTTTTAGGGTTGGATCGGAGAATGAGTTTCTGTGTCCCTCGTCTCGAGACCTAAACGGACCCGACGGGCAACGACACCACATCCCCAGACTGGGTAAAAACACGGTACATGACGAAACCGTCAAAACCCCTTTGATTCCTGGTGAAAATCCAAATCACGAAAACTTCCATATTTTATTTTCCGTCTCACAATATTCCCTTTGGATAAGGTTTAGTGAACAGGTTTATAATTCTCTTAACTACATCATCATATATACGGAAAATTTTTATTACGTAATTCATTGTAGTAGATCGTCACCTAGATTATCGATAGTATTAAAACTTTATCATTTATTATAAAGTTCTAAACCCATTACGGACATTATATTCTTTTATAGACACTAAAGACAACTACTTTTTCAGTATCAATGACGTATATAGACGACCCCAAACAACGAACTCTTCTTACTTCACAAACAATGAGTCAACACAATCTAAGAAACACTGGGGCACCTGACATCGGACGGACCGAGGAGACAAGTACCCTAAGAGGTCCGTTCCTACGAACTCATCCATCGATAAGGGAAGAGGTCCCCTAGCAGGGGTGGCTCCCTAGCTTGGGTCCAGAAGACGTAACGTCCATCTAAGAAATAGTAGGCTCGATGATAAATTTTACCTTCTTTCACGATTTAAAATCAATCTCTAATCATTTCTACTTCTACATTTACAAATAAAAGATACGTTCAAGGACCAATTCACCTTCCATGACGGGTCCTTCAGTCCAGTGTACTGAAGACGAGAACTACGAAGGTGACTGATCGTCGTACTCGAACAGAAAACCTGAAGAAAAGTGGAACTGAAGAAGTGACATGGCACCTCTATTAGTATGGAAGGGGACGTAAATTCCACAGGTCCGTGTTTCCTCACTTTATTCATGACAAATGATCTTGAACACAGGGAGAGACCTGGGGTTCGGTAACGGTAATACAGGGGTCAGGACCATGTATCTTACACCACCACCAAGTCAGTGACTCAGGTCAGGGTGAGAACGGTAGAATACCTTACATCGGGAGGTCCGAAAAGACAGGTATCCTAAAGGGTCCGTTCTAATGACCATACCCATCGGTAAAGGAAGAGGTCTTTAATCAGTTATTTATAAAAAACTTACTTATTTATGTAACCTTTAATAACGAACATTGATGTTGATTTTGTGAGTCTTAAATAGGTCCCCCGTCGATCACCAAACACTTTACTGAGACGAATTTTATTAGACCCCAAAGAAAAAGGATCACCGACTTGTGTAGACCTCGACCTTACGAACTTTACAGTCAGTCCCGGGAACCCAGACACACCCAGAAACACTGATCACAAGACGGTCTCTTTTACTTTGAACCACAAATATCCTTTGATCTTGAGAAAACGTCTTGTCAAAGAGGAGGTAGAATGGACACAGATCCGAGCAATTAAACTACACTACATTGTGTCCTTCAACAGAATATCCCTCACCTCGGACTGGGTACTAATCCGTAAAGACCCGGGTCACCGCGTAAAGAGAAGGGAGAAAAGAAAAGTGGAAGGGGACGGGGTAACGTGTAATGTATTGAGGAGATACTGGGAATTTCTAAACCATTCATCCTCGTCATCTACCTTCAACGATGTCCGACCGGTCTAATCTGGATTTCGGTCGATCGACGAAGAATCACGGGTCGGAATTTTCAGATACATTAGGTTATTTACACCTACAATTATCCTTCTTCTTTTAGTCTGAGTCGGTCCCTGGGGACACTCAATGAAACATTTTAACGATTCAACCCCACCTTTCTACCCCTCTCTTGAAACATTTCTTGTCATTTAAATCTCGTGTGACCCCGAAAGATACCGGCGTTGAAACCTTCCCCGTTTATGACTATAATACTTGACTTAACGTAGGGGAGTTTTTAAGTATACAACTTTAGGATTAGTGACAAAGAATCTTAGACTGACAAGTCTCTCTCCCGGAAATTTTTCTTAATTCCAATTTACTCTAGTATTCCCATCCTGGGATTAGGTAATACTGATCACAGAAATACTTTTTTCCTTTTCTGTGGCCCCACGTACATCTCTGTTCTGGTGTACTCCTGCATTCCTCCGGGTCCGGATCCTCTCTCCGGAGTCCTCTTTGATATACACGACTGTGGAACCAAAACCTGAAGGTCGAAGATCTTATCATTCTTTATTCAAAGACGACAAACTCGCTGGGTCAAACACCATAGAACAATACTTTCGGACTCGTCTTATGATGTGTCCGGCTCCTTACAATCTACCTTACACTCGAGAAAGAAGGAAGGTTCGAGAAAGAACTTCCAATGTGACTGGAAGTTCCGAGATACAAGGTTTACTACAACGATTTTCTACCTCCTCCTTCCGAGTCGAGTTTATTCAAAAGAAAACGCCTCGGTGACTGTAAAGACTAAGTTAAAAACGACATCCTATCGGACTACTCCGTCTGATTAATTTAGACCTGAAACGGGAAACTTTTGTTTTCCAATTCGTGGACTGGGAAACCAAGACGTCTAGGTACCCTACTTGGGAGGTACGGTGTACAGACCAACGGACTCACCCCAACTGAGAGTCCCATTGATCCTTATAGCTTCACTTTTCTCAACCAATTATATAGTTTTATAATATAACGACGGAAATGTATCCCGGGGTTCCCTGGGACTAGAACTTGATGGTCGGAGGTCTTGACAATCTTGTATGTAAAGACAGTAAATCGGTAAAAAGAAAAAGAGAACAAACCAAAACAAAAATTCCCGTCAAGATCGTTCATTTATCTAGACCCGTGAGATAAGATTCAGCACTAGGGTCGTCCAGGAAGTCAAAGAGAATCCTGGGGAGAGGGAATGGATGGGTTCTCTTAGAGTATACGAGAAAGACCTCTGTGAGACATAACGGGGAACCTAGGACAGACTCCAACAATTCCGGAAGAAGGGGAAGTACTAGGACTGTCAATCCTTTTTTGTCTTGAACTGTAGAATTCGTTTACTGGTCGGATCAACGACTCGGTACATGTCTCGTCTACGAAATATTAACGCACCACCCACTACCCAACTACCACGACCACTACTAAGAATTCCTGGTACCCCATTAAGGAAAGATTAGTATTACTAAAAGGTTCAAAACTGGGATCGAACCAGGAGTCCCTCGAAAGTAAAGTACGTCGTTCGAGGCCGGGATAGATGTCATTACCTCTCTTCTATGGAGACAAAAATAGGACCCTGGTCAGAGATTGAAGACCCCGGATACCACTAAAGTGAGATACATGAAAGAGAAAAGGAACCGTCAAACGAAATTCCGTCGAGTACTACAGAAGCATCCTTTTATTACCCAAAATTATTAGTGGAACGAATGTCATGTCTTACACTCTCGTAAGGTTCCTCCAAGACCCAAATCATCTGCACCAAAACACAAAGACATTCGGACACTTACCACGAGCTCCATCCCCTGATCTGTAGGAGAAAAAACCGGTTGACCCAAACGTACCATTAGTGCTCGGAAAGTTCCAGATCCGCCAGTTTGGATTCGAACAAAACTCAGTGTCTCTTCCTCCCCGGAAATTTCAGTCGACCTGCGTCACTGAATAAAATGTGAAGACCTTTACCTGAGTTACACCAACACTGAACGAGTACCGAGGTGTCACAGACAAAGGAATGAATATTTTGTCCCCATTATTATGGTTGAAGAGTCCAACAACACTCTTTAATACACTTCTTGTATTGGACAGGACAGTGTATCTTTTGGAAGCCACTAAAAAAAAAAAGACTACAAAAGGAACAAAGACCCTATCAGTGTCGCTGAGGGTCACTTAGAACCAGTCTGAACCCCCTTGTATTTCCCTCTATACCAAGGATAAGACAAATACAAGTTCGGGACCGTTGTTTGGGAACAGTAAGAAACGACGTCATTAAGTCTCGGGTTAGTCAAATTTCTCAATCATCTTGTTCATAAGGGTAAACTCATAGACGAACACCTGGACAAAGGGAAAGGGGGAGTAAATCTCCTAGTGTTACAAATCTCTTCCTTCCCTGGAAACTTGGATACGTTAAGTTAGGAAATAAGGTAACAACTTCTTTTGCATTGGGTCTTATCAATTCCTACTCGAGATGGACCGTGATGGACCTTACACCTAAACCCAGAGACTGACGACTGTATAGGAGTATGTTCCGAATACGTCATCACCCCTTGACACAGTAATTAGATCTACATCCTTTCTGTGCTCGAACTCCTTGGACCATGTGGACAATGGACCGTGGGGGAGTAAGACAGAATTGGTAATTTCCTAACTTAAACCGTAGAAAAGTTAGTGTAAGTTTCTTGCGAACATATTGAATATTAATTTCTCAGGGAAGAGTAACACAATTCTGGAGCGTACGACCTAAGGTCCGTTGTTACACGGACTGTTTAACCGGTCAGGGACAGATATTACTTTGAGGTAAGGAGTCTCAGAAGAACATACACTCTGAGACTCACCCTTAGTACCGTGAGGACTCCGACTACGTATGAAAATAACACTAGTAACTCACCCAAGTCCTCTGGTTCCGTTTCGACCTAGGAACGACACACTGACCTTCGTTTAATTAAGACACAATCCGAGGGCGACAGGACACACGGAACGAGATGTCAGGGGTCTACCTGTACGCGTCCGAATACGTATACAACTTTGGAAGTCATATGAATGAACTGACTTCCGGTTGACACTTACCACCCCAATTTTCCCTCGGTCTAACACTACAAAATACGTGATCTTGTACTCTCCAGTTCGTTCGTTCCTTAGTTCCGTAAAGGGGGGTATATTAAGTCAGTTTTGGACTTTTAAAAGTCAACGTTATTAGGTTAACTGACTGTAAAAAGGGGAAAAGACTCGACATCACACTCGACTAAAGGGAGGGTACTTGTCTCAAAGACAAAAGACGAATCAATTATATACCAAACCCCTTTAGTAGTCAGGAAGGGATAATATTCCGAAAGACTGACATTTTACATATATCCGATCCCTTTGACCATCCTTTAAAGAGTCGTCGTTTCCCTCGGTCACAAAGTAACGACGCAGGAGTAATCATTGAGAATTAGTCGTTAAGAAATTTCTTTTAAGGATGTCAAGGGAGGATTTCTCAATCTCTTGATTTCTTGGGGTTACGTTAAGATTCGCGACTTAGTAGTTCCTCGACACACCCTAACAAAGGACCCAGATAAACGAGGACCAGGTGTGGATCTCGTGATCAGAGTGTCGAATTACAAATTTGTTTGTAAACTGTAACGTTGTCGAGATCGCCAACTCAAGACTGTACCGGGACGTCCGGATTTACTTCCAACGAGGTAAAGAAATAAACAATTGTTTTATCATTAGGTCAAGGACTTGTGTGTCCACTACGGTAATGAGTTCCCCTCCACTCGGTTCTCCTTCCCACGACGGACATATTAGGGAGCCACCCGAGGTGAGGAAACCGAGAGTTCCAAGAGTCTCCCACACCTAAGGAAGAGAGGGGACCACGAAACCTGGAAACGACGTGAAACGACGTGAATGTGGGAGAGAAGGTATATCGGCGGGTCTCGTTCCAGGGTAAAGTGTAGGAAGGAAGAAATAGGCGACACCGATTAAACAGTGTTTGTACCGAAGTTGTAGCCAAAACCTAAGTGTGGAAGCAGAGAGAAGAGTAAACCCAAGAGTAAGGTTTGGGACCGACCAAGGATTTAAAGACTTAGTCGATGACTTACTAGACATATAGGGACCAGAAGAATGAGTAGGGCCCGAGGAGTCACGCATCGTGTCACGGACCGTGTATCATTTGTGAGTTTTTACGACTTAAGTCGACTTAACGAGATTCAGTAGGGGAGTTGAGGGAGCGCCCCAGAAGAAGTCAAAGGAATTCTTGAAGTTCCCGAGAGTAACGGTAATCGTCCCTGGTGTCGAGTGTGCGTCGGTCCCGACTCGTCATTGTTTATGTTTAGAACCGAGACACCCCGACCCACTCGAAATTGAAGCAAGTCCCACATCTACCCGTCACTGGTTAGATCTCTACCCGTCAAGGTCGACTCTCGACTGTACCCTCTTACACCCGAATCACAACAGTCTCTCCGGTTACTAGACCTTAAAACTTCCACACACACACACGAGGGAAGTCAGCACAGGCTGAGAAACGTTGGGATACCTGACATCGGGAGGTCCGAGGAGACAGGTACCTTAAGAGGTCCGTTCTTATGACCTCACCCAACGGTACGGGAGGAGGTCCCCTAGAAGGGTTGGGTCCCTGACTTGGACACAGAAAATACAGAGGACGTAACCGTCCAGCCTCTTCCGTTACCGTGGGGTGAGGTCATGAGAACGGACCTTTTAGGGTACCTGACTCCTCGGACCTTCCGACGTCAGGTACCCCAGCGCTTCTCAGTCTGTGCTGACTCTCTGAAATGAAAGTGAAAAGTGAAAGTACGTAACCTCTTCCTTTACCGTTGGGTGAGGTCACAAGAACGGACCTCTTGGTCCCTGACCCCTTGGACCACCCGACGACAGATACCCCAACGTGTCTCAGCCTGTACTGACTTCACTGAATCGTCGTCGTCGTCGTAACCGTCCACCCAAGAAATGGTCATCGCGGTGGACCGTATAAGTTTTAAAAATTATAACCCAATCATTACAATAGTGTAATGATTAAGTCTTAAATCCGTCTTAAACACTCAGTTTGTTTTGTGTCGAGACCAGACGTAACCCTGACGTCCAACGAAGAAACACTGGGAATCTAATCTACTGATAACAGATCCTAATTTCGAAGGTTGGGGTTTGAAATGAATTGCATACGGGTGGGTCAGAAGAAAGAGGGAGAAGGGTCACCTGAGACCAAATCTGAGGGAAGGAGGAACGGGTGTCAACACGGTACGAGTAAGATCCACTAAGACAAAGGATTTAGAGAATTGACAGGGTCTGATCGAGTCTGTCCGGGACCGGATCTGAAGGGACAAAGACGGGTTTGTTAAGGAGAGAGAAGTCGACGGATCTACAGTTGCAACCGAAAACAAAACAAAAGGACTTCCCCGGGAAGGATGGAGAGTAAGTTAGTAAGAGAAAGGGAAAAGAGACAGAATAGATTTAAAAATAAACATAAAGATTACGATTGTGACATAATCCGGGAATAGTAATGTGGACCTGGAGACGTGATCAAAGGACCAAAGGTCTGGACCAAAACGGAGAGGCTAAATTAAAGAGGGACTGTGATCTAGGTAAAAAAGTTTCGACGGAGGAGACAAGATAGCGAAGAATTTTGAAAAAAAAAACAAAAAGTCATATTTCGGAGTCAAACGATCGTACCGGGAAATATTAACCTGACACTACAAAGGAATAATAGATGAGGAGAGTTACAGTCAGTTAAGACCAACCGGAAGGGTCGAATAATCAGTCTCAGAACCCTTTATGAACCGTACGAGCTCCGACAATTCTCCCAAATTACTTTGTTGACAAATGTTTCCACACCCGTCCCAATTCCCCTTGGTCGTTCTCATCACTTCGTTTACATAACCAAACCCCGTACTTCTTCGTTCGTCTCCCTCACTAATGACCGTGGAACCCTTTTTTGACATCGACTCTTCTCCCGGTGGGGTGTTCTCGGTTCCGGAAACCGACCTCGTTAGGTCATAACGACTCGGCTTCGAACCCCAGGCCCGTTGTTTATAGGACTAAAGTAAGAAAAGGGTAGGAGATTAGATGACCACGGAGGGTGACCGACTGAGGTGGACCTTCGGTCTCTTGGTACCTCCGGTCGACTACGGGTAGAGTGTCCGCTCGAGAGTCCCGAACCTCTCTCGTCTCCGTCGACCCCTCTCCGGACCTCCCACCATCGGGTGAGAAAATGAACGAATTCGACAAGGTAGAGGGAACCACATGGGAACGTATCGTAGAGGTGAACAGGTTTACGACGGTCAGAAAATAGAGAACGAGTCTAGTACAGACAAAGTGGTTTGACAGTAACCAATAAAGAAGAGAGGACTTTTGTGGTCTCCTCTAATGTAACGTAAAACGAGGAAGTTCAATACAGATTCTTGACCCTATATTTGGGTCTCCAAACCTTTGGTTGCGGTTGAAAGGAGGGGTGGCTAGGTCTCTACTACATCCACCACTTTTTATATCCACGGAGTAAAAAACCGTCGACAAGGACTCTTCCACCGATCTCTCACGATGTGAGAACCATCCCATGTCTCCAAAAGACGGACGACGGGGGTTGACAGACCTGGGTTCTCTACTGTTCTTCCTGAGTCTACGAGGTATTCACAACACTTCTATCTACCCTGGTCTCAGAGTTTGGTAGTCCGTTAAAGTCTGAGAGACCCTTTTGTCTACACAGTTTTACGGTTGTTTATTTGCTACTGGTGTTCTTTCAAGATTCTTCCCGTCCTCTCCATGGTGTCAAACATCTGGTCGGACCGACCTCCGTGATGTCTTCGCCCCTGAACCCGACCTGAAACCCGGTACCGATTCTACTTCTTTGCCTTCCTCCCTCGTAAAGTCCTTCCGCAATATCACCTCCCACTCCCTGATTACACAAGAGGTAAGGTGATCTTACGTTCAAGACAGTCGTGTTCCTGGACTACACTGTACAAGTGATAAGATAAGGGTCGTAGGTCGTGTCGAGGACAGTATTACTTCCTATTCTAGAGTCAGTGACGGAATCAGGCGAACCCGGGGATATTGTTTATATCATCGGGGGAGAATAACCACCCCCTTATACAGGGTTCTGGAGAAGTCACTTAAGGACTTTGGTACGTATCATGGCTTAGGACATATATGACAAAAAGGGAGATGGATGTGTAGACACTATTATAAATTGAATATTTAATCCATGTCATTCTCTAATTGTTATTCTTATTTTATCTTGTTAATCTTGTCACATCATATCACTTTCAACACACTTATAGTAGAGAGTTTTATAGAATAAATACTTAAATTATATTTAAATCAAAAGGTAGGGTCGATTCGTGCATAGTGAGACCCCAACATTGAAAATGTCAAACTCCACACTGTCGTTTGATCGTACTTAAAGAAAAAGAAAAAGTAGCGTCAAAGTACTATCCAAACAAGAATAGTATGGTGAATGGTTAGAGTCGTATCCCAAGGGGGGGGGGGGGCGGGAAATAACTTTTGGAAGTGGAAAAGTAAATTTCCTTCGTGAAATACCGAAAAAAAACGGAATAAGTTTAACAGTCTTAGTGATGAGAACACAAAACCCTGGAAATAATTCATCTTCTTCCCATTGAACTTGTGTTCGTGACGTTATGTCAAATAGACTATCGACTCCACCGGTGATCCACTGATTGACCACCTCATTCGACTTGCTTCCCTCCAGTACAGGGTGCACCCTACGTCGTCCTACCATACTTTAAAGTAGTGAGGTGACTCATCGTACCTCCAATCTGATACACTTAACAAATAAAGACCTTAGAAGGTAAATTATAAAAACCTGACGGTAAGTGACATGTATTGACTTTGGTGTCTTTCGTTTCGACACTTATTCCCCTAGATACCATGGTGTCTGACGACGACGACAAATCAACGATTCAGTAAAGACTGAGAAAACACTGGGGTACCTGACATCGAACGGTCCAGGGAGACAGGTACCCTAAAGGGTCCGTTCTTATGACCTCACCCAACGGTAAAGGAAGAGGTCCCGTAGAAAGTCTGGGTCCCTAATTTGACCACAGAGGACGTGACCGTCCACCTAAGATGGTAACTCGGTGAATCCTTCGGACATGGTTTCTGATTGACCGAATATATGTCGTCTTTAAATAAAGAACATCAAGATCTCGGACCTTTCAGGTTCTGGTTCCATGACCGTACCAACCCAGTCCCGGCTACAGTAAAGAAACACAGGAGTGTATCATTTTCCCCACTCCCTGGATAGACCTGGGAGAAAATATTCCCGTGATTATGGTAAGTACTCCCGAGGTGGGAGTCCTGGATTAGTTGGGGTCTCCGGGGTGGAGGACTGATTGTGGTATTGGAAACCCTCAATTGTAAAGTCGTACACCTAAAAAAAACCCTGTGTTTACAAGCCCGGTATCTCACTTAATTGTCTACCGACCTAAATAAATCATGGAAATGTACAGTCTACATATGTACTACTTACTTTCATCTTGAAGTAAGTCTTTTTGACATAACCCATACCTCCTTTTGTATTTGTGAAAGTTCGATCCTTTTTTTCTACACGTGTGTAGAGTAGTGGAAATTAAAAGGTTATAAATTTAATCTGGAAGATTGTAATTTTTTTGTTTTTAAAGGGGACTTTAAACCGAGTGGAACGAGAACCGGACGTAATAGTCGTCGACCGTTCGAGACGACAAGAAGGCAATCGTAGATTTCGATGATCTGACCCTTACCCTGGTCCCGTCTACCCCCTTAACGATACACAGTCGTGTTCAGGAGCACACATCGTTCATACGGCACGTATGAACACCTTTGTGAGAATCGATATCGTCGTGACACTACTACGTTTAAAGTACATTGAGAAAGGTATTTCTATATGAACGTGTAAATCACAACGATTTACATTAAATTAGACTTACGGAAAACACATCCTCTGTTTAGACATTTATTTTTATATCGAATCTGTTACAAAAAACTCGTGAAGACTAACTACTGTGAAGGGAAAAATAGTTCCAATTTACTCATTTTTTCTGTTCTCTTGAAAGGAACCACCTCTTCTATAGAACAAAGCTATGACGTCCACTTTCTCACACTGTTTTCTTTCCTTCCGGGGTACGACATAAGAAGTCCTCATTAATAACGTAATTTTTTAGTATGGCATCGACACAATAAATTAACATTTTAAACCGGGTGAGTAAGTGTATTAATATCGTAAGTTGTCATTATGTATTAATTTAACGGAAAATTTACGGTGGACTGTCAACTCACCTAAACATTCCTCCTCGTCTCGTTTTAAACAATTTGTACATTTTAGAAGGTAGACTGACTTATCATCACTTACGTAAAATCACATTCATATAATTTTACATGGACTCTAAACAAAAGTTAGTCCGTACCACTCCGGTCGGGTAGTCCTCTACTGACGGTACTTTCTGCTTCGAAACTGAGGGTCAAGGGATCCTTGTCCTCCGGACGAGGTGGCGTGACCCAGTGTACCCCTTCGTGGGTCTAACCAGTCCTCCGTCCGTTTAATTCCCCTTTCGTACCCGTTTTGGACCCAAAGGGACCACCGAGTCTACCATTTCTTAGTTCTGGACCCAAACTAGGGACCCAACCCTTCTAGGGGACGTCTACCCTTACCGATGGGTGAGGTCACAAGGATGGACCTCTTAGGGTGCCTGTCTTCTTGGACCTCCCGATACCAGGTACCCCAACGTTTCTGAACCGGTGCTGACTCACTGATTGTGAAAGTGAAAAGTACCCGTTTTGGATACCACACTAAAAGTACTCCGTCCCCCTCGTCTGACTGGTCCAAACCACGACCGATTAAACTTATTAAAATCACCTGAGACCTGACATCCCCGACGGGAGCAACAGAACTACAGACCGGGACCCTACTAATCCCCGCTCCTTATAACGGAAGACCTTACATTTTCGGTCTATCTCCCTCACCAAGTCCAAACCCGAGACCCAACCGACCATATTAATGGTTTCCACACGAAGGTATGACTCCACAGATGTAAAAATCTTCAACCGATCAGGATCTTTGTCACAAAGAAACCCTGATTTCGAAGGGACCACCGAGTCTCCAATTTCGCAGACGGAGGTGACACCCTCTGGACCCAAACTAGGGACCCAGTCCTTCTAGGGGACCTCTTCCTTTACCGTTACGTGAGGTCATAAGAACGGACCTCTTAGGGTACCTGTCTCCTCGGATCATCCGATGTCAGGTGCCCCAGCGTTTCTCAGCCTGTACTGACTCGCTGAAGTGGAAGTTATTTCGGGGGTCTACAGTTTGTTAGCATTTTATGTCTTTAATTTTTGTACTGATTATGTCATCCTAAGTCTTATAGAGGTCCTTCCAAAGTCCTTCACAGAATAGGTCACGGTGACTATTTACGACGTCTATACGGATGTCTGAACTGAACGTACACGAAGTCTAACTCTACACTAGTGTAATTCCTTGGTATCGTAAAACTCGCCTCTTCCGTTACCGTCGGGTGAGGTCATGAGAACGACCTTTTAGGGTACCTACCTCCTCGGACCATCCGACATCAGGTACCCCAGCGATTCTCAATCTGTACTGACTCGCTGAAGTGAAAGGGAAAAGTGAAAGTACGTAACCTCTTCCTTTACCGTTGGGTGAGGTCACAAGAACGGACCTCTTAGGGTCCCTGACCCCTCGGACCACCCGACGGCAGATACCCCAACGTGTCTCAACCTGTGCTGAGTTCGTTGAATCGTCGTCGTCTTCGTCGTCGTCGTCGTAAAACTTCCCGTCACACATAGTTAAAGTGCCGTTAGGTTAGTACCACTGGTAAAGGGAGACTATCAAATTCAGTCTCCCACACTACCGATGACAATGCATAGTTGAACTGACCCGGTATCCCACGTGTCTGTAAACCAATTTGTAATAAGACCCACACAGATACTCTCACAAAGACCTCCTTAGTCATCTGTCCCATTTCTTCCAACGGGATGGGTTACACCCACCACAGTATGTTAATCGACTTCCAGACTTATCTTGTTTTTACGACTGTGAGGGTACTCATTGTCTCTAGAGTCTTCTTAGGATTTAGTGGTTCTTAGGTCTGTAAATAACACTGAATAAAAGAGTAAGTCATAATAGATTAAAACATAGACATTTAAACCAGGGGTTCAACATATCCGCAGGGGCCGAGACGGACATTCCGAGGGGAAGACCCCGTACAGTACACTCCCGGGTCGTTTCTCCAGCAGGTCTCTAGATCTCGACTCTTCCGGGTCTGACCCTCGAATGGTGGAGACTTAACGACCGTGGAAGATTACGGACGTAACGACGAGGAATCCCGTATGTCCTTTTCAACGAAATGTATCTTTCTTGAGAAACACCGAGACCAGAGCGACGTCTAAGTTCGCTGAAAACCCTCTAGTGGAACCCGGAGACTCGGAGTCAAAAGGGTAAACATTTCACCATAGTTATGGAGGTCACATCCGAGTCCATACCCGGAACACTTAACATTTCAAGATCCGTGTACCCTCCCTTCATACTACTATTAACACAACGATGAACATAAAGACAATAGAACGATAATGAACTTTATACGTATCTGCATCGTAAAGTCACTGATTTCTCGTTTCGATTACAGGTAGGACTGTACGTCAACAAACGACAAAATAAGTAAGATTAAAAAATAACACCTTTGAAAGGTCTTATAGGGTTTTTTGGTGTCTAATGCTGTTCCTTACGGGTATATTTAGGTATTTAACCGAAGTTTAATAGTTGAGACTTTATTACGGTAAACATCGTTGTACCTACCTGGATCTCTAATAATGTGATTCACTTCAGTCAGTCTGTCTCTGTTTGTAGTATACTATAGTGAACGTATATTTTAGACTTTTTTTACCACGTTTACTTAAATTTTTTGTCTTTATCTGAGTGTATCTATTGTTTAAATACCAATGGTTTCCCCTTTCCTCCCCGTCCCTATTTAAACCTTAAACCTTAATCGTCTATGTCTGATATATATTTTGTCTATTTGTTGTTCCTGGATGATGACATCTCACGTCCCTTGATATAAGTTATAGAATATCATTGGATATTACCTTTTATTAGACTTTTTCATGTATATGTGTGTATGTGTGTATGTATATATAGACTTAGTGAAACGATATATGAACTTTGCATTTAGTTGATATGAAGTTATTTTTTAATTTTAAATTTTTTATAATAGTTGAGTACCGGTTAGAACACAGTAGCTGTGAGGATGGATGAACGGTGAACATTATAAACGTTCGTTTAGGCTTACTAAAGTTGACATTCTTATAGTCATACATAAAAATTTAAAATTCTCGGGAATTTTAACATAATTACAGTTATGACAATAAGATGGACCGAGTAAGGGGGGTTTTGAATTTAAAAGAGAAGGTTAAACGAATCATTTGATTTTAAATTATAGTATATAAGAGAGGGTAGAGTGAGGTACCCCGTATTAGATGTAATATAGACTTACATTTATTGTAAGTCGACCATCCGTAAAAGGAACTCAATAGAGAATTCAGATTACGACACTCTGAGTTGCCTCCTCAGTCAAACTTAATTTGCGAGTAGAAGTTAATCAGTACACTGGAATTCGTCCATGAGGTGAAATGTGATTTGAAGTCAAAAGAAAAGACATTTTACCCCTATGATTGTGAGAGAAATGTTTCAATAACATTCCTCAGACAGAGACTCTATGGTATTCATGTTGATTTTGCGAGTTGTTCACAATCGACAATGACAATAGTGTCAGAGAGGTATGAAAAAGAATAACTTAGGACAGAAGACCTTCATTAAACCACCTCTCTACATTTATTGACTACTAGTCAAGTCAAGTCAACGAGTCAGCACAGGCTGAGAAACGCTGGGGTACTTAGCGTCGTGCGATCCGGAGGGACAGGTAGTGGTTGAGGGCCTCAAGTGGGTCTGAGTGTAGGTAGCTCTGTCACTACGGTAGGTCGGTAGAGTAGGAGCCAGCAGGGGAAGAGGAGGACGGGGGTTAGGGAGGGTCGTAGTCTCAGAAAAGGTTACTCAGTTGACAAGCGTACTCCACCGGTTTCATGACCTCAAAGTCGAAGTCGTAGTAAGGAAGGTTTCTTTAGGGTTCCGACTAGAGGAAGTCTTACATGACCAACCTAGAGGAACGTCAGGTTCCCTGAGAGTTCTCAGAAGAGGTTATGGTGTCAAGTTTTCGTAGTTGAGAAACCGCGATTCGGAAGAAGTGTCAGGTTGAGAGTGTAGATATGTACTGGTGTCCTTTTTGGTATCGGAACTGATCTGCCTGGAATCAGCCGTTTCATTACAGAGACGAAAACTTATATGACAGATCCAACCAGTATTGAAAAGAAGGTTCCTCATTCGCAGAAACTTAAAGTACCAACGTTAGTGGTAGACGTCACTAAAACCTCGGGTTTTTTTATTTCAGACTGTGACAAAGGTGACAAAGGGGTAGATATAGGGTACTTCACTACCCTGGCCTACGGTACTAGAATCAAAAGACTTACAACTCGAAATCCGGTTGATAAAGGGAGAGGTGAAAGTGAAAGTAGTTCTCCGAAAAATCAAGGAGAAGTGAAAGACGTTATTCCCACCACAGTAGACGTATAGACTCCAATACCTATAAAGAGGGTCGTTAGAACTAAGGTCGAACACAAAGAAGGTCAGGTCGTAAAGAGTACTACATGAGACGTATCTTCAATTTATTCGTCCCACTGTTATATGTCGGAACTACATGAGGAAAAGGATAAACCTTGGTCAGACAACAAGGTACAGGTCAAGATTGACAACGAAGGACTGGACGTATATCCAAAGAGTTCTCCGTCCAGTCCACCAGACCATAAGGGTAGAGAAAGTCTTAAAAGGTGTCAAAGAACACTAGGTGGGTCAGTTTCCGAAACCGTATCAGTTATTTCGTCTTCATCTACAAAAAGACCTTGAGAGAACGAAAAAGGTACTAGGTCGTCTACAACCGTTAAACTAGAGACCAAGGAGACGGAAAAGATTTTGGTCGAACTTGTAGTCCCTCAAGTGCCAAGTGAATAACGACTTCGGACCGAACCTCTTAAAACTCGTAATGAAATGATCACACACTCTACTCACGTTAACACGCCGTCAAACTCGTAAGAAACCGTAACTGAAAGAAACCCTAACCTTACTTTTGACTCGAAAAGGTCAGGACACCGGTGACGACTCAAAAGGTTTAAACGACCGTATAACTCACGTCGTGAAAGTGTCGTAGTAGAAAGTCCTAAACTTTGTCGAGTTGACCTTAAGGTAGTGGAGGTGATCGAAACAAGCATCGCTACGAAAGGGCCCAGGTGAACTGAAGTGTAAGGTCCTACAGACCGAAATCTATTCACTAGTGTGGTAGTACTAATACACCCAGCACTTTTAGAAAAAACATGTCAAGAAGACACATAATAACGGTGGAGAAGAATTATAGAAGACGAAGACAATCCAGGTATGGTAAAGACAGGAAATAGCTCGGGTAGAAACGGGCTTTACAAGGGAACCACAGAGATTAAAAGAACTTCTCTAGAGATCAGAAAGGGTAAGACAAGAAAAGGAGATAAAGAAACGTAACTAGTGACTTCTTCCACAAGAATAGAGAAGAACGATAAGAGACCTTGAGACGTAAGTCTACGAATATAGAAAGGAAAAGAGGAAACGAAAAGTGGAGAGAAGAAAAGTGTCGATAAACATTCCGGAGGGGTCTGTCGGTAAAACGAAAAAACGTAAAGAAAAGGTACCCCTACCAGAACTAGGGAGAGAGGACATGTTACAGTGCTTGGAGTAAGGTATCAAGTAGTCCGTGAGATAGATAGTCTAGATCCGGGAATATAGATAAAGAGTGAAGGTGACATATTAGTATTCCCTAAACTAAATCCAGTATGGACTTACCAGATCGTCAAAAAGGATGAAAGAAGTTCAAATCAGACTTAAACCATTATTCCTCAAGTACTAGACTCGGTGTCAGTCGAGGACCAGAACAAAAACAACTAACATATCTCGAAGAGGTAGAAACCGACGTTTTTGGAATCAATTTTCCGGGTCTTCCGGGTTCCCCCTCCTCGATTACTTCCTCCGCTCGGAAGGTCCGTAAAACGGTGGACCCGTCATCCATATTCGGGTTGGGTACGACACACATCTACTCCAAGTGAACACAGAGTCTCTGACCCCGGGTGTCTCTAGGTCTTGAAGTCCTGAAGTGTCAAGACACATTCGAATTATCCCTTCGACCTCCGGGTCTCACGTCCATCCTCTTTACCCCATCCACCGTTTACGACCTCCGACGGACAACAGACAAAAAGGAGAAACCAAAACTTTCAAATATACTTCCACTACATTTGAAAGTTTTGGTTTCTCCTTTTTGTCTGTTGTCCGTCGGAGGTACTTCCACTATACAATTTTTCTACCGGAACACCAATAACTTTGGGGTTCGTTTCTCCCGGGTCGGACAACACCCGAACTCTATTTTATTATCACTGGGTATGTTTCTGGGGAGTCAAAGGAGTTCTCGTTTTTATTGACTTTCTCACTGATATTCAGGACAACCGGACCACCTAGAAAACAATTCTACGAGACTTATTAGGAACAAATCTCCGGTCGAGACAAACTTGAGTCGGTTCACAGGATCGACTATGGGTCACTCACCGTACAGTGTACCGGGTCCTAATGCCTCGAGAGATGTGACCGTCAGACGTGACTAAAAGGGTCTTCCCGACCGACACCTTTCCACACCTCAAGGTTTCTGAACAGACCTGGTCCTGGGGTCTAGTCGTCGGTCTTTACATTCATCCTCCGCGGAGCGTCCGACAGAATAGAAAGTTAATCGTCCCGAAAATAAAGAAGTCAGTCTGATGTCTATATCGTCTTGTAAATAAAACTAAGAAACTACCTTCGTGAGTTAACTAAATCCTAATTAACTCCTTAAAAATAGAGTGAATTTTCACACTGTAATAAATTAATCTTGTACATAAACTATTTACTTTATGTAAATAAAGGTAATTTATTTACACCGTGAACAATTTTCTTTCAATTGAAACGGAATAACTAACAAAATTTTTCTCACAAACAAAGTGAAACATTCTCACATCTCTCTTTCGTCGATGCAAAGGACGTAACAACCATTAAGAATAAAGAATTGAAGTCCATATACACAAAGTCCGATGGAAGATCCCTCTGAGTCTCTGAATCTAAATACGAGGATTCAATAAAACAACTGTCTAAAAAAATAAAGAAACGACAACTGAGGTCCCAGTTTAAACCGGAAAAGAAAAGAAAAAAAAAAAGTAAGACCAAGTCTAATACACTGAACGAAGGAAGTTAACAGACAAAAAAAAAAATTAACAAAGAGGTCAGAACCAAATCCAGTTACAAGGTTGTAAGGTTTCACTCTAGATCTAATACTAAAACGTAATAACGAGACCAAAGAAAGACCAGAAACTGAAACATAGTACGGGATGGAAGTGATGACTATCGTAATCTAACACCAAAACCAAAAAGACTAGACTTTCAATCCTACTGTAATATAACAATCTTACTCACACAATGACTCTAAAAGTTCACAAAACTTTGAACCTTGTAAAGGAGATTGTGCAATAAAACACAAACACTTTAAAAACAAATGCCAACTTTAAACTGACGTTTCCGGCCCCGTAAGACGAACTACTGCCAATAATTACTTCAACTATCTTAATCAAGTCTCCTGAAACACAAATAATTATGTCTTAGGTCTTTATTCGACACCCCTTGACGACTTTATTTTATCTTGAACGGAAGAACCGACTTACTCCCTTCATAAACGTATTTGAGAAGGAGAAAGTTCTCCTCTTAGTACCCCATGATCCGACCTTCCGTTAATCCTCCAACTTCCCGGAGTCTAACGCACCGAACTTTTGTCTTTGAATCGGTCCGGAGGAAAATCCAGTAATAAAACATTGAGGTACCTCAATTCCAAGACACAGTCCCCTTAACGGACCGTCAGGTCACTATTGTGAGACGTGTAGGTGACGACTCCCGGACCAAGTCAGGAATTGACCCCCTGATTCTGGGGTGTTCCGTACACCGGTTCTTTTGGGGGGTTTTCTACAAAACAACCTGGTACTTTTTCACCAAAAGGATTTTCAGTTCACTCCTCTAAACGATAGTATATCTTTCCGTCTTATACTCCTGAGAGATAAATGGTATTTCATAGAAGAAGGGTCGGTCTTTCATTGTAAGATGAACCACTAAAGGGGTTGAGGAGTTAGTAAGTCAAGTCAAGTCAGAGAATCAGCACAGACTGAGAAATACTGGGGTACTTGACGTCGTACGGTCCGAAGGGACAGGTTGTGGTTGAGGGCCTCGGATGGGTTTGAGTGGTAGCTCAGCCACTACGGTAGGTTGGTAGAGTAGGAGACAGCAGGGGAAGAGGAGGACGGGAGTTAGAAAACGTCGTAGGCCCAGAAAAGTTTACTCAGTCGAGAAGCGTAGTCCACCGGTTTCATAACCTCAAAGTCGAAGTTGTAGTCAGGAAGGTTACTTGTGGGTCCTGACTAGAGGAAATCCTACCTGACCAACCTAGAGGAACGTCAGGTTCCCTGAGAGTTCTCAGAAGACGTTGTGGTGTCAAGTTTTCGTGGTTAAGAAGACGTGAGTCGAAAGAAATATCAGGTTGAGAGTGTAGGTATGTACTGATGACCTTTTTGGTATCGAAACTGATCTACCTGGAAACAACTGTTTCATTACAGAGACGAAAACTTATACGACAGATCCAACCAGTATTGAAAGGAAGGTTTCTCATTCGTAGAAAATTAAAGTACCGACGTCAGTGGTAGACGTCACTAAAACCTCGGGGGTTTTTATTTCAGACTGTGACAAAGGCAACAAAGGGGTAGATAAACGGTACTTTACTACCCTGGTCTACGGTACTAGAATCAAAAGACGTACAACTTGAAATTCGGTTGAAAAAGTGAGAGGAGAAAGTGAAGTAGTTCTCAGAGAAATCAAGAAGAAGTGAAAGACGGTATTCCCACCACAGTAGACGTATAGACTCCAATAATTATAAAGAGGGTCGTTAGAACTAAGGTCGAACACGAAGGAGGTCAGGTCGTAAAGAATACTACATGAGACGTGTCTTCGATTTATTCGTCCCACTGTTATATGTCGGAACTGCATGAGGAAAAGGATAAACCTTGGTCAGACAACAAGGTACAGGTCAAGATTGACAACGAAGGACTGGACGTATGTCCAAAGAGTCCTCCGTCCAATCTACCAGACCATAAGGGTAGAGAAAGTTTTAAAAGGTGTCAAAGAACACTAGGTGGGTCAGTTTCCGAAACCGTATCAGTTATTTCGTCTTTATCTACAAAAAGACCTTGAGAGAACGAAAAAGGTACTAGGTCGCCTACAACCGTTAAACTAGAGACCAAGGAGACGGAAAAGATTTTGGTCGAACTTGTAGACCTTCAAACACCAAGTGTATAACGACTTCGGACCGAACCTCTTAAAACTCGTAATGAAATGATCACACACTCTACTTACGTTAACACGCCATCAAACTCGTAAGAAACCGTAACGGAAAGGAACCCTAACCTTACTTTTGCCTCGAAAAGGTCAGGACACCGGTGACGACTCAAAAGGTTTAAACGACCGTATAACTCACGTCGTGAAAGTGTCGTAGTAGAAAGTCCTAAACTTTATCGAGTTGACCTTAAGATAGTGGAGGTGATCGAAACAAACATCACTACGAAGGATTCCGGGTGAACTAAAGTGGAAGGTCCTATAGACCGAGATCCACTCACTAGTGTGGTAGCACTAATAGAACCAACACTTCTAGAAAAAACATGTCAAGAAGACACATAAGAACAGAGGAGAAGAATTATAAAAGACGAAGACAATCCAGGGATGGTAATTCTTTGTTTTTTGTTTCTTTTGAGTTTGTTTGTTTTGGTTTAACTGACTAAAAATTTTAAATTTTGAGTAACTTCTTTTACACTCTTTTCGTGTACGTTTCTTCTCCCTTTTTTAGTTAATATCGATATAGTTTTGTGACGATGATAAAATCGACAGTTATGGCACTTTTTTACCAAAGGGACAACACCTTTCATACCTTTTATAGACCTAAAAAAGTAAATTCTAAAAGTACAATCGTAACAAACAACAACTATCTCTATCATCTATCTCACCGAATTTCGTCTGTGAGACCGTGATTTCACCGGTCCAAGTTTAGTATTAGGTGTACACTCGAGACGGAGTTAAAATAGTAGACATTTTACCACTATTACTATCAGTCGAGTGTCCAATTTACAAACACATTTCCTGAATCTTGTACAAACAATAATAGAAGTTTTATCAAATAATAATATTATAATTACATACGTATATCATCTTTCAAATATTCTATGTCTTTTCGTCTTCTTTATTTTTAGTGGGTAATAAGATTTTGGGTCTCTTTTGGTGGTTACAATTGTAGAATAAAAAAAATTACGTAAAAAGAGAATGTATCAACTTGAACATAAAGGTTAAATATAAGACTAGTGTTGTAGTCGTAAAATATACGAGAAACATTTGTATTAAACTTTTTTGATGTATCCAGTCGAACATATTGTTATAAAATACATTGGAAAGGAGTTTCAAACTGTACACCTACCGATAGAGACAAGGGGGATGGGTAAAATTTATCTTCGTTAGTATTTAATCGGAACCAATCTTATGAGACCTTGGACTCGGAAGGGACCGGGTAGATCTCGGACGTCAACAAAGAAGACATTGGTCCTACTTTAGTCTAGGTTAGGTGTTTGGTCAATTGAGTCTAAACTGACAATATACTTACTTATACACTCTATATAGAAACATCTCAGAACAGAATAATTCATAATCTCCAATAAAGGAATCTGGACTCAGGGTCTTTACCTTCTCGTCTCAGTTTCCTACCCTTTACAAAAACTATTCTCAGTATGACTGAATTTGAACACCGTTGGCACTTACTCGGAAGGAGTCAAAGACATTAGGGCACATGGTGGGGGGTCTAGACCCAACGGACAGTCTAGACTTTATGACCCCTTTAACAATACCCACGGTTTTGTTACCTTGTCTCAATTAGGATTAATTCTAGTAGTGAGACCGAAGAGGAAGAGTGATGAGGTCCCGGGCGGGAAGAAGGAAAGTATCGGAAAGGGGGAGGGTCGAAAGAGATTAAGGGAACACATCGGAAGGAGAAGAGGTGGACACCCTTCAGTATTTTAATTTAACAAGGGTAAATCTTCAATCACTAGAAACGTCGACATTCACAATAGGGGGGCGACCCATGAACGACCCATGGGGGTCGACCCTCGAAAAATATTTCCCAAGCACCTTGTATCCTTGGGTGTCCTACCGCGATCTACCACTTTAAATCCCGAGACATTATGTGTCCCACCCCCCTTAAAACCAGCCCCGGGGAGTTGAATGTACTATCTAGTGTAGGTTCTATATTTCGAGCAAGACCCCTACCCCACTTCAGTTCCGGTCAAAGACTCATCGGAAGTAAAGGAGTGACGGTTTTATGGTTGACGATGTCGTCTTTGTAGCAAAAGATTTCCACTTCATGTAGAGAACCTTTTGGATAGTTCCCCTCTAAAAATGACTTAACCTATATTATTTTCTGAACAGTCGTCCTATACGTCTAAGAAATGTATTTTATATCGAAATACTATGATCCCTTCCCGAGGAAAATATCGAAAAATTAGTACACCAACTTTAACGGTTTCCACACCTCTCGGAAACGAGTACACAGATATCGGTCACTAGACTAATTTAACGTACAGGGACCGTGTCGTCTAGGTCCATGAAGACTCACCCTGGTTCCGAGACTAAAGACACTGGACTTGGGACTCGACATCTTCCACCCAAAGAACGACTTGAGACAAAAGTCGTTCCAGAGTCCACCGTTCCTAAACATCTGAGTATGTAGAGACTACCTGGTTTTTCGGTTTCTTTCTCAACTTCTTGCTCGGTCTCTCTTCTCGCATTGTCACCCAATGGGATCTACTACGGGAGCAAAATCCCTACCTGTTCCTACCCCTGTCCGTACAATACTCTCTCTTGAATTTTCCACTCCAAATGGACGCTACAGGACTTCGTTCCTCCTCTCCCTCTTTACCTTTCGAATCGACCACCTCGTAAGAGTTCTTCGAGGACTAGTACCGGTCCACCCTCCCACCAGAACTTTACCGCCCTTGGTCGACCTCGACCGGTCTACGGTCAGAGGGGAAGGAGGGATTTTCTTTTACGAAGTCAGAGTATCACCGAGAAAGGAATAGTCTCAGAATAGACAAGGAAACATCGGACTGGGCCGGACTTCTACTGTAACGACCGGAGACACCACAGGACGAGGGCACGGGCCGAGAAGTGGACGAAGGAGTCCGACCCGAGAGTCGTCCGGTCGGGGGACGTCGACGTGTGTCCCCGGTCGGAGCGTCGGTTCTCGGTGATACTCCACGACCACGACCCACCCCCGTCACCACCCTAGTCGTACCGACGGGCGTACTTCTCCTTTCACCCGCGTCTCTTACACCGGTAGCAACTCGGGTCGCTCCATTCAGAAGGGGAACACTCTCACACTCACACTCACACACACACACACACACACACACACACACACACACAACACGTGTACGTGCACGCCCAATCCCCGACTCCACCCCTACTGACAGTACGGGACCCGGAGGTACAAGGGTCCAAGTACGAAGAGAAAGACCCGTATTTTTCGTCCAGCAGGTCTTCCTAACCCTCTTCCACCCCCCTCCCTCTCTCGTTCCTGTCTAGAGAACCGAAGAATACTAGAGGAGACACAATCAAAGAATCTTCACGGTATTGTTTACTGGTATTTGTCACACCGAATTCTGTCTATTAAATAGGAGAGTGTCAAGACCTCCGACCTTCACGTTTTGGTTCCACAATCGACCCGGTACCAAGGAGATTTCCGACAAGTCCCGTTCCCCTCCGACACGGCACGGAGAGAGGATCGAAGACACCAACACCTGTCAGGAACCACAAGGAGCCGACCAACGCGTAGTGGAACCAGAGACGGGGACAGAAGTGTACCGGAAGAGACACACGGCGATCACAGTCGTGTTCTGGAAAGATGTTCCTGCAGTCAGTAACCTAATCTAAAATCTCTGTTAGGTTACCTATTTGTAATCTCTCAACTCCTGTGAGATTAGGTCATACGCACACGATTCAGCAAAGTCAGCACAGACTGAGAAACACTGGGATGCCTGACATCGGATGGTCTGAGGAGACGGGTACCCAGAACGGTCCGTTCTTATAACCTCACCCAACGACACGAGAGGAGGTGCCCTAGAAGACCTAGGTCCCTAGCTTAGACACAGAGGATGTAGAGGACCGTCCGTCCAAGAAATGACGATCCCGGGGGACGACGACGACGACGATTCAGCGCAGTCAGCACAGGTTGAGACACGCTGGGGTATCTGCCGTCGGGTGGTCCGAGGAGACAGGGACTCTAAGAGGTCCGTTCTTGTGACCTCACCCAACGGTAAAGGAAGAGGTTACGTACTTTCACTCTTCACTTTCACTTCAGCGAGTCAGCACAGGCTGAGAATCGCTGGGGTACCTGACGTGGGATGGTCCGAGGAGGTGGGTACCCTAAAAGGTCCGTTCTCATGTCCTCACCCCACGGTAACGGAAGAGGTTCCCGGGGGACCCGCACGGGATTAGGTCATACTGGAGTAGAATTTAACTAATGTAGACATTTCTGGGATAAAGGTTTATTCCAGGACTAGTGTCCAGGGTCCCAAACCTACAGTCGTATATAAAACTTCTCTCTGTCAAGTTAAGTGTAATGGGAGGTGGAAGTTAGAGTACAGGTCTCCTTTTAGACACCAGTAACGTGAAAGGAAAGGGACAAGGTCAGACCTCTTTTCTACTACTCAACTACCCACCCCTCCGGAGACTTTTACACAGTCATTCAAACTCTTTAAATTCACATTCCCTAATATTTGTCTAATACTTTGTCCTTTTCCATCGTCTGTGGTTTTCCCTTCAACCGTTCACAAACATTCCGTGATTGTAAAATTCCAACAGGTCTCGAAGTCTTTGGGTGAGGTCATGAGAACGGACCTTTTAGGGTACCTGCCTCCTCGGACCACCCGACGACAGATGCCCCAACGTGTCTCAGCCTGTGCTGACTTCACCGAATCGTCGTCGTCGTTTCGAAGTCTTCTTATCAGTTCTAAAAACTGCCAAACGGATCATAAAGGATTCCTTGGTCTGTACGTGGTCACCCCTCAACATAGAAACCCTCCTTTTTAGTTTTACCTGGACTACGGACAAACCACCTCTCTCACCCCGTTCTTTCCGTATGAAGAAAAGTCGTTCAGAAGGGACATGGTTTACTCCGACGGGTCCCGAAACGATATAAGAGACTAACCATACGACACTAGACGCTCCTCTACCATCCCGTGAGACAGTTAAAGGGGGAAAAACTTTATCTTCTCGAGTCAAATTCAAAGTCGAGAGGGATGGAAAATTTTTTAATAAAAATTTAAAAATAAATAAATGAAAACCGACACGACCCAGAAGCAACGACGTGCGACCGAAAGAGACCAACGCCCCTCACCCCGACGAGAGATCAACGGCACGTTCCCGAAGAGTGACGGCGCTGAAGAGAATCACGTCTCGTGTCCGAGACCCCACGGGTCCGGAGACATCGACACCGTGCACCTGAGTTATCATACCGAGCATCCGAGTCAACGAGGCTCCGTGCACCCTATGGTTGGACACATAGGATATAACCGTCCACCTAAGAAATGGTGACTCGGTGGTCCCTTCGGGGTTAAAGGAAAAATTTCACTGAAATTAAGTCCCTGTTGTAAATTTTACTGTCACCAGACTCTCGACATAATCCACCGGAGACCACCTAACATCAATAGGGTGCCTTCCAGAGAGCACCCCGATGAGAAAACGTTGGGGTACCTGATATCGGCCGGTCCGAGGAGACAGGTACCTTAAGAGGTCCGTCCTTATGACCTTACCCAACGGTAAAGGAAGAAGTAACCCAGAAGGGTTGGGTCCCCAGTTTGAACACGGAAGACGTAACCGTCCATATAAGAAATGGCGACTCGGTGGACCTTTCGGGTGTTCGGGTGTGCACCCGATATCAGGTACCCCAACGTTTTCTAAACCTACACTAAATCACTGATTGCGTTGTTTATGTCGTACATGTACAATTTGTGGTCTAGATGAAACACAATTAGCAAGTCAACACAGACTGAGAAAAATGGAATGGATATTTTCTTAAGTCGGTTCTAGTCGTTTTTTTTTAGTATTTGATAGAAATCACTGGTGACATAATAGATAACGAATTTCACCTAAATTTCAATGACGGGAAGTCTTAAATTGTATCATCCTTTGTGGTCACCTCAACCACCCCTTCTGATTGGAAAACCTCTGAAGAGGTACTACGAAGTTCCCAGCCCTCCCTCCTTAACCCTCTGAGATCGAGTACATGGAAATGGATACTGAGAAAGCTAGTCGGAGTGTAACATTACTTAGAGGTTTATGAAAACAAAAAATCTGTGTAAAGATGGTCGGGTAGACCTGGGACCACCCACGACCACGGTTTGGTAATAGGAGTAGACCGGCAGGGTGTCGTTTCCACTAAGGTAGACCACACCTCACCTAGTTTCGATCCCACCAACTAGACTTAGGTCTGTTCTTGACGTAGGTGTGTCTACTACTGTTCTTCCATTGGTGACCCCAGGAAACCGAAAACAATTGGACTCCCAAATATGACTTACGTGTAACATAGTTTTGTCCGTCGAAGTACCACTTTCCCACCCCATAGACACACACACACACACACGTACACACACACGATTTATGACGCACTCTACCCTGCCCACACCCGTTTCCTCCTGCCCTATCTACCTTCCTGACTCACTTTCGACTTAATTATTTACTTGTTACTTCTGTTCGTAAACAACTTTTGGTGACAAACGGGACAACGAATGACGTCATAGTACATGGACTTAAGAATAACTTGTCTGTGATAACGAGACACAATTTTATGGTCCATGGAGGGAGGAAAAAGGAAACTTCGTCACCCGGAGAGGTGGACTGTCTACCGGAACGTCTCCTTCCCCTACAACTTCTCATAGGCAGAGCCAGTGTGATCACCCACGACACGGCACACTGACGCCAACCACAATCCCGATTCTTAACGACGACGACGTCGAACTCCCAGTGTTAACGAGTCGTGGTATCTACAGAGGAAGATAGGGGTGGTGTGAACCTAGGGTTGAAAAATCGTCGACTTCGGGGGCCCAAACTGAATCCCCTACTCCCGTCCCACCACTCTTCTGTCCGAGTCTTCGGTAGGACAGGGGAGTAGACGACGACTCGGACCCTGTCGGTGGTACGACAGGGACCGGACAGGGTCCCAGGTGACCGAGAATCCGGGAATTAACCGGAAATTATGGGACTGGGTATAGGGAGGTTCGACCCGTGAGATCGTAAAAGTGTCTTGACATCTTAGTCTCAACCATCTTTAGAAAGTCGAGATTGGAGAACGAGATTCGTCCCTGGTAACCGACGTTCGTAGGAGTCGGAAAGGAATCCAGTACCTAGAAAGGTTCATCCTGGAATCGGACGAGATGTCTTACGTATATTCACGGATTAAAACGTAATTTAAAGTTCCTCATGCCTCTAAAAAACATCGGAAAGGGACTTGGCACTAGTTCTTATGGACGGATCGAAGACAAGCAAGAAGGAAGGGGGGAGTCATAAATAAATATAATTCGTAATAATATTGGACACATATGTCAAAATTCCTATATGTTCACTTGGTTTTGTCCGCTTATAGAAATAACAAGTCCTAAAATATAAGATCTCCTCCTCCTGTATGTTATTTGTGATTAGTATTATTCATTCAATATATCACACAATCTTCCACTACTTACAATTAATTTTTTATCTCGACTCAATGAACCTGAACCCGTGTCCCCAATCCAACTTAAATTTCACCCAATCCTTCACCCAACCCCTTCCTTTACCGTTGTGTGAGGTCATGAGAACGGACCTTTTAGGGTACCTACCTCCTCGGACCATCCGACGTCAGGTACCCCAACGATTCTCAGTCTGCACTGACTCGCTGAAGTGAAAGTGAAAAGTGAAAACACGTAACCTCTTCCTTTACCGTTTGGTGAGGTCACAAGAACGGACCTCTTAGGGTCCCTGTCTCATCGGACCACCCGACGGCAGATACCCCAGTGTCTCAGCCTGTGCTGACTTCGATGAATCGTCGTCGTCGTCATCGTCATAAATGTACAAGGTGAAGAGACTTTCAATCGTGAGAAGTAAAAAGGATCCGTCTGTCCAATATACTTTCAAGAAAGAAATTACTCAGTCTTGGGTGGAAGGACAATAGAGAAAAGACAAAACAGAAACCGGTATTGAGATTCCACAATCACCGGTATTATGAAAAGAATAAGGAATAAGAAGGACATCACACCCTCTCTTCCAGAAGAGAGAAAAGTCACCTCTTTGGGAGATCGACAAACTTTCACCGAGAGTCTCAGACACAGACAGAAGAAGAGTCCATCTGAAGAGGAGGACAGGGGTGAAAGGAGTCTAGAGTACCCGAGGTCAGGGGAGGGATGGGACAAATAGGACGTGACCTGTAGTAGACCGAACAATCATGGGGCTCTAGGTACCGGGGTCATCCACAAACCCTCTCCTTGGTTACGATGTCTTGTCGGATCTTATCACACCCTGGCAAGAGAAGGTCGACCGAGCTCGGGTTCGATCGCAAACGGTCACTGTAAAGAGTCACAACTAAGTACGACCGGATCTCTGGTACCCGGAAAATAAGTGTACTAGATGACAGCTCAGTCCGTAGGGGGTAGGATTTTATGTCTGTATAAATATATATACACACGTATATATTTATATATTTATAAATTTATACGTTTATATGTTTGTGTGTATAAATATATAGATACATATATGTTTATATATACACATATATTTATATTTATATAAACATATACACATATGTTTATTTATATGTAAATAAATGTAATTTAAAATTTTAAATATATAAGAAATATATAACAAAAAGGGTACAACTATGTGAAGGAATAAAAGGGGTTGTAGAGGTCCTCTTGTCTGACTTAATTTGTGTTCTGACAAAAGTCAAGTGTCCTAACTCGAAACCCCGAAGAAAAAGAGTGGTCAGACGACGGTCAAGTTCCCTGGTCGTCTGGACATAGAAACTTCTGTGCCGTGGGGAAACCATGTCGTCACGGACGGAGGATCAGTCTGGGAGACGTGACGTCCTCATCGAGTCATGGAGACACTGACCGAAACACAGATAGAATTCCTCGTATTTGAACAGAGTGGAGAACTCTTACTCTCCATGACCCTCCGCGGGAGTGAAGACTTGACACGAATCTGAGATTCCAGATCTACGAATCCTCTCAACATCACGGAACAATCCCGATTCCTTATTCCACCATATATTTGACCACTCTGAAAACAGGTCCTAAAAAATCGGGTTTCATAAGGTATCGGTCCCGAAGGGAACACCGAGTCGACCATTTCTTAGACGGACGTTACGTCCTCTAGACTCAAGTCAGGGACCCAACCCTTTTAGGGGACCTCTTCCCTTTCCGATGGGTGAGGTCATAAGACCGGATCTCTTAAGGTACCTGCCATATAAGGTACCCCAACGTTTCTCACTCTACACTGACTCGTCGAAAGTGAAAAGTGAAAGATAAGGCATAGGTTCATAGTCTTTAGACGTATAGGACAGAGTAGCAGAACGACAACCAAGTAGGAGGGTTGAACGGACCTAGAAAATGTAAACACTCAGACGGTAGGTCAATCGTCAAAAAGGAACGGAAATAGGTACTACCCAAGTAAATTCAAGTTCCAAACTTAAGAAATTGTACAGGGATCTCTTGAAAAAAAGATCGTATGTACTTAGTTAGTCATAAGAAAACTTTTATAATTTGTTAAATGTATTAGCAAAGGTAGTAAACAAACGTGAAAGGATAGGACAGGTGTTACGCTCCCGGGACGACTTCAGGTCTGGGTCACACAGAGGCTGGGAAGGGGCGGGGTCCACAGACAAACCTCACAAAAGGTGTCCGGGTCACACATGTACCTAGAACGAGGAAGAGGTCTGAATTGGACCTCGATAAGGAACAAGGACGACGTCGTGTGACCGGAGAGGAGAGGAGTCTGTGGAGTCGGAGGAGGAAGGGACCATATACACGCGTCCGACGAAGGTGGAGAAGGGGATCGGTCGAGGATGACTAGAAATGGAATCTGTACCGGAGGGACTGGATGGTCTCATCAGTCCAAAGGGGGATCTGAACGTAGGGTCGTGAGACACCAAATCATTGACAGACACACCCATAGACAAGTGTAGACAGAACGGGTGATCTGACTTAAGGACCTCCCCATCCTTGACCCGGAAAGAACAAGCCACAACAGAGAGGTCCTGAATCGTATTATAGACAGTGTATCTTCCACAAGTCAGTTAGAAACACTAGTTCGACATGGAGTTAAAGAAGTAGACATTTTACCATGCTTATGGATGAAGTGACCCAACAACACTCCTAATTTACTTAATTTTGTACATCTTATAAGTCCTGTCACGGAACATGTTTCACTTACGAATTCTTTACAACGACCATAATGAAAAATTTCTTATGTACTCCCTGAATGGACTACCAGGTCACCAATTCTGGGGTACGTAGGTGCCGTCCCCCACACCCAAACTAGAAATTAGTCCTTTGACTCTAGACTGTATGACACACCACGTTGTTTTTTCAATTTTTTTTTTTCCTTCCTTTTTCATATACCCCTTTTTTTCCTTTTCTTTTATAAATGACTCATAGGTGAGACGAGTGTCTCAAGAACTGACGGCTGACTACCCTTCGTCCAAACGTCAGACGTTTGTGAACGACTACGGGAAGAAAAAGATTTAATAATACTCTGTAGTAAAATAATCTACTCGGACCTTAAAACTTTACCTATTTGTAGAACAAATGATTTAACATCACAGTATTAAATGGAGAGGGTGGAGGAGTATATTTTAATGTTTTGTGAGCAGGTATAAATCGGACAACCGTTCCAGACGTGACAAGAGACTTTGACGAGTCAAAACAAATGTTCCAAAACATTAAGGAATCTCAAATCTAGTAGACCGGACCTTCGAACTTGAGTAAGTTATATGTGTTTCACAAGAACACAAGAAACGATGAAATCCTAAAGAAGAGGGAATAAAAAAAGTATTAGAATTCGAACATGTAATAATCAGGTATTTTTATTAGTTATAATACCAGATTATCTTGGTAGTTCCGTGCGTGTTTGGTTTCCGAAAAGAAATGTCACGAGTGTACAGAATGTACACCCAGTCCTGGAGGTCTTGGACACGGTAGAGACTGGAATGTAGGACTTCTCAAGTCAGTCGGTAAATTACTCGGACCATGTGAAAGGATGTCTTGTTCCTTAAATTCCCGTGAACCAGAGATACCAATCCGTTTAGTACGTCAACTTCTACATAAACAATAGACAGGTGAAACTATCTAACATAAAAAGTGTTCGTCGGTTTTAGTTGGTAGATGGATAGGTAAGTAGGTTGTTTACAATGTCTGAAGGAGTGAAATCACAGAACACAATCTAAGATCCTGATATTCCTTATTCTGTATTGGAAATAGGAGATCCTCACAAGTCACATCACTCCTCCTGTAACGACGACTTATTGTGTTCCCGATTTTTCGTAAGTCAGGTGACACGACTCCCTCGACGCCCTCCCCGGTCGTCCCTTCCCCTGACTCGGTATCGGCCCAGAGTGCCACCTCCACTGGAACCTCGGCTCAGAGGATCCAGTCCTGGAGAAGTCGCTGAACGAGGGGAACCGAGGGGTCGGGTTCGGCTCGAGAAAGTCCGGAGAAGAGAAGGTGACACTAGACGGGTCGACCGGCGAGACGAAGAGACACAAAAAGTGTTCGTTGACTTTGGTTGGTAGGTGGAGAGGTGGATAGGTCGGAAGACATGTTCCGACACCGTCAGCGGCGGACACCGAGGTCCGACCCGAGGGCGTCACTGACGACAGTAAGAGGTCAAGACATCCGTTCAGGGAAATGAAATATAGTAAAAACGAATGTGAAAACATGAAGTCGAACAGAAGGAGGACTAGGACTTGGGTGTAAAGGTAGTATTAATCATACCTACGAAAACGGGAGTCGTACCTACTCGTGTCACGGGTATAAATTTCTCTTCTCAAAATTTAAGGTTTGTCGAACAAGTCATCCTAGTCTATCCAAGATAGTGTAGAAAAAGTCACAGGGAGGTTTCTCGTCAAAGAGTCAATACGACAACTAGGTCAGATATACTACCCTGTCTAACCGGACTCTAAGCGTGTAATGGGAAATCCACCCTGAATGTCCAATCGAAAATTTCTTTCAACTAACAAAATTCTAATCTTTCAGTAGGAGGTCGGAAGTTGTACTTTGTCAGTCAAGTCAACGAGTCCGACTGAGAAACGCTGGGGTACCTACGTGCGGTCCGAAGGGACAGGTAGTGGTTGGGGGTCTCGAACGAGTTTGAGTATAGGTAACTCAGTTACTACCGTACTTTGTCACAATTGTGTTTATTGACACCAGAGAAAAGACAACACGAGGTGACACATTTTCATGTCCATAGAGTTCGAGGGTCTTCGGTCCGTACGATATATAAACACTTCGGGACTGTACACTCCGTCGTCTCTTGCCCATCGTCTCTCCACCCGCATTACCGTGTGACCTCACAAGTGGGGACGGACGACCGGACGGGTGGTAGACGTCGGGGTACAGTAGTATAATGTTCTACCTCTGTGTCATCCCCGATGAGTACAGACCCCAGACTCAGTCAAGACCCCGACGGGGAAAAACACAGAACTAGATTTTACAGTAAAAAACACAACGTCTAGAGGATGTTTATAGAATAGTAACGAGAACCTTAGGTCGACCTGATACTCTTCCATGAATTTTTTTAAAAAAAATTTTAAATGAAAACCGAGACGACCCAGAAACAACGAAAACGTGACCGAAAGAGATCAACACTGCTCGTCTCCGACGAGAGACGAACGCACCCGAAGAGTGGCATCATCGAAGAGAATAACGCCTCGTACCCAAGATCCCGCGTGTCCAAAGTCATCGACACCTAGTACCAGAGATCTCGTGTCCGAGTCATCAACACCACGTGTCCGTATCAACGAGACACCGTACACCTTAGAAGGGCCTGGTCCCTAACTTGGGTGCAGAGGACACAACCGTCCACCTAAGGGTAGATGACACGGTGGTCCCTTCAGACTCTTGCATGACAAAATTCGATGAAGATAATGATACAGTACCCGAAGGGTCCACCGAGTCACCATTTCTTAGGTGACGGTCACGCCTTCTACGTACTCTATACCAAAACTAAGGACCCAACCCTTCTAGTGGATCTCATCCTTTGCCGTTGGACGAGGTCATAATAACGGACCTTTTACTATACCTACCTCTTTTGACCACCCGATGTCAGGTACCCCAGTGTTTCTCAGTCCGTGTTGACTCGTACGGATGTATTCATACAATATGACCGGATGAATACGACACTAGTTTTGACGTAAATCAATAAAATATAAGTAAAACTGTTCTTTCTCATAATCTTTAGGAGAAAGTCAAAATAAAGAGTCGTCGGAAAAATACCAAAATTCTTTCAGAAGAGATTCTAAGACAGTCACTAGTAGTATACAAGATCGAAGTCCGAAATTAGTCTTAAGTCGTACAGGTCCCGGACTACCATTAAACATGTTTTGTCGTCGGAAAGCGTATGAATGTTCTTTTGATGTAAAGAGACATCCTGACTCAACCAACATAAAGGAAACTTTCATTCTAAATCTGACACTTAAGAATTCGTCTGAAATTCCCATCTTATAGCCGTCAATCGAATAGTCCGCGACTTCCCTACAGATTCAAAGCAACTTATCTCCGACCCAAAGACCATATTTCACTGACTACGTTATATTTTCGACGGGGTCGTCAAGGAATCTGGAGGGAAAAGTCACTCGGTCCCTCGGTCTACGGGAGACTGTTAGACACTCTAAGTTTAAATAAAAGGATTTCGTATTATCTCACTCAATCATTAATACTAAAGGTCCTCGAAGAACCCTTTATACTTATTCATCAACTTCGTGTATTTCGTAACACTATTGGTCCAGTGTTTAGAGTCCTTTCACCAAATCCATTCCCGGAGTAGACTCAACGTAGGTGTCCCACAAACTACACACAAAGACCCAATTTTTGGTCTCATCACTGTACAGGTCACATCCTTCGTCTTCTTTACTTGACCCTGGACAAGACATTTCCAAATATGTTCGGTACCTAATCACACCTCCAACACTACTTAAACCACGGTACCCAGTACTCGGAGTATATTTGTCTTTTGGTAACTCCTGAGATACCTCTTTCCACGGTCACTATCAAAACCCCTTCAGGTACGGAGAAGTTTTCCAGGTGGTCTCAGCTGAATTGTTTCCATCGGATAGAGAAACCAGTACAGTGGGACTACCGAGCGATACACTCTTGACAAACTTATGTGGTCACGACTCTCACGAACGTGGGAGAACGTCATTTGGTTCTTTGTTATCATAAATTTTCCTCGACAATGATACCTCAGAGATGGTACACGATCCCTGATACGATTCTTAGATTATAACTAAGGAGTACTGACGAACGTTCTATCTGTAAAAAATAGAGGAGAACTGTCTACTCCTTTGGCTCCGATTCTCCTACACTCATCACAAAGGTCCCGGTGACACAATGAATCGTTAGAACCTCTATGATCTCTTGATGGGTCCAATCACATTTGTTTCCTCTCTACCGAAACTACTCCTACGGTTCCACACACCTAGAGCCCCCGCCCTACAGCAACCCGGAGGTCTTCCTGACTAGAGACGAGACCCGAAACAACTTACACTCGTCGAAGAGAGACGGGTCGACGGAGACGGAGAAGGGGGTAGTCGAGGGCCTCTTAGAGACGTCACGGTACAGGGCGACAGACCAGGAGAGTCACACCATCCTACCAGGTGTCGAGGGGTGTCTCACCCCCAGTCTAGAGTAGAGAAAGAATCTGAAAGGACGAGGAGGACGAAGACCCAAGGGTCCCTTCGTGGAACCTAAGTCACCACAGTATTTGACGGGTAATCCTTGTTGAGAGGAACTTTCCTTGAGCAATGATGAAATACCGTGGTAAAAGGAACTATTGTCGAAGAAGTCTGATCTCTTTATACTATTCCGTCTAACCGATAAAAAGAGGACCTAGTACTCAAAACGAAAACCTCGACCTTTCGTGCCTCCAGGACACCCTTCCCGGCGTCCGTCACCCGTCCCCGGAGTCATAAATCAACATATTCTCAGATCCACCCAGAGAGTTGGAACAAAGGAGTAGAAACAGACACCCAGTCATTATAAGGTAGGGGAGGGAGTCTCCCTCACATCACTCATTTCACTTATAATTGTATCTACACTCTGCCGTCTTTGTAATTTTACGTCCCACTAAAATATTATCATTCACCAATGACAACAACTCCGACGATTATAATGTCGATGACTTTGACATCGTCTTCTATACCAATTGTTAGTCTCCTTATGAACGCGAATTGTACACTACTTCCTCTCTCGTCCTGAGAAAGGGACTCTGAACTCCTTATCCACAACCCGCTAAGGTACTCAGTGCTCACCCACGGGAAGTCGGACCTCTCCAAGACTTCCTGGCGAGTAGAACTTTGACAAAAACTACCAAGAGACTAGTAGGAACTCAGAGAATTACGTGAGTAAGGGTAGAGGTAACACGATATACTTGGAAGATTGTAACTTCTCTTCCTGGGTCAACTAGAAGGACTCTCCTTATGTGACTGCAAAAGTCTCGTACGTGGTATGTGTACAGTAAAAAGATCAGCAGAATATGGTACCAGAGAAATGAGAACGGTCGTTAGGATGTCTCGTCAATGAAAATAGGGGTAAAGTGTCTACTACTTGTATTCGTAAAGTCACTCGTAGTCTTAATGGACCTCCCGGACAATTTTGTCTTAAAGACCCGAACGGAGACTCAAAGACTAGGTCGCTCAAACTCGATCCCAGACCATTAGACATAAATGTTGCTCAAGGGTCCACCATGACAAAACCCCTGGTGTGAACTCTGAGTGATGGACTAAACAACCCGGTAAATGACCCCTAGTGTTACGAACATTTACCTTCTCGATCCTGAGTATGACCTCAGACATCCAAGAGTTCAGGTACGAAAATTAAAGGACGGAAACGACGAAAATAGTTCGCGAACCGGACCAGGTTGGACTATGTCCCATTAAATTAAAACAATAATGACTAACCGAGAACCAAGACGGACAACAAGAAGAGGGAGGATTATTCTTTTGAACAAGAGGTTTTTCCTTCATTCAGACCGAAGAACAGGAGTGAGACTCCTACTCTTCTCTCCAAGTTTAAGACCAGAGGTCCGGTGTCTCCGGGGCCCAAGGGGGAGTCGGAGTGGACAAGAGGTGAAACCATCTACTGACGTCCGGGGTGTCGAGACCCGAATCGTCCGGGGAGTGAGTGGACGATCGCGGTGACACACACTCAGGTCCTCCGAGTTTTAACACGACGTTATGTTCTCTCCACCATCTTTACTCTCACTTCTTCCTAAGAGTTGTGTCTAAGGTGAAAGAGAAAACAATTTATTATTAAAGAAACACACGAAACAACGTCTAGTTTCCGGAGGGACTTCCAAAACGGGTAGGGTTTTATCCCAGGTTAATGAGTCACTCCTGCCACCTCTTCTGTACCTTTCGAGACGTCCTGAAGTTCCTCCCGTTACGGTAGAAATGAAAGGGATTGTGAGGTCACTTCACGCGGCCCCGGGGCGTCTTCTAGTACATGAATAGTCTTCGGATAAAGTCCTTCCATACGAAGGAAAGGTCCGTACCCGTTCCTCCCGTCTTCCCTATAGTAAAAATAGGTACAGTTTTATGGTAAAAACAAAGATTTAAATCATCAAATCAGCGATTAAGCACAGGTTGAGGCGTTGGAGTACCTGACGTCGTGTGGTCCGAAGGGACAGGAGGTGATAGAGGACCTCAAACGAGTCTAAGCATCGGTAACTCATCTACTACGATAGACTGGTAGAGAAGGAGACGACGGGTGAAGAGGTTTCATAACCTCGAAGTCACAGTCGGAGTCAGGAAGGTCACTTAAAAGTCCCAACTAAAGGAAATTCTAACTGACCAAACTAGAGGAACGACAGGTTCCCTGAGAATTTCTCAAAAAAGGTCGTGGTGTTAACCTTTCGTAGTTAAAAGTAAAAAATAAAGTGTACATATTTTAATCCATTGACTTTCAAACGTTTTATCTTTTTTCTACAGTAAGTAATAGGTCAACGAAACCATATCGATGACAATAGTTAAACTATACATAAAGGTAACAAAAGGGATAAAAAATTGTACCAATATTAGTATGATAGTCAAGTCAGTGAGTCAGTACAGGTTGAGAAACGACGGGGTACCTGACGTCGTACGACCAGGAGGGATAGGTAGTGGTTGAGGGTCTCGATCGAGTTTGAGTATAGGTGACTCGGCCACTACGGTAGGTTGGTAGTGTAGGAGACAGCAGGGGAAGAGGAGGACGGAAGTTAGAAAGGGTCGTAGTCCCAGAAAAGTTTACTCAGTCAAAAAGTGTAGTACCCCGGTTTCATAACCTCGAAGTCGAAATCGTAGTCAGGAAGGTCACTTATAAGTCCTGACTAAAGGAAATCATAACTGACCAAACTAGAGGAACGTCAGGTTCCCTGAGAGTTTCTCAGAAAGGGTTGTGGTGTCAAGTTTTCGTAGTTAAGAAGCCGTGAGTCGGAAGAAATACCAGATGGAGAGTATGGATGTGTACTGGTGACCTTTTGGTATCGAAACTGGTCTCCCTGGAAACAACCGTTTCATTACAGAGACGAAAAATTATACGATAGAGTCAAACAGTATCGAAAAGAAGGTTCCTCGTTCGTAGGAAATCAAAGTACTGACGTCAGTGGTAGACGTCACTAAAACCTCGGGTTCTTTTATTTACCTGAAATAAATAAAATAAAGGTAACAAAGGGGTAGATAAACGTTACTTCCCTACTCTGGTCCATGGTACTAGAAACATAAAACTTACAACTCAAAATTCGGTCGAAAAAGTGAGAGGAGAAAGTGAAAGTAATTCTCCGAGAAGTCAAGGAGAAGTGAAAGACGGTATTCCCACCACAGTAGACACATAGACTCCAATAACTATAAAGAGGGCCGTTAGAACTACAGTAGAACACGAAGTAGGTCCAACCATAAAGAGAACTACATGAGACGTATATTCAATTTATTCGTTCCACTGTTATACGTCGGAACTATATGAGGAAAGGGTTAAACCTTGGTCAGGTAACAAGGTACAGGTCAAGATTGACAACGAAAAACTGGACGTATGTCTAAAGAATCCTTCGTCCATTCCACCAGTCCATAAGGGTAGAGAACTTCTTTCCGAAACCGTATCAGTTATTTCGTCTTCATCTACAAAAAGACCTTGAGACAACAAAAATGATACTAAGTCACTTATACCTCGTGAATCTTGTCATGGACCAGCTGAGATCTTGGAGTAATTTACAAATGACTCACTTAGTTGTTTACTCATGTACTTATTTGTTAAGTCCAGATAGAAAGGAACCTGGACTGAAAGTAGAGACCTGGAGTGCCTTGTCCCAGGTGGAGTTGGGGACTTAGTTCAACCTGACTCCACGACACAGTGACTACCTTCTAATTTCATCCTCCTCCGACACTAGGTGTGGAGTAGGGTGGTCACGTATCACTACCTCTTTCGACTACTCCAGAAACCTCCCAAAAATCAGAACAGATCCAATTTTTTTTTTCCCACCAACCTCATTACGAAACTACAACTAACAAAGATACAAAAAGAAGAAAAGTCTGACCTTTCGCTGGGTTCCGGTTATAGTACAAGTTGTGAAGAGAACCTCGGTAAAAACCCCAGTTCTTCATACGTCTACGGGATGTCTTCTAATAGGTCCTCTCCCGGGAGTGGCAATTGATGTTCGTTTTAGAGTAACTTCAGGCTCGACTATTCGTTCTCCGATAAAAACTCTTAGACCTGTTTGGACCTCTCTGGGTTCACTAAAGTCACTCACACCTCCGTGTCTACAGTCGACTCGTCACGGTACCTACGTCCGCTGTGACTCCCGGGGTGAAGAAACAGGTAGTAACAGAACACGAACCCTCCGACCAATATCACTCGTAGCATCCCCACACTACCCCTCTTCCACCTGGGTTTACCCCTTCTCCTTCTCTATTCTCCAACACAGGTACCCTCTCCTCCCGAGTAGATGACAACGACAAATCGGAGAGTCAGCACAGACTGAGAGACACTGTGGTACGTGACACCAAGTGGTCCGAAGAGACAGGCACTCTAAAAGGTCCGTTCTTATGACCTCACCCAACAGTAAAGGAAGACGTCACCTAGAAGGGCTGGGTCCCTAGCTTGGGTGTAGAGGATGAACCGTCCGTCTAAGAAATGGTGACCCGGTGGTCTCTTAGAGAGTACATGACCATGGTTCACTTAAAAATAGGACAAAACATAGACATAAAAACCGTGACTCAGTAAACTTCGTCGGTACAGTGTTGAAATCAACGGATCTCAAGTCCTTCCCGAAGAATACGTCCTATATCACTAACAGAGGTAAATACCAAACACTGTCGGTCCGGACGAACACCCATCAAGTCCTTACTACCTTTAGAAAATGGACACTTTCTCCTACAGAAATTTGTAGAGTATGAACACGTAGTTTCCTTTACGAATGTTTAGGAACTTTCTAGACCGTCTCGGTGTAGGATGAACCTCTCTAGAGCAGAAACATACACCCGAACCGAAGACACGTAGACAAAGAAGACACTTCACCCTTATCATGTAACTCTTGTTCTACGTTTCCGTAGGTCTCTTCTACGTCTCTTCGTAGTAAACAAATATAGTAAAACCGTTCTCGACAATCGGACTCTTTTGTCATGTGTCAGTGTAAAATAAGTAAGTCGGAAAAATCTCCTTACTTCCTAAGGTATTTACCTTTAAAACTTCACTCGGTTTCTAATTAAAAGATTTGTAGTCTTGAAGTGTCAAATTCGAAAAATCACCCTCGCGAAAGATTTCACATAACGTATGTAGAAAGGTAAGAATTTACCACACAGTCAAGTCAAGTCAAGCCAGTGAGTCAGTCCAGACTGAGAAACACTGTGGTACTTAGCGTCGTGCGGTCCGGAAGGACAGGTAGTGGTTGCGAGTTTGAAGTAATTTGAGTACAGGTAGCTCAGCCATTACGGTAGGTCGGTAGAGCAGGAGACAGCAGGGGATGAGGAGGACGGGGGTTAGGGAGGGTCGTAGTCTCAGAAAAGGTAACTCAGTTAAGAAGGTTACTTCACCGGTTTCATAACTTCAAAGTCGAAGTTGCAGTCAGGAAGGTTACTTGTGGGTCCTGACTAAAGGAAATCCTACCTGACCAACCTAGAGGAACGTCAGGTTCCCTGAGAGTTCTCAGAAGAGGTTGTGGTGTCAAGTTTTCGTAATTAAGAAGCCGCGAGTCGAAAGAAGTGTCAGGTTGAGAGTGTAGGTATGTACTGGTGTCCTTTTTGGTATCGGAACTGATCTGCCTGGAATCAGTGGTTTCATTATAGAGACGAAAACTTATACGATAGATCCAACCAGTATTGAAAGGAAGGTTTCTCATTCGCAGAAGATTAAAATACCGACGTTAGTAGTAGACGTCACTAAAACCTCGGGGGGTTTTATTACAGACTGTGACAAAGGTGACAAAGGGGTAGATAAAGGGTACCCTGGTCTACGGTACTAGAAGCAAAAGACTTACAACTCGAGATTCGGTTGAAAAAGTGAGAGTAGAAACTGAAAGTAGTTCTCCGAGAAATCAAGAAGTAAAAGACGATATTCCCACCACAGTAGACGTATAGACTCCAATAACTATAAAGAGGGTCGTCAGAACTAAGGTCGAACGCGAAGAAGGTCGGGTCACAAAGAGTACTACATGAGACGTATCTTCAATTTATTCGTCCCACTGTTATATGTCGGAACTACATGAGGAAAAGGATAAACCTTGGTCAGACAACAAGGTACAGGTCAAGATTGACAACGAAGGACTGGACGTATATCCAAAGAGTTCTCCGTCCAGTCCACCAGACCATAAGGGTAGAGAAAGTCTTAAAAGGTGTCCAATAACACTAGGTGTGTCAGTTTTCGAAACCGTATCAGTTATTTCGTCTTTATCTACAAAAAGACCTTGAGAGAACGAAAAAGGTACTAGGTCGCCTACAACCGTTAGACTAGAGACCAAGGAGACGGAAAAGATTTTGGTCGAACTTGTAGTCCCTCAAGTGCCAAGTGAATAACGACTTCGGACCGAACCTCTTAAAACTCGTAATGAAATGATCGTACACTCTACTCACGTTAACACAATATCAAACTCGTAAGAAACCGTAACGGAAAGAAACCCTGACCTTACTTTTGACTGGAAAAGGTCAGGGTACCGATGACGACTCAAAAGGTTTAAACAACCGTATAACTCACGTCGTGAAAGTGTCGTAGTAGAAAGTCCTAAACTTTGTCGAGTTGACCTTAAGGTAGTGGAGGTGATCGAAACAAGCATCACTACGAAAGATTTCGGGTGAACTGAAGTGTAAGGTCCTACAAACCGAGATCCACTCACTAGTGTGGTAGTACTAATAGACCCAACACTTCTAGAAAAAACATGTCAAGAAAACACATAAGAACGGTGGAGAAGAATTGTAGAAGACGAAGACAAACCAGGTATGGTAAAGACAGACAATAACTCGGGTAGAAACGTACTTTACAAGGGAACCATAGAGACTAAAAGAACTTCTCTAGAGATCAGTAAGGGTAAGACAAGAAAAGGAGATAAAGAAACGTAACTAGCGACTCCTTCCGAAAAATTTAGTGAGGAACGATAAGAAACCTTGAGACGTAAGGTTACGAATATAGAAGGGAAAAGAGGAAACCAAAAGGGAAGAGAAGAAAAGTGTCGATAAACATTCCGGAGGGGTCTGTCGGTAAAACGAAAAAACGTAAGGAAAGGGACCCCTACCAGAACTAGGGACGGAGGAGATGTCACAGTGTTTGTAGGCAGGTATCAAGTAGTCCGTGAGACAGATAGTCTAGATCAGGGAATTTAGATAAAGAGTGAAGGTGACATATTAGTATTTCCAAAACTAATTCCAGTATACACGTACCAGATCACCAAAAGGAATGAAAGAAGTTAAATTCAGACTTAAACCGTTATTCCTCAAGTACTAGACTCGGTGTCAGTCGAGGACCAGAACAAAAACGACTGACATATCTCGAAGAGGTAGAAACCGACGTTTCTTATATTAGTTAAACTAAAGTCACAACTGGTAGACCACTACAGGTACACATCTCAGAAGCGAACACAACAATCACACATCAGTGATAGTAAATTTTAGGACGATTACTGAGTTTCAGTATTAAAATTTTTTGAAAGTAAACCTTTATTAGAATTTGAATCTCTTCAACGTTTTTATTTTTATCATGTTTCTTTTGACATATATCGGAAATGGATCTAAGTGAATAACGTCTCAAAATGGGGTAACGAAACAGTACCGAAGTGACGAAGAGAGAGGTATATATTTATAATACATTACATTATATAAAAGGGATTTCGTAAATTTCCACTCAATACATGTAGTGTCCGAAGGGGCCACCGCGATCACCATTTCTTTACTTCAACGAGTCAGCACAGGCTGAGGGACGTTGGGGTATCTGATATCAGACGGTCCGAGGAGGTAGGTACCCTAAGAGGTCCGTTCTTATCACATCACCCAACGGTAAAGGAAGAGGGCCCCTAGAAGGGTTGGGTCCCTAACTTGGGCCCAGAGGGTGTGACGTCCGTCTTAGAAATGGTAGACTCGGTGGTTTGACCATTTCACCATTTCTTGGACGGACGATTACGTCCTCTGTGATCTCTGCCCACAAACTAAGGACCCAACCCTTCTAGGGGACCGCCTCCCGTATCGTTGGGAGAGGTCACAAGAACGGACCTTTTAGGGTACCTGTCTCTTCGGACCACCCGATGTCAAGTATCCCAGCGTTTCTCAACCTGTGTTGACTTCGTTGAATCGTGTGTGAGTACATACAATACACAGTACCGGGAAATGGGGATTTATAAAGTGGTATTAAAAGGATTCTCAATCCGCATAAGAGAATATATTGGTGTAATGTCAATGGTTAAGTCATTTAAATCGTTCCTATGTTATAAAATTAGATACTAAACATAAGTTCAAAACAACTAACTATTTATCATAATATGATGAAGGACAGGAGGTCTTCAACCAGATGTCCGTCCATAACGTAAATTAACAGTACACAAAAATCGGAGAAAATTAGACCTTGTAAAGATGTCGGAAAGAAACAGAGGGGACTGGGACGTAAAACTTTATTATGTCGAGGGAGGGACTGAAAATAAAAAATTATCCCACAGGAGCAAAACTCAAACAGACACAGAGGACCACTACTCAAAGTCCGAGACGTAAAACCCGACTTTATGGTGTATTCACTACACAGAAAGATCCTATTGTGCAATCTTTCGTGTGTCACGAAACTACTACAAGTAAAACTAGTGTTCAGGTCTATACCAGGGTAAAGAAGTGACATCTCTTAATAATAAGAAAAAGAAAAAACGAAGATTATTCCTTCGCCCGTGAAATTCTGGTACGTTTGTGGGATGAGGGACGAGTTATTTCAAAGGGTTATCTAAATCGTAGGTAACTACTAAAAACGGATTAGGTCAGAAATGATACCACCAACGTTTTACTACAAGGTCAGATCGTAAGGGAGGTGGACATGACCATCTAAGAACCGTGGGACAGTCGTTTTCGAGAGGGAAGGGTTAATTAATAATCATACTTGAATGCACCTTTTAAGACTTTCTCTACCTTTATGGTCTGGTGGACTCGACGGAGAACTCTTTGGACATACGTTCAGTCCTTCGTTGTCAATCTTGACCTGTACCTTGTTGTCTGACCAAGGTTTATCCTTTTCCTCATACAGTTCCGACATATAACAGTGGGACGAATAAATTGAATATACGTCTCGTGTAGTACTCTTTGCGACCTCACCTCCTTCGTGTTCGACCTTAGTTCTAACGGTCCTCTTTATAGTTATTGGAGTCTATCCGTCTACTGTGGTGGGAATACCGTCTTTCACTTCTCCTTGATTTCTCGGAGAACTTTCACTTTCTCCTCTCCCTTTTGCAACCGAAATTCGAGTTGTAAATCTTTTGATTCTACTACAGTAGACCGGGATAGTGAAGTACTGTTTATCTACCCCTTTGTCACCTTTGTCACAGTCTGAAATAAAAACCCCCGAGGTTTTAGTGACGTCTACCACTAACGTCGGTACTTTAATTTTCTACGAATGAGAAACCTTCCTTTCAATACTGGTTGGATCTATCGTATAAGTTTTCGTCTCTGTAATGAAACGGTTGTTTACAGGCAGATCAGTTTCGATACCAAAAAGATCCTCAGTACATACCTATACTCTCAACCTGATATTTCTTTCGACTCACGGCTTCTTAACTACGAAAACTTGACACCACAACCTCTTCTGAGAACTCTCAGGGAACCTGTCGTTCCCCTAGGTTGGTCAGGTAGGATTTCCTCTAGTCAGGACCCACAAGTAACCTTCCTGACTACAACTTCGACTTTGAGGTTATGAAACCGGTGAAGTACATTTATTGACTGAGTAAACTTTTTTGGGACTACGACCCTTTCTAACTCCCGTCTTCCTTTTCCCCCGTTGTCTCCTACTCTACCAACCTACCACAGTGGTTGAGCTACCTGTACCCAAACCCATCTGAGACCCTCGACCACTACCTGTCCCTCCGGACAGCACGACGCTAAGTACCCCAGCGTTTCTTAACCTGTGTTGACTCGTTGATTTGACTTGACTTGACTACTTGAATACTTACGGACATAAAAGGGGGTGACCAAAACAGTTGATTTTTTATATCAGTGTTGGATTTTCATCTCTCAATCAAATAAACCACCCTTACAAATCCTGAGACTCAGTCCGTCTGTCGTAGAGTCATCAAGACTCTTTTGACGAGGTTCCTCCGTCCTCCCCTTCAGTCCGATATATGGTCAAACATTGTTTCCCTCGTCCGTCGGACTTCTAGTTTCTAGTCCATCGTTCAATTCCTTAAGTCGTAAGACACATACCCTTCTACGTTCGGAGACCCGAGTGACTTAAGTAAGAAAAGAAAACGTGGAGACGATAGACCAGGTCAGGACAAAGGAACGAGTGGAACGAAGAAGTAAGGGACTCGAGGAGTCGTCAGTGACACCCCCCACCAGCGTAGGAGACCTAACGTCAAAACCCTCGGGAGTAAGGATAAACCTCCGGTCTTTAACGTCTACCGACACTGTACAGAACAAATAACGATACAGTCCTCTATGCAAGTAAAGTCAAATATTAAGTAAGACAGGAATTCATAAAACCACGAGTTCAACAGGGTCTAACCCAGTCGTCCTTGGGAAAGTCTTACCGGGAATTACAGGAACACTGTACAGGGGTAATGTAAAAACTCGTGAAGGAACGAAAGACTACAGGGTGCGAACAGAGGAACGGGATCGAGTGTCAGTAGTAAAACTCAGCGAGAATATATCAATACGTAGATCCCGGATGACCCAACAAATCCCGATTAATAGGGGAATACTTTCCTAGAGGTAGATGAGACAATAAACTAAAACACACGTAGGAGAAACATCAAAAGAACAAAAGAAGGAAGGATCGACAGTCCGTCAACACTGACCCTCTAGGAAGATCGAGGTCGTAAAATTTTGACGATGAAGATTAGAAAAATAACCGACCTTTTACTCTATCGGTTTGAGTAATTTAAGATACATTTCATTTTCGTCTACCCACCACACACTCCCGGGTGTCGTATAAAAATACTCGTTTCACATACTCGAACTCACGTGCTTGAATTAAAACAATAACCAGGAAAAGTGAGACCAAGAGACGACACGACACCGATCAATTCCGAACGTCTATCCCTAAACCTATTTATTTACCAATAACAAGAAGACTTCCCAAATATTTCTTTCTTCTAATAAACACAGGGAAAACTTCATATCCGAAAATCTAATCTAAAAGAGAAGTCTGGATTAAGATGAGAAATTTTATACTTAAAGTCTTTTTAGATGGTTTTCCAAAATCTCGTCACTGAGAGTCGAGACCGACGTGTAAAGTTAGTGGGTCTCCTGAAAGTTTTGTACGACTACGGACTCAGATTGAGGGTCTCTAAAACTAATTGACCAGACCCCAGACCTAACTCCTAACCCTCAAAGGTTTCAAGGGGATTACTAAGAGTACACATTGGTCCTGACTCGTGGTGATGGCATTTCTTAATTTACATGGGTTTCGGAGATCAGAGACTAGGAAGTATCTCTCGAACACTTGGCCGGGTTCAGAGGTCAAAAATCTCTAGACTTGAACAAAATATAGTGCCGTAGGATCTTGATCTTCTCTCAAACCTCTAATAGGTCATGTCACGTAAAGGAGTATCTTTTTCTTTCCTTTCCACTTCACTGATTCATTATCGTAAAGTAAAAAGTAATATTTACTTGGATAAGGAAGTTCGGTCTCAAAGATTATGACAGTAGATGTCCAAAGTACAAAGTCATAGTAACCCCACTTCCAACAATTTCATGTGTAAGGACAAGAAGAGGGTCTGGATTACCTAACCCTAGAATCCCACCATCCCGGGCCCTTGGACTTAAAAGATGTCTAGAAGAAATATTTGTATTTTCAAACTTGTGGTGATGAGACTTATCCAATAATTACAATTACTTCCTCTTGGTACAATAAGTGATCTAAGTCAAATACCTTTATTGACTATTTTTTTTCGATATAGACTTACGGTTATAATTAAAGGTTGTTTAGATTTTTTTAATAGGATCATCAACAAAACGAGTTCATTTTACAGTAGGGAAATACTACTAATACACCTTTATAAATTGGAGAGAAGATCTTTTCTACATACTTTAAGTACACATAAACACTTTAAGTTCGTGTATAATTAAGATTATCTATCTCTACTACGATCATTCTAAACCGGGAGTCAAGACCAATTGAAGTCTTTATGTCTGTACCGGAATTATTAAACCACCTACTACCACCAACTGATAAGGTAAACGACAGGACGTCTGTGCACGAGTCAAACACACTTTAATTGTCTGTGTCGGAGTCCCTGGGTCCGGTGATCTCTCGGTTGATCTCATGAAAACGTTTCGTGACGTGTAAACGAGGTGCATAAGGTGGAATTCCAACTGATTCGAGTATTGACTCACACCCTCATTTATATTCAGTGTAGGGATTGAGGGAGACGGTAGTACTGACGGTCCGGGACCACTTCTACGTCTTGAACAACACTTTTAGCCCGACAACTGATAGTGTTCCAATCCTAACAGGATTCTACGACTTCAAAAGCGACATTACTTTACAAAACACTTGTGAGTTAGTTAAACTTTAGCGATCTACCTCAACCATTTTCTTCATCTTATTTGATGTTTTATAATACATTTGTTGGTTTTTTCGTATAGTGTATTTGTTTTCTCAATATACTCGGTAGTTTTGACTAATCCAACCCAGTCACGGATTAACGGTTTCCATCGGAAGGAACTATTTCCAAAAAACCCTTTTTTTTTAGGTAGGACGGAGGACGTATCAAGTCATTTGGGTTATGACTTAATCTGGTGAGGAAGAAGTACTTTCACTTCAGCGAGTCAGCACAGGCTGAGAAACACTAGGCATCGGGTGGTTCGAGGAGGTAGGTACCCTAAAAGGTCCGTTCTTATGACCTCACCCAACGGTAAAGGAAGAGGTCCCCTAGAAGGGTTGGGTCCCTAACTTGGGTCCAGAGGGTGTAACGTCCGTCTACGAAATTGGAGACGTCGTGGTCCCTTCGGGAATTTATGTTCTTATGTCAGAGAGTCTTTTGGAGGATATCTCTGTGTCTTGAAGTCTAGGTTCATGATTGTATGAGGAAGAAGTATCACGATCGGTTATAAGAACGACGGAAATAAAGTGGAATTTAACCACAAAACTACCAAAGGAAAAGCACAAAACTCTCAACTGAGTATAAACTCTTACCACGAGCGAATAGTCGAGGATTATACCCAAAAAATGTTCAAAATCCGTGAGACTCTTGGAGAAACGTCTCATTTGGACCACGTGGGTCTGAAATGTTCAGTAGTCGGCTCCCAGTTCTTCTGTCGTTGACTCTATGTGGTGGCGAAATAAAGTCATTATTCATCTTAGTAATTACTCAAGAAAGTTTTACAATCACTTCAAGTGAGGTCAAAAAGTCTGAGGGGGTACGGTCGACGGTTTCCTTAGGGCACTTGAGACATACCCCTCTGGTGCAGTCAATAAAATAGTGACGGAACGTACCCTCGTACCTACTAGAACCGTTCACACACCTAGTCATACTCGTGATTGACATGTCACGAGACACGTCGGTATCAGGTACACACACAGTCCCTCAACCCCGGTCTCGAGCACGCCGATACCTTTATTACCTTGTTTGTGTGTAAACCTACGAGAGGAAAAAACGTCATACTTTACGAAGTGCAATGTGGTGGGTACCCGGGTGGTCTACAGGAGTTCTGCTCAGGACACCGACTACGACGGCCGACCCACCTACACCTGTTTCTGTGAGACGTCGTGTTCGCCATGGGTTTACACAAACCCTAGCCCCTGACATGGTTGGACGGCTGTAGTTTCTGGCGACGGCGGCATCCATTCCGGAACTCGTTACAAGGGAGGAACGAGTTTCGTCCCCACGGAAGACGACTCCGTGGCGGTATTGTTTTTGTTTTCAACCTGTGGTCGCCGTAAAGTATTATACGATTAATATAATTACTTCTTTGAAAACACGGATTTTTGCGGAAACCAGAGGGGTTTTGTCTTCACAACAGTTACTTGGATCACAACACATTACTTGGATCAACAGTTACTTGGATCAGAACACATTTCTTCTTTCATAGACAACTTACGAAACGTGGTCTCATCGTACTGGAGTAGACGGAAAAGACCCAGTCTCCCCACCAAAAGTCCCCTCCCCCTGTAACCTCTCTCTCCATGGTGAAAAGGTCGAGAGATCTTAAGACAATTGAAGAGCACGATGACACGAGTGTAGGGACCAGAAGAAACCTTGTAGGGACTACGACCGGTCCAACCGACAAAAAGAAGACGGACTTTGTGGCATTTTGATCCCTTCGTAAACAAAGGGGTCTTTTGTGTACGTTCAGTTACTTTCGAACGTCTCGTCTTTTAACGACACAATTCTGTCTATGTCACCTCTCACGGGACTAACCATGTGCTAATTCCGGAGTCAGACCCGTTGATTTAAGAAGTGCAGCTACAAGGCGAGATCGTCACTACCTCTCTTAACGGAAAGCCTAAGACAAAAGCCATCTGTCCTTGACAGAAAAAATCTACGATATTTTGTGCTTGGAGGGACGGACACCCATACCTTCGCAAAGCACACTTAATGTATGGGTGTCTTGCACACAATGAAAACAACTGATACAGTTGGCTTCTTTCCGAAAGATCCTTTAGGTGGCTTACAGGAATAATAAATATCAGTAAAGGGGGTTTGAAAAGTAAAGTTTTTAGAGTTTGGATACTTTTGAAACTTTCATGTTACTTATGGGTATACGGGAAGTCCATAATTGGTTAATAAGTATAAAACACTGGTTATACTATATTATTAATTGGTTATTTACTTATAAAACAGACTAGTGAGATACATGGAAAAAATTTCAGTAGGCTTTCATTTAAAACTGTAGTACTATAAAGTGGGAGTTTATGAAGTTGAAGACAGAGGATTCTTCTTCTTGAAAGAGGAAATATGGGTGTTCTAGTAAAAGTACAGATTCTCTAACTTGTAGTGTAATATTTTAGTAGTTATGTTGGGTAACACTTAAAGAAGTCAAAAAGATTTTCACAGGAAAAATCGAAAGGGATAGGTGAGAAGGGGGGTGGTAGGGGTCAAGGGGAATTTAGACACTCGGTCAGTTCCCGGTGTGAGGTGTGACTAACAGTACAGCGAAACCAAAAGAAATTAGATCTTGTTCGGAGACTGTAAACGAAAAAGTGAAAGTGCTGTAACTGTAAAAACTCCTCACGACCAACCCATAATATACCTTTTACGGCGTTAAATCTTAACAGACCATCAAGGGACACTAGTCTAAGCCCAACATACAAACACGGAGGTGACACGGTGGAGTCCTTGGGCAGGACAACCAAACAGACCAGGAACCGTTTCGATGTCAGGTAGTGACCCAACTCAACACAAGATCAGAGTTAGATCTCCCTACCCTATACCTCGGAAGAATTGAAGAAGTGCAATTTTAATAAACGTTCAATCAAAAGGACCTCTTAGATCTGTGAAGACTAAAAGACTGAAAAGGTATAGAATATATCGACGGGTTAGTCCTTATGAACTGTCTTGTTAAAGAGACTAATACTTCTTAGTTTCTGGTCACTTCTTCCAAACATACGGAACATTCTTAGTGACAGAGTTGAATGGTAGAAGGTAAGACCTACTTGTGAAAAGGGTGTCAAAACGACGAAAGAATCAAAGAGATAATACCCGTGAAGTTAAAAACGGAAATCATATAGGAACAATATATTAAAGATATAAAAGTAACACGTTTCATCTTATATGTTTTTTCCTTTTGTAATGGTGACGAGTCTCATTTATTATTCAAGATTCTACAGATCCACCACCACCAAACCAGCGAGTCAGTACAGGCTAAGAAACGCTGAGGTACCTGACATCGGTCGGTCCGAGGAGGCAGGTACCCTAAAGGGTCCGTTCTTATGACCTCACCCAACGGTAAAAACAGAGGTCCCCTAGCAGGGTTGGGTCCCTAACTTGGACGTAGAGGACGTAACAGTCCGTCTAAGAAATGGTAGACTCAGTGGACCCTTCGGTTCCACAGATCTATCGTGTACTTTTTTTCGGTGAAAGGTTGAGACAGAGTTAGTGTCATACTACCGATGTGCAGCACAGGCGACCACTGACCGATGTTGGCACACTAAGAACGCCTCAAATTGATGTTGCGGCTCGGGGACCTTTGGAAGGGAAAACTGGTCTCGTTTCTCTCTGAAAGGTACATGGAGTACTTCCGACTGTACTACGGCAAGGAGATGACCTTAAACTACGACTCCATTCATATAGTGGACCCCCTCTCCGTATGGACAATCGTCTAACGCTGTCGGACATGTCCCCTAAACAAAGTTCCTCCGGAAGGCCGAAGTCCTCTATACTGGGACTCGTCCGTTTCCCCTACGTGGAACGATTCAGTACAGAGTATCTAACCGTCAGACTCTTCCCAAGACTTCGGAGTCGGTCTGCACCACCCGTTCTCCGACGGGACCCACTCTCTTCCTCGGATCGTGCCGATGGTGGGTGGGTGCCCCTGTGTCGCAGAAGAAAAATATTGGCCGTCACCGGTTAAGAGGACAGAAAGTACGAGACCGTGAGAGAACGACGACGTATCTAGTAGTAGTAGTATTAGTATCACTTAGTGAAACTGGACAGTTCATGAAATAGTATTCTTTTTCTTTTGTATGATTAATTCTCGATTCGAAACCTCTGGACACAAACTCAGTGGAGACGGTGGATGGTCGGTAGCAGGATCCCGTTCAACGAATTTGAGAGACACAAATTCACAGAATAAACATTTTACTTTCCTTGTAACAGAAGGAATGTCCTACCCTACTTATTCTGTTATGTATTTCTCTGTCCACGTAGCATCTGTAAGTTATTCATTTGTCACTGTTTGAATTATTAAGAAGAAGGAACAACGTTTTTTTTTTTTTTTTTTTAGAGTAAACTGGGAGGGTTTGGAAAACTCTTTCATTCAGTTTTACATCTGTGGTCACAAAAAGTCGATCCCTACGAAGACGAGGGATCCTCTGTACACTGTTATAGACCTCTATATAAAACAACAATGTCGACCTCCCCTACGATGTCCGTAGATCACTCGTCTCCGGTTCCTACGACGACTTATCCTGACGGGGGATGGTAACTCTTCCTATACCAGGTTTTACGGTTATTCAAACCTTTGGGTCTGGACATGGATTAAATGCTCGACGAGTTCCGTCTCTCCTGACGTCGAACGCGCATCATCTCCGAAGCATGTCAAAACGACTTAACTCAGTCATACAGGTCCGAGTGTATCGTTCAGTCACAATTCCAATCAACGTGGGAGGATCTGGACCCAAGAAAGATGGAACGACAGTCAGAACGAAATATCGGACTCTTTGTCACAGACACTCGTCGGACCGAAGGGAAATTTATAGGACGACGGACTTCGGTGGGGACAAAAAAGGGTACGTTTCTTGACAAGACACAGTAAAGAATGTCCCCGATGACCCCTCCTGGTCGCAAAGACGCCTTTAACAAGGTAGACCCAGTCTCGATTCCTACCGGGTCGGGAACGAGAGGGACCTACCGAAGACCTGGCCTTAGTGTCGGTACCTAACTGGTTCTCGTCGTGCTTCTTGAGTTTTGGGTTGGGATATTTCTTAAATGACGACCTACTGTCACTGATTTACGGAGGGAAGAGTCAGGGAGGTCCGTCGAGAGTACGTCCGACGAGTCCTGTTCGAATTAATAAACCTTTGTAAGTTTACTTTTTTTTTTCTGAAGATAAAAAATTTATTTTCGAAGGTGACTAACTCTAAGATACTCTTTTAAACTAGAACTAACCACTATATTTTTCAAGATCGACATCCCTCCTTTTCTAACACCACCACCCTATCAAATGAACAATGGATGAAACTGACAAGTTGACTCTCGACCGTATTAAAGTGGTCTCGGACAGACCTAAATATTTTTGTTCTCAATAAAGGTCCCCTTCATAATAAACTTCGTCATGGACACTTCCGACACTTCTGTACACCGGATCCCGACCGCGACACCCCTGTGTCTCCTGACCGACGACGGGGAGACGAGGAGCTGACACAAACACGGCTCCGGTGCAAGAGGGTTGGGCACTGACTGTGTCTCCCACGAGTACGACCGGACAAGGATGCCCTGCACATTCAGGAGATGACCGTTGAAACCGAGGTCTTAACGGGTAGTCAGACCGGTTTCGTAGTCCGGTCTGAATCTTCACGTGGTCCGGGCTCCACCAAGAAAGGGTGGGGAGGAAGGAAGGAGGGGGAGAAGGAGAGGGAAGGGGAGCGTCCACAGGGAGAGTGTAGTACCAGACTTTCGGGAGGGAACGGAAAAGGACACGGAAGAGGAAATCGGAACTGTCTGTAAAGGAGGTGATTTAGAGAACGTTTAGGTTAAGAGAGTACCGGGGACGAAACGTCTCTTACATATGAATCACTCCTACCCCAACTACGTCATGGTCAAAATCAGTTCTTTTAAAACCTACTCTAGTACAATCTTTGTGACGTCCTACATCAAAGTCAACTGAACTTCAAGTCGTCGTCGAAGTTTTAATAAAAAAGAGGTTAATCAAATAAACCTTCGAATGTCAAAGTCCAAAGTCAAGTTGGACCATAAACTTTCGAAGTGCAAAGTATAAATAAATATTTAAGGTGGTTTCCCGTCAACGTATTGACAAATACGTTATCTCAAGTTTGGATTTGACAATGGTCAAACTTCTTGTCACAATAAATCCCAACGATTCAGGTTGGTCAGGTAAGATTTCCTCTAGTCGGGACCCACAAGAAACCTTCCTTACTACGATTTCGACTTTGAGGTCATGAAACCGGTGGAGTACGACTTCTCAACTGAGTAACCTTTTCTGAGACTACGACCCTCCCTAATCCCCGTCCTCCTTTTCCCCTACTGTCTCCCACTCTACCGACCTACCGTAGTGGCTGAGCTACCTGCACTCAAACCTCTACCACTACCTGTCCCTCCGGACCGCACGACGCTAAGTACCCCAACGTTTCTCAGTCTGTGCTGACTCGCTGACTTGACTTGACTTCAGAGAGCAAAGGACTTCAAGGACCTACCGAAATCTTCGAGACGAGTCCGTAAACAAGTAATTAAATCGTTCCTAAATGACTCGAGGATACTCGACGGTTTGTGACGGAACCGGGACCTCTACGTCAACACTAGGTCTGTCTATTCCCGGGACGATGTCGGAGCAACAAGGGCACTATCAGAGGAGAGGAAAGGGACCCTACGACCCTTTGAACGACCTTTCCCGGAACCAAACTAATCCTTTCATCTAAAAGAAGTCATCGTGTACAAAGACTCCTCCTTTCCCGTATGGTAGGAGCGTTGTCTGAAGAGTAGACCGCTATCTTCACCCTGCACAAAAGACCGACCGGTGTGAGACCGAACAGACCCCAAAAGGACAAATCGTAGATCATAAGACCGTATCGAAATTATCGTGGCGAGGGGCGAGGTCAAAAGTGAAAGGTTTACAGGGCAAACCTGTTATCTAAAATAACTGGTGACATCACTAGCGTGAGTTGGGAGGGTGGGAGTGGGCCCAAGATCTTACTCTCTCGTCACGATGTCGTCGACCACGACAAAGAGTCAGACACGACGACCTCTTGTCCGTCTCCACCCCCAAAAGACAGGACGAGACTCAGGGACCCGGAAATGTCTCGAGGAACGGACTCGGCCGACGTTGGACCGAGGACCACCCGACGGTTCAGTCCCTCTCGACCCCCGACAAGTGGGTTTTACTAGAAAGAGACGTTCCAGGTGTGTCAGGACCCTCATTGCAGGGATTTACACCTGTGTTTACGTAAAAGTTTCTCACTTCGACACAAAGACCCTTACCGATTCCGAGGACCCACTCAGTGAAACTTTAAGGAGTGTCCCACTCGACCGTAGAGGACACAGACAAATCCTGACACATAAGACTTATTTGGAGGTTCGTAGTCCTTCAACGAAGTCAAGTGTAATACGACCCGTCTTGACTGACGGTTCCGACCCCCTCGTCATCGGTGACCACTGGTCATGTAACAAGAGATCGAAAGCGAGGAAACTATACCCTTTCTAGTCTTTACGCGACTTAAGGTCTTTTCAAACTGAAGACTTTGGTATAGAAAAATTGGTGTTTACACCCGAACGAGTTCCCTCTCCGGGACGAGACCCTGACGGAAGTCAAAAAGGTCAGTCGTCGTCATTTACCCCTCCCCATTCTGGTCCCATCGACCGCCAAAGAGGTTTCTACCACGGACCCCACCCACTCCAACGTCCAGGGTAGGACGACTACAGAGGTCTCAGGTCTTCACTGTGTCCCGATCCCGCCGACCGAACCCTTTAGGGAAGAACCCAGGTGCGGGGGGTGCTGACGGAGGTGGGAAACAGGGTCTCGAGGAAGGGAAAGTTAAAGACGGGACCACAGTCCGGGACCCACTTGACTCCCATGTCACTCTTGTCTGGACCCACCGTCGAATCCCTGGTGACTCGAGGTCCCTCCCTTCACTCTGACTTCAGTTGTCCCCCTTGTGTCCCAAAGTCTAAATCATCTAATAAAACCATACTTTGGAGAATAAAGATTTAAAACATCTGTTTAAGTCTCTTACCTCTAGTTATTTTCCTTATCTTTAGTGAAGTTTAGGTACTGGGTCAACATTGTTGATTATCGTAGAACCACAAAAAAAGAGATTACAGGATTACTAACGACAATTTCAAGGACTTTTGTTCATCCTAGTATGACATTCATGACGAAACACTGGACACAAAATGTGAATTATACACAACTTCCGGGTCACCAACCAACATCCCTCCTCTCTAACCACTCATTCAATGAGTCCCACATGTCTAGTAAATAGGACCGACTCTTTTGACGCTTAATTAATTACATGTTTATATACATTTACACATTAAGAGGTTGTTAGGACTTCCATCTTAATAGTTTCTATACCTTATAACAAGAAAACTCCTTCCACCGAAACGTTACATTGTAAATTCTCACCCAGGAGACTAACAGACGTACGTGTCCTATTGAAATCAGACTAAAATTTCGTTTCAGGGGGAAATACGGGATTCTGGTGTCTACTTCGAAAGTAAAGTCTATTCGAGTAACACTAGTAAAGTCCTTCCCTCCCTAGTTCTCGTTACCAAACCTACTCTATTCCGAAAGACTTTTCTACTCACTTTTGGTCCAGAGAGACCAAACCAAGTGACGATTCATTAATTCCTCTAACGAACAGAAATACGACCTCTTTCAGTTCCAGTCATGAAACGTTCTCCGTCCATCTTTACAGTGTTCTGTGTCGACTCTTCCTACCTACCATTGTATACCTTGTCAAAAGAGGGGGTTATAACTAAAAACTTTTTATCGAAAGGACCTCCTCACGTACGATACTTGTTGGGATTTACTTCAATTTTAAAAGGTACAAACGTACATCATTTTGATAACATTAACGTAGGGAGTCCATGGTAAACCCCGGTGCGGGTCCGGGTGTCTTCACGTCTGTCCGTCCTTGGGACCACGACAAGACAGTGTTTGACCCAAACCTAGAGAGCTCCGTATCTACCTGTCTTGTGTCCTAAACCTCGGTATCTGGTCCTAAGCCCAGAACCGAAAGGGTGACTGACGACTATCGTAGGGAGAGCGTACAAAATTAGCGGTGAAACAGTGGACATCTCACTCAATTACTAGGGATGAAGCGTCTCGATTACGTTCGTAATTTACTTAACTCCATCTCGAAAATCGTCAAACCGTGTATCTGACATCGATAATAACAACAGTAACTGAGATCATCAACTTACTTCGTGAGTCTTTATGTCGGAGGGGAATCTGATCTTTAAGAAGGGACAGACCCTCTGTACCCCAGTACTGTCGAGAGGTTGTAGGAATAAGATCTTTCTTTCTACCTAAGACAGTGAACAATGGTGGCATTGAGACACGGAGTAAAACTGTCTGGAAGTCTCAACCCTTGAACAGTCGTAATATCGGGTGCGCCCCATCACCCATTCGTATGTATAAAACCTAGGTTCTGACCTAAACTTAGGGTGTAGACGGAGGGTAACCGACACACTGGGTCCCTTTGGGAAACCCGGGGACCATCCAAGTCTAGTGTCTTCCTGGACAAAAGTCAGAGAATTATAGTCAGTTAAGTAGAGAGGTCCCATATATTTATGTATACTATATATGATAACCAATATCCCGAAGTGACTGACGTTCTTAAGTAATAATCGATGAAGGTGTTAATAAATCCCCCCGTAGATTATATGACTTCCGGGGACCCATAAGTCTTTAGACTCAGGAATAGGAGACACTCGAGACAAACTAAGAAAGGTACTTCGCAGTTCGAGCTCCAGGGTAGACATACACCAGTATCGGAAGTTTGCCACGGCAGAATGTGGTCCGTAAGTCCCTTTTATGGCTCTTCTTCCTTTTCAAACTCAACTCAGGAACATAATTGACCCAGAGTAAACCAAGGTTCACTGTGTTTAGCTTCGGTTTATTCGGATTTTCTTTTTCCCCCTTGAATGACCGAGTACATTGACCCTTTGAGTACACATCTGAAGTCCGAACTGATCTAGATCCATAGTGTTCCATTAGTTCCACGAGAGAAAAGCAGAGTTAAGAGAAGGGGAGACTCAGTGAGAGACACTGGTTATACGAAAGACTGACACCGGTCCCTCCTCCCGAAGTACGTACAGGAGGACCGAGCCGGAGGGATTACCCTGTTTCTTGTCCCGAAAGGTCTACGGTTGTCGGGTCGAGACCCCCGCCTAATACTAACGCACGTATCAGTGGGTCAGCACAGGCTGAGAAACGCTGGGAAACCTGACATCGGACGGTCCGAGAAGACAGGTACCCCAAAAAGTCCGCTCTCATGACTCCACCCAACGGTAAAGGGGAAGGTCCCCTAGAAGGAGTGGATCCCTGACTGGACGCGGAGGACGTAACGTAAGAAATGGGCGACTCAGTAACCCCTCCGGGTAGTACTACTAATGGTCAGTTATTTGTTCGCGAAGGGGATAGACTTACTCACGAGAAAACAAGTCACGACATAATCGTCCTGGATCTTGTGATACTGGGTCTTGTCGTGTATGATTTAAGAGTCATTTACAAACAATTGACTTGCTCGGTTGATGTAAAACCGGTACACGGATGAAGTATACATCCCTTCACCCCAAACGATGAATTTCTTCCTCGGACTACCTGTTTACAAGACTCATGGGATCTGGTACTAGTGGAGATTCCAGGACTCCGTACTCCTTCTGAACCGGTCCTCGTCTCCTCATTTTTGAAGGTCCGTACTTCTTGTCATGTCCCGACACCCACCCCCGATACCCTTATACCCATTAAACCAAACCCATCCTTCTTATAACCTGCCGTCCTTCTTCTGTCCCACCTTTTACCCTAAGACCCCATGGAACCCAACCCGAGAGACTATAACGAAAAACAAGGAGACCGGGCGCAAACATAAGACGTAGGACGAGAGACGGGACCCTCCGACGGGTCGCGTCCGTCACACTTACTAGCAGGGACAACAGACCAAAGACCGACCCAAACTGGTCACCCCGAACCATCCACCACCCTCACTCTCCACTCATTCCTCATTCCAACCCCGTGAGCGAGGAGACCGAGAGAGGACCGCCCGGACAGAACCGGGATACTATTCTTGTCTTTAACTCTCTCAAATATGCGAAAATATCGTTAAACTGTCTCTATAAAATATAGACAATGGACAACTTAGATTATTATTTTTTAACCCCGAACATAAAATACACACAAAAGTTTAAAATAAAAAAAGATTATTAGAAAATAACATAAAATGTCTTCTTGATCAGACTCTTCTTAATCTAATTTTTTTTTAGTTTGTTTTACTTTTGTTTCGGGTGTTTAGACCAAAGTCGCCTACTGACCTCTTCGGGGCGAAAGGAAAGCCCAAACTACGGGGTAGGGACATAGGTAGGGCCGTCCGTGTTCCCACCTTTGTCGAAGGACCGATGGCTCCCTGACGTGACACGGACGTCAAGGAGGTCGAACCGAATGGAAACACGTATTCGAGTAACACTTAATAGGACTGAACTGGGATAGTAGACGAAGGACAACTCTGTCGACTGTGTTGTTATTTGAGTTTCTCCACGTCTCGATAACTCCCTCAAATGTACACTTACTGTCCCCTGACATCATCGTCGCACCCACTCGATAAATAACTCCTTTTCTGAGGTCTGTCTGACTGGTTCCGGTCCTGGTTGATCGAAGTTGTTCCCTACCACTCCTGAACTTAATTCCGCGTTTCCCTCCTCTCCTCCCCTTTTTTAGTACTTCTAAATCCTCTGACATAGTCAGCCAGTTTGTTTTGGTTATATATTTATCACGTCCGTCTTTCCTTACTTTTTAACGTCTCCAAACGTTTGATACTGGACACTCGGTCTGAGTCGGGTGACGGGTATAAATATTCATTTCAAAATAATCTCGTGTCGGTAGAAGGAGGTACAGGGATAACAGAGTCCGACGAAAACGTGATAGCACCGTCTCCCCTCGTCAACACTGTCCCTGACGTACACCCGGAGTTTCCGATTTTATAAACGATCGACCGAGAAATGACTTTTCCAAATAGTCGAGGACCTTTTGAGGTCCCCGTCGACTCCTTTGCTCGTATTTCCTGTTCTTGACGACCAAAAGTTCCCTGACGTCTTTAACGTCCTTATAACCGGGGCGACCAGAGTCGTGAACAGGGTGGTTACGTCCACTTACGGACGTTCGGACACGTTCAGAGTACAGATATCTGGCCCCTCGGGTGGTAACGGTTTCCCAATTCGAGGAGAAGATAGAAGGTCGATATAACTTAGTACGTACGATTCAGTGAACTCAGTACAGAGAAACACTGGGATACCTGACATCGGACGGTCCGAGGAGACAGATACCCTAAGAGGTCTGTTCTTATGACCTTAAGGAGGCCCCTTAGAAGGACTGGGTCCCTAACTTGAGTACAGAGAATACGGAGGACGTAACCGTTCACCCAAGAAATGGTGATCGTGGTGGTAATTTTCCCGTCACCAGTGAATTAACGACAAGTCCCCCTTACCCTCCTACACCTCTTCCCCTGTCACGACTGGAGATGGGGGTGTACAAATGACAGAGTCACCAGTCAGTCCCGAGAAGGAGTGTCTTATCTACGGGGCAACAACCGACGCCTGGTGGGGGACTTTAAATTGTTCAGACACCGTTTTTTGAGAGAGGTGGGATAAAGAAGGAATAGAGTCGTTTACCTCCGGAAAAGTGAGATCGTTTTGACCAAAGTAACGAATGAAGGAGGTTTAACCACTCAGCAGAACATTTACATAAGAGTGTAGGATGCTTCGGTGGTATATAGACTGATGACTAACCAACAGAGGATTTACTCCTTACGGAAGAATACCAAATACTCGTTTATGTTATGACGTCCATGAATTTGTAGTTATTGACATATTTGTCGTATCATTAACCTTACCAACGCCAATTTTACTTTGAGAGGATCTTAGGTTAAATATTTAGATCCTTTCCCGACAATAAACACTGATCCTTGAGACACAAGTATCATATATCTTTTATGTCTTTCTAAAAGTTCTGGTGTTTCGTTTACGTTCTGTCTTGACCTTAAACTTAGAGTCAGACAAGAGTGTCACAGAATCCCAATGAGACTTTTCGACGAGAATCAAGTCACGACAGCATAAAGAAAAGTCCTCATTTTCTTTTTTCTCGTTACATAATCAGGTACAAGAGAATAAAAAGGTTCATCGTTTTGTCGTTAAATAACCGAATACATGAATCTTCAGACCCTTCCTCTAGTCCGTACCGACCTAGGTCTCCGAGTTAAAGAAGGGACGGACAAGGACGAGACGCAAAGAAACACAACCAAAGAAGGAGTCCATGTGGTGGAGTATCCGACTGCTTCACCCCGTCCCAGTCCGAAGGAACCAGACATCTCGGGTGTGTGGGAGATTGACAATTTCACCGTTTTTAGAACCTAAACTCCTAGGTTCGACTGAAACACTAAAAATAACTTGGTTAGTGGCACAGGTGAGAACCCCCTCTCCTAACCCAGTCGGGAGACCCTTGGTGAACCCGACTCTTACCCCCATCTCCACAACTAAGAGGTTACTCTATCTAAGACCCCAATTTTTGGAGAAAAATGATGTTCTTTTTCTTCCACCTGTGTAGGATAGAAGAGGTAACAGTTGTCAGTAGATGAACAAGTGAGTAAGAGACCGGCTGACGACCCAGAAGTCCACTCATTCTACGTAAACGGGGAGCCTCCTCGGATCTGGGATTACCTCGGACGCGAGAGTCCTTCCCACGAAGACACGTGAGCGCTTCGTAGGAGGCTTGATCTTTCCCCTTTACGTAGAGGAGGTCTTACGGGAAACTGTGCTCCCTAAGGACGGTCCTGGACGGTTGATCTCAGGAAAGTCGAAGGGTCATGGACATGCACCCGCGATTCTGTTTCGGTCACTTCGCGACCGGGGACCTCTCCCTCGCCCCTTCTCCTCTCTCGTGGACCCCTCCAGGATCTCGGCCCGACACCCGCGGCGGGCGGCCTCTGGACCTCGCGGACCTCGCGGACCTCGCGGACGTGCGCCGGATCTTTGCGCTCCCAACTTCATTACCGTGCGTCGCACGCAAGTGGTGGACGAAGACTAATCGACCGCCGGTCCACTCGCGACCCAGCTCCTCGGTTTTGAGGCGCAGGGACCCCCACAGACGAGCAGACAGGTTGGTGAAAGGGGTGGCGGGGCGTGACGTGTCCCCGGCGCCCCTGCCGACCCTGCCGCGGGGCGAGGAAAAGGAATTGACAAGGACGCTCCACTCAGCCGAGTCGGTGTTAGTATTGTGTTAGTATTGGTTTTACGATAATTAACCCACATTAAACTCATACAACTCCGTCTGTGGACCGATCCCCGAAACGCAGGTTAAAGAATTAGAAGCACTAACGGGTATTCCCTCCCGTAAAATGAACACAAAATACTTCCTGACTTCGAATTTAATCTCTTCAATTGAACGGGCCCGCGTGCACTGATCCTTCGTTGTTCCAGTCCCGTCTCGGTGTTCTCCCGTGGAGAAAAAAGAAGAAACAGGGTCCGCAGAAGGAAAAGGAACCCCTTTTGGGTGCTTGACTCTTTCGTCCCGACTGTATATATGTGAGGGTTCACACTTTATCTATCGATCTCCCTTCGCCGACATATTATGTCCCCCGAGTCGGACCACGAGACACTGCTGAATCTCCCAACCCCATCCCCTCCCTCAACCCCCCCGAGCTCTCCCTCCCCTATATATATATACATACATACACACATATAGCCTCTTCCGTTACCGTGGGGTGAGGTCATTAGAACGGACCTTTTAGGGTACCTACCTCCTATACATATCAACGTAATAACATTCCATCTTTGGGTCCCGAAGGGTCCACCGAGTCGCCATTTCTTAGGAGGACGATTACGGTTTCAGTGTCTTCTGTCCCCCAGCTAGGGACCAGACCCTTCTATCGAACCTCTTCCTTTACCATTGGATGAGGTCATAAGAACGATTATAGACAGGTACCACCCGATGTTAAGTACCCCAGCTTCTTAACCTGTGTCATTCGTATGCGCGTGTGTCCCGTCTTTGGTTGTGTTGTGACATTTCGTTAGTAGAGGTCAATGTTTTGTTCTTTGCCGGTGGGGGGTTTTAGGGGGTGTTACATAAAACTGTTTACATTTTGGGTGTATTTGTGGTACATATACACACATACATAAGTACATACATACACAAATAAATAACTCCTTTACTTGTCGTAACCCTTATACCCCGACATCCATCCTACTTGTGTAAAGACTTTGACCCTTAAGCCGACGTAGACCACACTGTCCGTCTTAAAAACTTAAATCCTCAGAACATGTCAGACCCTACAACCAGTAGTTATTGTATACCCCACTTTGACATTTCGGTGTTCTCCGGAACCACTCAATGTCGACCGTTAGGTGTGGTGGACGGGTACGTACGATCGGAGTGTGAATGGACCTCGAAGGAGAGTCCGAACAGGACCTAATAGGTTCTGTATATGGTTATTATATCGTTCACAATATTAACTATTGTGAACCCTAATTTCAGACCTCGTCGAGGAAGGAGACACATTCTATTGGACTTCCGTGGTCAGAAGGAGAAAAAAATAAAGGGAGAGGGTTAAAGAGGAACGAGGGTTGAGAACCAGACTAACTCTCCAGATGTAGAGATTTAATGAATAAGAAATGTCCCGTCTTATAACCATGACCGGTAAAGACTAACGGAGTAAAGTGGTCCGGTAAAGACTAACGTTCATTGGTGAGATCAGATTAATAGTTAGGTAAATTTCGTTAGCAAACATGGGGAAGTGATTCCTTCAAATATAGGTGACTAAAGAGGTTGGTCTGAAATCCGAAGACCTCCCGTTTCTGGATAGATGAAATACGCTACTTCGGAATGACACATGATGCAGCTCAGAACTACGATTCATTGACACATAGACACCAAGGGTTTGGACCACCATGTAACGTCAGTCGACACACACCGAAAAAAGGGAAGAAAAATTTATCTGAAACGGACCCCTAAGACAAATCTAGCGAAACCCGACTTCGGACCTTTAGACACGATATACTTGCCCACCGCGGGTAGGGGCACAGTAGAGGAGACGACGTGAAGACAGAGCGGGTGGAGAGTAGTACCGAAGTACCCAGATAACCGTCCCTGACTTTATCTGACGACAGTGTGATGACGGGGTAAGTTCTCAACGGAACCCCGACACCACTCCGCCTGTGACGGTCACCCGTCTCGACACTCACCATGGGAACGAACAGACAAAAAGAACCTTCCTCTCCACCGGACTCCAACAAAGACACCTGAAAACCCGTCACCACTTATAAGACCAATCCACACACCTCGTCCTCAGACCCCTTCTTCGGACACTGACTTATAACCCCCACCCGTGTAGAAACATAACTGGTAGTCATGAGTCGTCTCCTATGAGGACCAACTGAGCAGACCATCTACAGACAGTCGGAGACGAGGCCAGCGGGGTCACGAGTGTACCTACCTCCTCGATCTCACATCTCTACCTCCGAGACGTACCCTAGGGAGGATAGTCTAGACCAGGTCAAGAACAGTGAAGACTTATGGGGTTATACAATTACCGTCTCTGTTTTCTACTCGGGAACTATACCATGGTGAAAATTCTTCAGGTAGGTCTGTAAACAACGGTTCAACTACGGGGGTCCGGAAATAGTGGGACATACCTTGTCACTAAATAGGAAAAACATTAACTAGGGTGGTGTATAAGTAACCGAAAAGGACACGAAGACTATCATAGTAGGCTCCCAAGTTTCTCACGGACAAAGGACTGTTCCCCAGGATGTTTTGTTGAAAAGTCGAGTAAGTCGACAACGTCGATTTGTCAAGTAAAATGGTAATTCCCTCATACTATTCACCGGATAGTCGTGTCTTAGGAGACCCGGATGGTATACGGGTAGTAGACCCCCACTTTATTTTCCAACCTGACCGGATTCCCGGGAAAAGGGAGGGGTCGACCTTAGTCAACCGGTATCTACAGGAACCCAATCGTGGGAGGTCCCGTGGGTCCGTGAGACCTACGGACACAAAGGTATCTTCCTCCGATCTCCGGTCTACCCTCCCACACAGACCCCCCTGTGACCTACCGATCCTCGTCCCCGTTACCCCCTCGGATTACCCTCGTCTTCTCCCACCGTCTGTTGGTTCGTTTTGACCTTTGTCCGGAGACCTAGGGGCAAGACCACTACGACTGGGCACTTAGACTCCCTCCTGATTCCTTAGACCCGAAGAACTCATTCAACCCACGAGAGCGTCCAAACCCTTCGTATACCTAACCTTTTTCCTTGTATTAGTCTTTCTCCGTTCACACTCGTGACTGAAGTGGTGAATGGGTTCCACTGGAGGGAAGTGCCTCGCGACACCCGATTGAACAAATATGAGAAAAGAATAAATATTTCAACCCGAATACTGTAGTTTACCCTATTATCATACACTTGGTAATGATGTACTCAATTATATGTAATTCGAGTATTTTACCGCAGACCATTCGTGTTCTTACGATAACTTCACGATCAGTAAAATTACATTTAATTACAATAACAATTTTTCAAATCCCGTGATTTGAAAATCCACACTTTCAATCCAATCTGCAAATCTCATTTCCCAGACTACTCCCGGTTTCTATACGGACTTAAGAACGAGCAAACAAACACACGACACTCGCGTCAGAAGTCACCAAGACCTGAGAAACACCGGGGTACCTGACATCGGACGGTCAGAGGAGACAGGTATCTTAAAAGGTCCGTTCTTATGACCTCACCCAACGGTACGCGAGGAGGTCCCCTAGAAGGACTGGGTCCCTAACTTGGGCACAGAGGACGCAGAGGACGTAACCGACCGCCTAAAGAATGGTGGCGTGGTGGACCCTTCTTAGGACTAGTAATCTGGAAGAATTTGGAACGGGACTCCCGGTCCTGATGGTATAGAGAGGAGAAGAAAGAAGGTTAAAAAAAACCTTTTATTAAAGTTTGAATGTTTTCCAACGTTCGTATTTTATTACGTTTATTGTGGACATATGGGAAATGAGGTCAAGTGGACAACCTTGTAAAATGAGGACGAACGACATAGTAAGTACCAGAAATAGAAAGAAGAAACGAGAGACTTATATACCTTAGAAACATGTATGTATAAATATATGTATATGTGTATACATATATTATATGTATATAAATATGTATCATATATAAGTAACTATATAAAAAAAGACTCATTTCCATTTAATGTACGTAGTACCGAAAAATGGGATTTATGATAATTGTGCTACATGATTTATGCCTTGACATATTATGAACCACATGATGTTATCCTTATTAGAGAATACATTGGTGTTATGCTAATTGGAATGTTTAAATATCACTATGTCATAAAATGGATTAGGTACAGGTATAAGGTTAAAATAGTCGACACAAAAGATCGTGAAGGATGGAGAGTATATCTTAGATCGGATCACAGTCCATATGTAAATCAACAGTACAGAGAAATCGAAAGTAATTAGACCTTGTAAAGGTGTCGGAAAAAAACAGAAAACATTGTAACTATAGATAAAGGACGAAATAACTCTATATTAACTGTATATTACACCATGTTTCACAACCAAATTGTGTCAGTATGTAACGTTTTACTAGTGGTAGTCTAACAATCGATTGGATAACGTAGTGTATTAATGGTGAAGAAAAAAAAAAAAAACACCACTCTTGTAAATTCTAGATGAGACAATCGTTGAAAGTTAATACATTATCACACAATAACTGACATCGGAAATACGGTATGTAATCTAGAGGTCTTGAATAAGTAGAAGATTTACCTTCAAAAATGGGAAACTGTCACAGTAGAAAAGAGGTGGGTAGTCACGGACAATTGACGGTAAGATGAGAGACAAAGATACTCAAGGTGCATATTCACTATAGCATATCAGACACTGAATCAAAAGAACTAAGGAGACAAACACAGGGAAGATCAGAGACAACTACGTAAGAAGGTTGGAGTCGAGGTCTTGATTTCGTTCACACGACACAACCTCTTCCCACGGACACCTCCCTCCTGTACGCCCTCTGGTCTCTCTGTACGTCGACCCATCCCTCCCAGTGACTGGGGCAAGAGTCCTTGTATTCCAACCCGACCTGGTCGAGGGATGACTCACGTGTTAATATCGGAAAAGGAAACCCAGGACTCTCCACGTCTCAGATCCCTTATAATCCGAACACCGATACATACACACACATGTTCAATACTCATGTTAGAACGAAGAGAGGAACTTTTCCCTTCGGTAGTGACTTTTATAATAAATAAATCGGGGTGAGACTCCGGAGACTTGACGGTAAAGAAGGATGATTTTAGACATTATTACTATATTTTTTATCGTTGTTATTCCTATTAACGGGTAGAGAGGTCCCATGAGACTCCTATTTTATTCTATTACTTGAGTTTTCACGAAACATTAGGTTCTTCTCGATAGTAATACGACGTACAACGATTTACGGTCAATAATAGTGACGGTAGAAGGACCCCCGGAAAGAGAACATACAATTTCTCTCAAGTACACTATAGTCAGAAAATAAAGTATGTCATACATCTTCTCGGAATCATAAAGGAGGATTAAAGAACTCCGCTCTGTTGATTGAACTTCATTCCTAGATGGAATATAGTCCACGAAATGTGTATAGAGTAACATTGACTTTTTTTTTTTGTTGGAACAATAACATATCTCAGTACTAAAAAGAAGAAAAAAAGACTTGATTAATTTTCATTCGTCACTTATACTACGGAGTTCTGGAGATTTACCATGTCACCTAGAAAGAGGGGGTTTGCCGTGAAAGGATTTATTGGTGGTGCGCACACAAACACAGACAGAGAAACACTGGGGTACCTGACATTGGGTGGTCCGAAGAGACAGATACCCTAAGAGGTCCGTTCTTGTCACCTCACCCAACGGTACGGGAGGAGGTCCCCTAGAAGGGTTGGGACCCTGACTTGGACGTAGAGGACGGAACCGTCAACCAAAGAAATGGTGACGCGGTGGTCCCTTCGGACTATGGGAGGTACTACCAACTGTTTACCACTAAAAGATAAAGGTAGTAAGGTCGATGTAAATCATTAACTGTAACATGACATTCCTCCTCGAAAGGTAAAAAGAAACAAGAAAGTAGAGATTCCAAAGTACCTAAAAGTAAAATAAGTTACCTGACATTTGGGATAATAATGAAATTTCAAGTGTAAAAGGTTCAAACCCAGTACCTTGAGGGAAGTTCGACTGAAGACTCAAGAAAACTGTACAGAAGTAATTTAAAACTCGTGACAGAATGAGAAAAATTTCCAGTTTAGACAAAGAAGGGGGGTGGGTCAAAATAACTCTTTATTTATTGTGTAGTGACGTAAGTAAATTCCATACATCGTACTGTTACACTAAAAATATGGCACTTTGTCAGTGGTGTTGACGAAGTAGATTGTAGGTAGAAGAGTATCTCTACATTGTTCTCTTTCTTTTTTTTTTTTTTTCCTTTTTTTAAAAAAGAGGAACGCTACTCTTGAGAATTGTTGAAAGGATATATAACCTAACTGGTTTTTCAAGTAAGCTCAAAAAGGTTTTCTGCAATGTCCTTTTGGACTTGATTGAAAAACCGGTTGGGTCACAGTGGGACGTTACAGTCGATATCTGTAGTTACGACAAGAAGGGATCATGGAGAAATAGAATGTGTCCTTTTGGAGTCTCTACGACGTCTGCCTCAAGGTCTGGCGGTACTATTTGATTCCGTTCAGTATACTTCAAAAACCAAAAGGATAAGTATATTTTCGAAATAAATGTGATATGACATCAGACTATTCACACGTTATCACAACGTGGATTTTTGTGTTACATATATAGAATCAATTTTTTATGAAGTAACGACTTTTTACAATTGGTAGTAGACTCAGAAGTCACTTGACATTAAAAAAACGATCACCTTACAGGACGGACCTACGACTACCGACGACTGACCAGTCCCACCAACAACGACCTCCGACCCAACAGACACCGTCAAAGAATTTTATACTGTCATTTCAAACAACGTAACTAACTGAGAAGGGAAGTCTTTGTTAAAGAGAAATCGTACGTTATAGTCACTATAAACTATCATAAAATGGGTGTTAGTCGTGCGTGTAAATAGTCAATTCAAACAACAGAATACACCCAATCTTAGTACCACGGACTTTTGTCCTATCAGTGTAGTGTCTAGTGATATTCTTTATTATTACTTTTTCAGACTTTATGACACTCTTAGGAGTTTCACACTGTGACTCTGTATTGCACTCGTTTACGACAACATCTCTACTACTGTCTGAACAAGCTGACGTCCCAACTGCGTTTGAAGTTAAACATTTTTTTTATAGACACTTCGCGACATTTCACTTCCCCTTATTTCGCTCCGTACGGACATAGACCATCAAAAGCGGAAAACTGGTAGAAGGGGGCCAGGGAGCGGGAAGTGGGAGACGGAGAGTGTCGGTGTTCAGACTAGAGAGAAGACACACATACCCACAGGAAAAAAAAAAAAAAAATTTCTAAGACGTATATCCACTTTAATACATTATAAACAGAAGGAGAGAGACTGAATCATATCACGAAAGTTCCAGATACGTATAACAACGTTTACCATCCTAAAGGAAAAAAAAAATTACCGACTTATTATAAAGTAACTTTATATATTCGTAACTACCTGTTCACAGGTACTGAACCGATTGACATTTATTACGACGATACTCGTACCCCCACGTCTATAGAAAAACTTGTTGACAAAATGAAAGAAACCTATATAGGGGTATGCACCTGACGACCCAGAATACCATCGAGACAAAAATGAAAAAACTCCTTTGAGATATGACAAAAGGTATCACCGATGTAATCGAATGTAAGGATGGTCGTCACATGATCCTAAGGAAAAAGAAGTGTAGGTCCAGTCGTACACAATATAGAACGGAAAGGGGTGGTGGGGGGAAAAAAAACCGACTCGTCAATTCGTACACCCTAGAATCAAGTGACCAGTGCCTGACTTAGGCGTGCGGGACGTCGTCTTCGTACCTCGATTGGTGACCTGGTGGTCCCTTCAGGGACAGAACGGAAAAACTACTACCAATAAGGTTGTCCATACTCACAATAGAGTAACACCAAAATTAAAAGTAAAGTGATTACTGATCACTAGTCTGTGTTCAATCTCTGAATTGTTGTTGGCACTGATCGCTACGATTCGTAGAGAAATCCGGGAAACACATAGAAGAAACCTATTTAAAGATAGACCCGGGAAACGGTTAAAAAAATAACCCGATAAACAAGAAAATACGACATCTTAATATACTCAAAAATTATATAAAACTTATACTTAGAGAATAGTCTCTATACCAAACTTTTTAAAAAAAGGTAACGAATCCAACAAAAAGTGAAACAACTACCAAAAGTTTTCGACATGTCTCGGAATTAAACTACCTCAGGGTAAAATAAAAGTTAAAACAACGAACATGAAACCTACAGTATAGGTTCTTTTAGTAACAGTTCCGGGTACAGTTCCTCGAAGTAAAGACATAAAATAAGATCCTCAAAGTCCCAAAGTCCAGAATATAAGTTCAGAAATTATACGAACTGAATTACAAACACTCAACACATTCTATACCCAGATCAAAATAAGAAAATGTATACTTGTAGATTAATAGGGTCAATAATTGGTAAATAACTTCTCTGATAAAAAAAAAAAGTAAAAGAACCGAGGGAACAGTTTATAATCTATTGGTATAACCCAATAACCCAAATAAACCGAACCCAAATAAAGACCCGAAAACTAAGACAAGATAACCAGATAAACAGACAAAAATACGGGCATGGTATTTACAAAATACGGTTAAAATTACTGTTATCGAAATATGGCATTAAACTTTAGTCTTTCATACTAAGGAGGATCAAATAAGAAGTAAGAGTCCTAAAGAGACCGATAAATTTATTGGTAAATTTATATTTAAATATACATTTATATTTAAATCCTCATAAATTTTATATTTATATATATTTAAATTTTATATTTAAATCCTCACAAAAAAAGAGGAAGATATTTTTTTTACGGTAACGTTAGAACTATCCCTAACGTAACTAAGGAAAGACTATGTCCTACAAGGTCCGAGTAGAATATGAACATGAATAAATATAGAAATTTCGGAATATATCAGAGTAAAATAAGTTACTAACATTGGGTAGTGATAGTAACAAATAAAATTTCATTGACGAGGAAATTAGAGGTTAAAGAAAGGGGAGTTTAAGTAGGATATGAAAGTGGTCTAATTAGATTTTAAAATCGAACCGACGACAGTATAGAAAACTAGTTCGACCGTTGAAACTTCTTCGTCCTTTTTTGGGTCCGAATAATGGACAGTAAGCTCTGTGACATGTGAGACAGGAGTAGTAAAGTCCTTAATCACCCTTCCACTACCATCGTTTGGGAAAAATCTTGAGAGTCGAGACTAGTGTAGGTTCAGGTCGAAGATATTTAAACTCCTGAAGACAACCCAAAATAAAAGATTTAAAATCTCTACCATCTATACTAACTGACTGACAAAGTGTAGTCTAAAGTTACAGTCGACGAGAACTGCCAATAAAAACTAACTAAAAGGAGGAACCACTTGAGAACGTTGTCTATAATCTTTTTTTTTTAGTACAGTCTTAAGTTGCGACAATCGGACTTCGGTCGGTCTTTCTTTTACCTGTTCGGATATTGGTCAGTCGGGTCGGAAGAGGGACAATATCTTATACAGATAAAAAGGGTAGGTAGGTCCTTATTTGTATTATAACGGGTCAAACTGCAAACCCAATCAAAGAAAGACGGGACATGTCTAACCACGAAAAAGACGAGAAGTAAAGTTCCGGTGGACACTTCTCCCGACACTACTCAACGTGGTCATCACGACATCCACCGCGACACATGAGCCACGTACCACCAGTCGCAGAAAGGTTCTAAAGGCAAACCTCTTCCGTACCGCAGACCGTAGGAAAATCAATTTGAACTAGATAGACGAGCCAAAGACACCTCGTCCAGACTCTTTGTCTAATCGGTTAAAGACTGGGATTTGCCTTCCAGTCGGCAAGACACGAGTTTACATCGAAAGTGGTATCCGACCTAGTGTAGGACCCGACTCGAAACCTTAATACGGGTGTCCGACACTTTTACTGGGACTCCACAAAGAAGGGTCGGAGACGGACCCGTCAGAAAAGACCCAAAACATGAACCTTCGTCTGTGATGTAATCTCAGTGTAGGACTCGGGCAGTCCCACTCCCTCAACCCAAATGGTATTGAGTAGTCGAAAATTCGTCGTTCCAACGAACCACACAAAATCGACTGTTTCGAGTTAAAGATTTAGGCTATAACGGAAAATTTCACCCTGGCTGAACCGGCTCCGGAAACAACGGGGGTGGGGTTAGGCTTAGAAACCTCGGGAAAAAAAACACACACACACACACGATTTTCGGCAGGACTACAAAGTCCTCTCGGTCAGAGGGCCGTAATACCACTGACACTAGGGCGTGACGTGTTGTGGATTATCGTCCCACGACTCACATAGTAAACAGTCGGTTCGGCGCCCTAGTGTTTAAGGGATTAATTTACACCCCCAAAGTCCAAAGTATCTTCCTTGGGCAGAATAAAAATGTTTTAGACTCGTACATCTTAACTCTCTTAACTTTTCGTGGAATCTTGACACGCGACCTACTGGACGATCATATAATATCATTATTAAGGGATTTATGTAAATGAGTTCCGTATAGATTGAAGGCACAGAGAATATCAAAGGACGCAACTTCCCTTACTCTACTGTGCAGGATAGTGTAAAGATATTACTTCAATAATCCCATCTTAAACTAATAAAAATAAAAGGGGACGACTAACAAAAGTCTACTGCAGGGAAAAGTGAACACTGGTCATCTACCGTGATACCGAAAGGAGGTAGACTGCGTGTAATCAACCTACGGCGAATGACATAATTCAAGTGAGTGAAAACGGGACCGCCAACCCCTTTAGAACTCGACAAAGTAAATCAGGGTATCCACTCCTCTCACCACCTACTTCCAAGAGAGGGCAGACGGTGGTTGGGTAATGGTAGAGACGGGAGCCACAGACTTAGAAAATCTTGACGTTCAACATATACACACACACAACCCCCAACAGGGGACCTCGTCAGTCCACTCCCTCGTCAGTCTATGACTCAGACCCCGTGTACCCGTCGTCAGGAAGACCTACCAACCACCCGTCACACGAGCGACGACAACTATCTTTCTGGGAGAGGTCTACGTCTCCCGTACTACTGATCGCACCGAAGAGTTGAGACCCCACATCTCACTAATGAGTGAACCTTATCGTAGACCCGGTAGACACTTGTGTCTGAGTCGAGGGCAAACAGAAGGACCAGGACCCCAACAACGTACTCGTGTCTTCCTCACCCCCGTATGGACACCTCCGGTGGACCCGGAGACAGGTGTGTCTTCCCTCCCGGGAAACAACTTAGGGGGGTAATGAAGAGAAAGTAGTGGGAAAGGAGGAGGAAACGGTAGTAAATGGGTTCCCCACCCCTTCTGACACTGGGGTGGTGTATGAAAAGATTTAGAAAAACACAACGGAAACATCCGTCTCTAACGATCACGAGTAGATGGAGACCAAGAGGAACAGAAGCACCCGTATACACTTATATTTCGAAAGACCAGAAAGAACTTTAATCCACCCGGTACACTGAATAAGACCAGTTATTTTACACTTACCTTCACCGTAAAAAACTAAGGTCCGTTAATACCTACCTAACACTGGGGAGGGGGTGGAGGTTAGAAGGGTTTAAGTACACAACTTCGGGTCGGGGATCACACTGATATAAACCTCTCTCCCGGAAATTTCTCCACTAATTCCAATCCAGTTTTCATACCCCGGGATTGGGTAATACACAGGAATACTCTCTTCTTCTCTGGTCCCTACACATACGTCTCCTTTCCGGTACACTCCTGTCTCCTCCTATCCTCCACTGATAGGCGTTCGGATTCTCTCTCCGGAGTCCTCTTTGGTTTGGACGACTGTGGAACCAAACCTAAGGATCGGAGGTCTTTGACTCGTTAGGTAAAGACAACAAACTCGGTGGGTCAGACACCATAAAACAATACCGTCGGACTCGTCTTATTATATGTCCGACTCCTTAAATTTTGACTTACACTCGAGAGGAAAGAGAAAGAAGGAGACGATGTGAATGGAAGTTCCAATACACAAGGTCTCCTGTGTCGTTTTTCTACCTACTTCCGGGTTCGGTTCCTTCAAAAGAAAACGGTTCAGTGACTGTAAAGACCGAGTGAAAAACGATATCCCATCGGATTACAATTAATCTGTCTGGATCTGGAACGGGAAACTTTTGTTTTCGATTCGAAGACTGGGAAACCAAGATATCCAGGTACCCTACTTGGGAGGAACTCCGTCACCTACGGAGTCACAGACCTACGTAATTCCCAACTGAGAGTCTCATTGACCCTCATGTCTCTAACTTTCTTAACTAATTATGTATTCTTATAATATAATAACGCCAACGTATCCCAGAATTCCCTGGATTCTCCAAAGGAGAACCACAAGCTCGACACGGGAGGACCAGAGTATCTAGACAATTTTAAAAAACTCCACTTCCAGTTCCCGTTCCCTCGGAAATCGAAAAGAGAGAAATAAATCTCGTTGAGACGAAAATAGACAGATCCCAAGACACACTTTAAATTAAATTTACTTCGTAAGGTAACGATTTATGTCGAAATACTCATAGACTTCGAGAAAGTCAAACTCTAAATCAAACTACGTCGGTCTCGAGACATATCTACCCAAGTTCCAGTATCGGAAGTCAAATCGAGTCAAGGAATTAAGAGCTTCACTGATCTTTGTTCATAGAGACTGAGTACCTTTATCTCAATATGTTTCATGTCCTAAATGAATGACACCCAAAAGTACATAATTAAAAACAAATATTTTCACTAAATACCTTCTGGGGCTACCGTATATCACTACGTCGTCACTATGATTTCGGTACTGGACTTTGCCATATATGCACACAAGGTATACCACGGTGAAGGACAGGACACAAGTGACGTCTGTCATGATTAACTAGTGTCTTGAGTAAGGATGTCTCGGGTCTATCTCGAGACGTTAAGAGTTATATCACGAGATCCGTCGGAGAAGATTGCTCACAATCGTGTACTTTAATTTGGAGAAAATTTTTTTAGTAGAAATACACATCAGTTATCGTTAACCCTGAGTTATAACCAAATCTCGACACCATTTCAACCATTGACTCACCAGTCATGAAGACCTTCGGGCGTTACTGGTCCAACTGGTGTCAAAAGTCTTAATTTCGATCTTTACACAAGGTACTTTTATATAATCAGTTACGAGACCAACCATTGTCTACCACAGGGGTTCCACCACTTTGCCGTCTTTTAAATGACTTCCCCGACAACTGTTTCCCGTCCAGTCCAGTCCCCTTGGTTTTTCCCTGTCACTCCGTAGGTCCTCGATTGTTTTTCCTCCTCGACAAGAGTAGAGAACCGGACTGACCCGGTCACCTTCCCTGTCCTAATGTCCTAGGACTCCTCTCGACCCCTGGACCTTCTCCCCGAGGGAGACATCCTTGACACCGGAATCCGACTCCCTGTGTCGACTCCGTCTACTCCGTCCCTTCTCCGACCCCTCATTCGTCGGACTGGGCAGAAATGACGACGGTGAAGTGGAAAACCGTAGAAGATCGTGAGAACGGACCTTTTAGGGTACCCGCCTCCTCGGACCACCCGACGTCAGGTACCCCAGCGATTCTCAACCTATGCTGAGTCGTAGAAGTGAAAGTCAAAAGTGAAAGTACGTAACCTCTTCCTTTACCGTTGGGCGAGGTCACAAGAACGGACCTCTTAGGATCCCTGCCCCCTTGGACCACCCGACGGCAGATACCCCAACGTGTCTCAGTCTGTGCTGACTTCGCTAAATCGTCGTCGTCGTCGTCGTCGTCGTCACTAACTTGGGACAAATGACTTGTCGGGGAAATCATTTGAGAAACGTTGAATTTTGAGTTGTAAGTTTTTTGATTCTAGTACCGTAGGTCAGGGTAGTGAAGTACCGTTTGTCTATCCCTTTTTTACTTTTGTCACCGTTTAAAATAAGAGAACCCGAGGTTTTAGCCACACCTATCACTGACGTCGGTATTTTAATTTTCTACGAATGAGGAGCCTTCTTTTCGATACTGTTCGGACCTCTCGGAGTCTCTGTAGTGAAACGAAAATTTTCAGATACATTAGTTTCGATACCAAAAAGGCCATCAGTATATACCTACACTCTCAACTTGGTATTTCTTCCGACTTACGACTTCTTAACTACGAAAACTTAACACCACGACCTCTTCTGAGAACTCTCAGGGAACCTGTCGTCCCTCTAGTTTGGTCAGTTAAGATGTCCTTTAGTTAGTACTTATAAGTAACCTTCCTGACCAACTTCGAGATCATGAAACTGGTGGACTACACTTCTCGGTTGAGTAACCTTTTCTGGGACTACGACCCTTTCTGTCTCCCGTTCTCCTCTTCTCCCACTGTCTCTTACTCTACCAACCCACCGTAGTGACTGAGTCACCTGTACTCAAACTCGTTTGAGACCCTCTATCACTTCCAGTCCCTTCAGACCGTACGACGTCGGGTACCCCAGCGTTTCTCAGTCTGTACTGAATCGTTGACTTGTTGTTGTTGACGTCAAATAACTCCCTCGGTCTCCCACTTCTCGAGTCCAGTACGTCTGGTGTCTCCAATTGACGACCTATGTCTCTCCCCTCCTCCAGACCACCCACCCTGTTTCTTATTCGTCGTGTCTCTCCATAGACGTGGTCCGGTCCCTGAAGTAGACTGGACAAGTAGTCATATAGAGGCCGTAAACCTCGTCTCAACCAGTGTGTCCTTCATGAGTCCTGTGTTGACAACTAACTTACTTATTTATAGAACTCATTGTCCTGTATGTCAGAAATATCGTTTTACGGGATGATTCTTAAATCTTTAACAGGTCCCCCGAATTTCGTCACAGTCTACACCAGAAACAGGTGTCCCTCGAACTGAAAACCCTATACCGGTGTTGCTATACAAACAAACTAAGATGAGTAAACAATTCTCAACCAAACTCCCATGTTACTCGAATATATAAAAAGTTACTTGATAGTAAAGGTAAAGTCAATAGATCACGGTATATTGTTTAGTGGGGTTTTGAATCACCGAATTTTGTTGGCAAAATATAACGAGTGTTAAGACACCCAGTCCTTAAACCCCCTCCTGAGTCGACTCACAGTCGACCCATTGACCGAGACCTACTTGGGTAAAGGTTCTACCGAAGAAGTGAGTCTATAGACACAGGGCCCCCAAGACACCAGAGAGAAAGAGGTGTACTGAAGTAGAAGGTTCCGAGAGGTGTACAGAACCCTAAGAGTATCATACAACCTGAGTTCCGTCGTCGTAATTTTTTTTTGTTTTGTTCAAAAACAAAACATAACGTCATATGGACTAATCCCGAAGGGGACATCGAGTCAACCATTTCTCAGACACAAAGTTAGGGACCCAACCCTTCTAGGGGACCTCTTCCTTTACCGTTGGGTGAGGTCATAAGAACGGACCTCTTAGGGTACCTATCTCCTCGGACCGTCCGATGTCAAGTATACCAGTACCCCAACGTTCTCAGTCCGTGCTGAATCACTGATTTGGTGGTATGGACTAACTGTCCCAAGGGTCCGCCGTGATCACCATTTCTTGGACGGACGGTTACGTCCTACGCCTTCTCTACACTTAAGGCAGGGACCGAACCCTTCTAGGGGACCTCTTCCCGTACCGTTGGGTGAGGTTATAAGAACGGACCTTATAGGGGTACCTGTCTCCTCAGACCGTCTGATGTCAGGTACCCCAACGTGTCTCAGTCTGTACTGAATCGTGAGTGCGTGTACGGACTAATTACCACAACACTATCAAAGTCCACCTGTCGTTTCCCTGAGTCGGTATGTATACGTACATAGTTAAGAGGGGATTTGAGAGGAGGAGAGGTCCGACAGTATATCGTGACTCGTCTCAAGGTACACGACATGTCATCCAGTAAAACAAAAAGGTAAAATTTGTATCGTCACATGTAGGGTTTGAGGAATTGATAGACAAGGGGGATAAGACGGGGCGAGACCGGACCGTTATTATTTAAGTAAGAGATTCAGATACTCAGACAAAAACAAAACATTTATTCAAGTAAACATATTAAAGAAAAATCTCAGACGTATGTTCCCTACCGTGTACTATAAAGAGGAGACATTATCATGAAAAATTACAACTAACCGGGGGATTCCTACTCTTCGTCTTCGACAGTCCTTCTAATTCCTAATACGGATCTTCCCGGGTCATCGGAGACGACTTCAAATAACCAGACTCGTTAGCGTGTCGGTCTAGTCTAAGTCCTACCACCCCTGTGTCTGAGGTGGAGAACTACCCCCTCATCGGTCAAGTGTGGTGTCTTCTCGACCACCCTGTCTTTTATAGTAATGACGGTCGAAACGTTTCTTCTCGGAAAAAGTTGAGTAAGTGTATCGAGAAATAAGGTGAACAATTTACCGAGGTCAAGAAAGAGTCCCGGGGAGAGAACTAAAATCACTGTTAAACAACTTGTAGACCAGTGTCAGTGGGTCCCCCATCTAAGACAGTCGAGGTAAAGTGACTACTCCTTCTCCTTCATGCCTCTCTTGTCACTTAATAGAACGGACTCCAGCCAGTCCATCATTGAGTTTGACCGGAACAAAGACTTTCCTAAATAATACGAATTTTTATGTGTCTTGTGGTGTTTTGTCTTACTTTATCTATCCGATCCCTTAACGTCGACTCTCTTTGTATCCCACTTCATTACTCTTGAACAGACCCCGACCGGTGTGCAAACCGTAATTCTACCGATGATCGGTTGTGTTGAACTCCCTTTTGCCTCTCTCTTCCCCCTTGGCACAGTGATGAGATTAAGGATTACGACTCGAGTCCTTTCACGGGGAGAGTGTCTGGGAGATTTTTTCGGAGTAGAAGTCTCCAGGGTACCAAAACTCAGGTATCCAGACAAAGAAAATTTTACGAAGTACATCCGACTCCGAACCCAGTCGGGGTTTACGTCTGTACCTAAAATTTTCGGTGTGTGTACCATATTGTACGCTACAATACTGAAAATCATTTACGTAACACCGGTGACGGGGTGGGGTTGGGAAACCTCTCACAATCGGAACCTCTTTCAATGTACTCCCCGAGACTTCAGAGAATTTTCCCTGACCCCCTAAGTGCCTACCCCCTGTAGTATCCCCGTCGACGTCTCTCTTGAGGGACCCCCTCTTCGAAAGGTTAGACACGGACTCCCTCCGCCCTGAAAGAAGGCAACGACGACCACCAAAATTTGGTTCAGTACTTTATCTACTTTTCATCTTCTTTCTCTCTTTTGAATCGTATTTCATTATTTTCGTCCCACCTTCCGATTCTCTTGTAATTTTACTTTCGTAACTCTGTACGGTTCTCTTTCAACTTTCCTTTTTTCATCTGATTTATAAAGCTATCCTTCTATTTTCGGGTTATGTCTATTTTTCAATTCTGAATTTCATTAGTACTTCCTATTTACTCCGAAATTCTATTTCCTTTGTCTTACCTCAGTAACTTTCTTTCACTCTCCTTAATTTTTTTTATTTCTCTTTTCGTGTAATCTCAATTTTTATTTTTATCGTTCGATACTTATTTTATTCTTTTAATTTTAATTCTTAACTTTTCATCATCGTTCTATTATTTAGTCTAAATTCCACTTTCTATGTCATTGTGTTTATTTTTCCGATTTTACAATTTGTGTAGTTTCAATTTCTCTATTTTCTAATTCTCCTATCGTCTGATTTTGGATACCCTTTTTTCAATTTTTATATCTTCATCTACCCAAACTTCAAATTCATGTTCTAATTCCTTAATTCTTACGAGGAAATTCACGATTATGAAATTGTTTCTCCTAATTCTCTTTTTATAAGACTTTTCTTTAACTTTCTTTCTTCGAATTTGACTCTCCCTCTCTATTATATTTTATTTCATTCTCATTTCCCTTCTTGTTAAATTTAATCGTGTTTAGTTTGTTTTAAGAGTTCTTATCACTGTTTCTTTTTTCGATTTTTCGATATGTCATTTGGCTCTTACAGAGGGACCGTTTGTCTTCCGGTCGTTGGCGTTTTTGTTGTAGATAGTGGTTAACGGTTCCACCCACATCCAGAGGTGTGACCTCCCAGGGGACCACGTCACCGTGTATACCTCTCTACTCTTTCCCATACCTCTCTACTTTTCCTATACTCTCCGAGAAATGAAAAACGAACCTTCGAACGTGAGAGACTGTGAAAGAAGACACGATTACTGGAACCGTGAACGAGACATTGAGTTGGTCGACCGCAGCCCCTCCACGTATTCGTCACCGGTTCAGATTTGACACGTCAGCAGACCCCGTTTCTAGTACCTCCCCTCAATCAAGATGTCCACCACCACCCTCCCTCCCTCTACCCCCACCTACCTTCCTCCTTAGTTTTTATCGAAACAAATTTGTATGTCTACCGGTGGTCCACGTACTTCTTCACGAGTTGCAGTGATTAGTGGTCCCTTCACGCTTAGTTTTGGTGTCACTCTATAATGGACTGTGGATCTTACCGATAACAGTTTTCTATTTATTATTGTTCACAACCATTCCTACACCTTTTTTCCCTTATGAACATGTCACAACCTTTTAAACACGTCGGTGATACCTTTCACCATAGTCAAGTCAGTGAGTCAACACGGCTGGGAAACGTTGGGGTACTTGGTGTCGTGTGGTCCTGACCTGATATTTCTTTCGACTCGTGACTTCTTAACTACGAAAACTAAACACAACAACCTCTACTAAGAACACTCAGGAAACCTGACGTTCCTCTAGGTTGGTCAGGTAGGATTTCCTTTAGTCAGGACTTATAAGTAACCTTCCTGACTACGACTTCGACTTTGAGGTTATGAAACCGGTGGACTATACTTCTTGGTTGAGTAAACTTTTATTTCTAGGACTACGACCCTTTCTAACTCCCGTTCTCCTCTTCCCCTGATGTCTCCTACTCTACCAACCTACCGTAGTGACTGCGCTGTCTCTACGCAAACTCATCCGAGGTCCTCGACCACTACCTGTTCCTTCGGACTACACGACTTCAGGTACCCCAGCGTTTCTCAGTCTGTTCTGACTCGTTGACTTGACTTTCAAAGTCGTACCTATACTTCCTAAGACGTATGTGACCATTATGTTCCCGTCCCTAAAATAAAGATAAAAAAAAATTAACGTCCCTCACGATGGGTATCTCCGTCCCTCCACCCCGGTGAATTATAAGTGAAGGTTCAAAACTACTTAGTCTTTATGTCAACGTTGGTTTCTACTCGTCACTTTAAAATCCTGAATTCTCATTAGTGTCTCTCCTACCAACCTTTAAGTCCCATGGTTTCTCCAATAATGTATATCAACCTAACGATTACAACGACGATTTCATGGACACTAAGGACCGTGCCTAGTATCTACTTGATATCTTCTAGTATATTTTAGGAACATACAAATCTTAAAAAAAGGACCCGTCATAGACGACCGTTGAGAAGACATCCATTAATGTTGTCTTCAGGAATGCTTAGACGAATCATCTATCGGACTGTCACTACGAATTCCTATTACTAAACAAAGACCAACCTACACAATTTAACAGTCGATAGTTCCTAAAATACACACTCTGACGACCCTTACTATTCCAGCGTTCTTGAAAAAGTTTCATGTGGGAGGTGTCCTGGTAGAATCGTAGGACACGTGGTCAGTCGTAAACAAAAACACTCTCTCTTTCTTTAGATCTGTTAGTTAAACTTATGGTTAATTCACCGAATCTTTACAGGACCATCTACGTAACAAGGACCTATTAGACCGGGGTTATTGTTGTTGTTGCTCAGTAACGGATCGTCAAGGACCATATCTCAATCAAGAGTCATAATCGATGGATAACAAACAGGTCGTTGTGATTGTAAGTACCTTTTGAAACACGGTCAGTGACAATATTCGTGGAAAGTAAATAAGTAATAGTCTTCTAAGAAACGGTATTTTCTTTTTGTTATGCTTTCTGGACCTCTATGAAAAGGTTCCATGAATTAGAAGGTATCCTTCTAATTCTCTTTTTTTAACAATTCACGATTCACTTTAATAGTTGGACGGACTCTTTTGTATTTCATACGTGGATTCTCAAACTATTGTTTTTCTTACTTCTTTCTTGAATTTCTTAACCTTTATGTTTCCAATACTTCCATTGACTATGATTACCTCCTGTTAAGTCCAAGACTTCTTGAGGACATGAATTACTTCAGAGTCCGAGAAATCGGGATCCTCGAGGACCCTTGATTGGAGTTCACAAAGATCTAATTAAGAAACTAAGAACTTTCTTCCTGTCAATCTACTAGTAAACTCTTCTCTCTAATAAGTTTCGGACAAGTAATACGGGAGTTTAAAATTATAGTAGTGGATTTGTGTGATGCACTACAAAAAAGACTCGGTCAGTTCTCTTACTTATTGATATTATTTTTATATTTTATATTAATATCTAAATCACAGAATTAACACATAATACTACTCGTGAAATCTATCGTGTACACTAAGTCATAAGTGTTGTTTAACGGTCTCTCAAGAAAGAAAAGGTGTAAAATGGTACTCGTTTGACTCGGAGTCTTTCAATTGATGGAATAAGTTTCAGTGTGTACTCGGTTTGCCATACCACGACTAACATATACTACATAATTAAACTTTTATCTTCCTCGAAGAAATCTTGTGTTGAAGGTAAAGTCTTATAAGTAACTATTACTCTAACGCGACATAAGTGTAAACGTTAATACATCAGTAAAATGTTCGTCGAACTGTGAAGTATCGTGTTAAGAACCCCAATGTCAACGGACCGGAGACAATGACGCACCAGGATACTTCACAACTTAGTGACACAAAGTCGAGGTAGCATTTTTATTAATTTTGATATAGGTACATTCACTTTTTCAGGAAACCGATGATACCCTTAAATTTACGTCACTGTCTCCACCGATCGACTGGTCCCAAGGTCCCACTGGACCCTCACACACTTTTATCCCGTTTACTGTAGAAAACCGGAACCCGAGGATCCCCTCCCCAACACTCTCAAGACGAACCTTTCCTCGACCTACGCCCGGAACCTCCCTCAATCTAATCTTAATGGTAAGGGAGGAGGGGGAAAAAAAAACCATCCATTCTCTTTCAATTCATTACCTAGTTTCTAGTATGTTAATCAAGGACAACTTCCACTGCGAACTTGAGTCTAGAGAACAGACTATAAATTTTCCAGAAAAGAAAAAGTAATGAAAGCACTCGAAACAAGAAATCCCTACAAGGAGTCAGATGTTTTTTGACTCTTTTTTTGAGTAAAAACACGCTCACAGACAAACGAGGTTTACGTACATATAAAGGACATCTTAATGAGATGATCGTCTCTTATAACCCCTTATAATGTTTCACCTTAATTGGGTCGTCTTTGTTTTCGGATAGAGGAGTCCTTATCCAGGTGTTCTTATGGATACGTAGTAGGTCCTGACTCACCCTCGATGACAGATACCTCATTTTCACGCTCCCTAGTAGGATTCCGGACTGGACTTACAAAGACAACATGGTTCAGGTCACTGTAATCCACTCCGTCAAAGATGTGACCGAGGGTACTCTGGGTTAAGGACCGTAACTTTGGGAAGCCATTAGAGAAGGGAAAGTCACACCCGACCTAAATCACTGAACGAAGATTGAGTATTCTACTACTATCGACTCGTTCTCTCTGTCTTTAGATAGTAAAGACTCTAATCCAATGTTTTTCTGAGACCGAAGGTAGAACGAGGGGTAGAGAACGAGAGATCCAACAAGTGAGAGTCCCTTCGGTCGACGGTACGACACTCGACGGGTCACGTCTCCCCTTCGAAGGTCAGTTGTCAGTCATTCCTTGATTCCGGGAGTCAGACTGTTGGAAGTTCCTTGGCTTAGGACTGTCGTGGGTACACTCACTCGGACCTTCACCAGGAGGAGGTCCACTCGGAGTTCTAGTGACGTCGGACACTCTGGGACTCGGTCCTCTGGGTCAAGTCGGAGAAGACCTAAGGACTGAGTGTCTTTGATACTATATTATTTTCACACAAAAATAAAAAAACTTGGTGATTTACAACCCCATTACACAGTGTGTCGTTATCTTGTAATTCCGTCTGTGTGAACGAGTGGAAGTAACTTCTTGTCAACAAGTCAAGTCAGTGAGTCAGTACAGGCTGAGAAACACTGGAGTACTTGGTGTCGTACGGTCCGGAGGGACAGGTAGTGGTTGAGGGCTTCAGGTGGGTTTGGGTCCAGGTAACTCAGTCACTACGGTATGTCGGTAGAGTAGGAGACATCAGAGGAAGAGGAGGGCGGAAGTTAGAAAGGGTCGTAGTCCCAGAAAAGTTTACTCAGTCGAGAAGTGTAGTCCACCGGTTTCATAAGCTCAAAGTCGAAGTTGTAGTCAGGAAGGTTACTTGTGGGTCCTGACTAGAAATCCTACCTGACCAACGTAGAGGAGCGTCAGGTTCCCTGAGAGTTCTCAGAAGAGGTTGTGGTGTTAAGTTTTCGTAGTTAAGAAACCGCGAGTCGAAAAAATATCAGGTTGAGAGTGTAGGTATGTACTGGTGACCTTTTTTGGTGTCGGAACTGATCTGTCTGGAAACGACTGTTTCATTACAGAGACGAAAAATTATACGACAGATCCAACCAGAATTGAAAGGAAGGTTCCTCATTCGTAGAAAATTAAAGTACCGACGTTAGTGGTAGACGTCACTAAAACCTCGGGTCTTGTTATTTTAGTCGGTGATAAAGGTGACAAAGGGGTGGATAAACGGTACTTCACTACCCTGGTTACGGTACTAGAATCAAAAGACTTACAACTCGAAATTCGGTTGAAAACGTGAGAGGAGAAAGTGAAAGTAGTCTCCGAGAAATCAAGAAGAAGTGAAAGACGGTATTCCCACCACAGTAGACGTATAGACTCCAATAACTATAAAGAGGGTCGTTATAACTAAGGTCGAACACGAAGAAGGTCGGGTCGCAAAGAGTGCTACATGAGACGTATTCAATTTATTCGTCCCACTGTCAACAACCCTCCGAAATTACCTCACCTTACAAGGTAAAAAAGGAAGGGTACAATCACAAAAATCTTGGTATTCGATAACGGATCACGTTCCTATAAGGAACGATGTCCACACTTAATTAGAAATCTGTCGAAATGACAAAATGTCATCACAAGTACTCTAAGACTATCAGCCGTTGGAAGTCTCGTAGTCAGTACCGGAACACAACGGACTCAAGACTCCACTATTTTACAAATGTCTATTCGTAGACTTCGTGTAGCTCTTATTCTTAAAAAAAAAAATTGGTGTCGAAGGTTACAATTGTCCAATGAAAGTGGTAGTGAACCCGATGAATAAAACGTCGAGTGTCCATTCTACACCTCGAGTATATTCAAGACACACTTTAGAGTACTTAAAGGTATACTATGACCCGTAAAATCCTGTGAACGGTAGAGGACAATAAACCTTAGATAAGTAAATCTGTAAGTCTTCTTTAGTCAGGATCTGAGACGGAAACTAAGTCCGTATACTTTACATCCAAATCTGTCCCTACTGCGTGACCCTACGAGTCCGAACCACCGACCCCAATGTATCTCATCACAGGTTCGTGTCCCTAACAAAGACCACAATCAAGATTCCTTTATACATTTGCCGTTGGTCTTGAACAAGTAACGAACTTTCTCAATCCTTGATGTATTGTTTTCTACGTCGGTTCCAAAACGGACAAAACTCAGACAGACGATTTGTTTGTATTCTGTAGTACCCTCTCCCAGTATCTTCATCGTTTCTAAACCCTCAATCCACCCAGACTCAAGTTGAAAACCGTAGTGGTGAATTATCGAACATTATACCGTGTATAGTGAATATTGAACTTCCTAACAATATTAAACACATCATTCCATTTTTTGTATTTTACGGATCGGATACACATCATGAACTTTGTCTCAGAAATTTTAAGAAACTTTTCTAAAATAACTTCATATCAACTAAATGTCACAACACAATTAAAGAGGACATGTTGTCACTGAACCAATAAGAATAAGAAAAGGTAATACCAAACAGTTTCTTATAACTTATATCAAGGGACACGATATGTCATCGTTAAACAACAAATAGGTGGGATGTATATTATCAAACGGAGATTAGGTTTCGAGGGTTAGGAAGGAAGGAAGTTGAACGGAAGGAGAACCGTTAGTGTTCAGAGAAGAGAGAGATATATACATCCATACAAAAACAAAGTATTTATACAACTAAACACAGTATAAAATCCAAGGTACATATTACTATAGTACCATAAACAGACAGGAAAAGACTAAATGGATTAATACCATTAGAAATCCATATAGGAACAACGTTGTTTACCGTAATAAAGCAAGAAAAACTATTGACTCACTATAAGGTAACATATGTTTTTATATATGTAAATGTAGAAATAGATGAGTAGACAGCTACCTGTAAATCCAACAAAGGTACTGAACCGATAACATTTATCACGACGATACTTGTATCCTCACGTGCGTGGTAAAGTTTAAGATCAAAACAGACCCATATACGAGCCTCACCCTAATGACCTAGTTTACCGTTGAGATAAAAACCAAAACACTCCTTGGGGACATGACAAAAGGTATCGTTGACGTGGTTAAATACAAGGGTGGTTCACATTCTCCCAAGGGAAAAGAGGTGTGGGAGAGGTCGTAAACAATAAACATTTGAAGATTTACTACCGGTAAGACTGACCACACTCCACCATGGAATAACATCAAAATTAAACGTAAAGAGATTATTAATCGTTACGACTCGTAGAAAAGTACACAAACAACGAGTACACATACAGAAGAAACTTCTTTACAGATAAATACAGAAGACGGGTAAAAAAAATAACTCCAAAAAAACCCAGTAAAAACCCAACATATTCAACAAACATTTAAAACCTTTGACTCGTGAATAAACAACGTAGTAGACGTTTGTAAAAGAGGGTCAGACATCGAACAGAAAAGTAAAAACAAATACTATAGGAAACGACACGTTTTTAAACATACAAACTAATCCAGGGTAAACAAATAAAAACAAAAGTAAAGATAACGGGAACCATCTGACTGGATTCTTTTATAACAAAAGTCTTACTCTTATAAAATGGATACAAGATAAGATCCTCAAAATACTACAGAACAGAATATAAATCTAGACATTCGGGAAAACTTAAATAAAAAAACACACCACACTCCAACACAAGATTAAAGTAGTTAAATGTATGTCGACAGGCTGAAAGGGTCATGACGAACCACTTCTCTGACAGAAAAGGGGTAACATATAAGAACGGAGGAAACAACTTCAAATTAATTGGTATCCATACACCCACATAAAGAACCGAGAAATAAGACGAGGTAACTAGGTATACAAACAAAAAACACAGTCATAGTACGACAAAACTAATGACATCGAAACATCATAATAGACTTGAGATCTTCCCAATACGGAGGACGAAACAAGATTTTTTCTCATTGAGAATTATAATGGACAATTCCAGAACGACATTCAGAGGATTTCAGATTGTACTAAAGATTGTTTCTGTCTATAGTGTCTTGAGACCAAGAGGTCCACGATCATCCGGTTTCCCCCTTATTTGTTTTAGTGGTACTGGGAACCCACGGACGAGACCTCCTTCTACATAAAAATACAACAAAAGGAACGTAAATATCCTCGATCAACCCACACTTCTACACCTTCCCCGGCGTAGGTAGTTGTAAGACTAAGGTTTAGACCAAACCCCACACCAAGGTCGAGGGGTCCAGAAAGTATACGTGTTGACCCTCTGTTAATGACGTATTCCCTGTCTTTGTGACTTAATCCTTCGAGGTTCCATCAAGACCATTACCCTCTTTCTTGACTTAATAAGACGAAGTTCTTTTTATTAACTACTACCTAAAATTAAAATGAACCAATCGACACTACGTTAAATTACGGGGAGATTAATGGAGGTCAGAAAGGCCTCTTGAGAACGTATGTCGACGAAATACAAACTTGACTTCTATCGAACTACTGTCACTCCTTTTCCCTAAACAAGTCGTAAACCCCTTGTAACTTCCAAAAAAATTTGTTCACTTACTACGCTAGTACAAATACAAAATGACCATGGGACCTCTATCATATTTTTTATCTAACCTTCTCCATTTCTACTTCTATCTGGTCAATCCTATAATATTCCGACGTGTAATCTCTACGTTGTACATTTAACCTTAAATTCTTCCTCTCTCTAGAATGCAAAGTTGACGGTCAATATAAGTCAAATAGAGACACACAAACACAAATACACACATATAAACACTCACACTCATAGAATCACCTACAAACATACACACATACACATGCGTACGGACTTCCCGGTGACGAGGAGTCTTTTCACGAAGTGGTCGTTTTTAGAGTCACAACGACACCCACCCTCACGAGTCTACGACACTTATCCCAATGTAACTCCAACCTCTCGAGAAGGAGTCCGAAGGAGGAGGAGAAGTCATCACACCGTCACGTGGAACTGAAGAAAAAGGCAAATCACGACTGTTCAATAGAAGGGACGGTAAATTATGGAAAAACAAAACTTTATTAAAGTCCGTATTTCTCTTCGACGTTATGTGTTTTGTCTTTTAACGTGTCTCTTGACACAGATACGAAGTGGGTCTAAGCGGTCAACAATCGTAAAGTGGTATAACCGAAAGAGAGAGAAAGTCAGATGGGTAGACATATTTTACTACTAAAAAAAAAACCTAGGTGATCTATCACTTGACGTTTACTACGAGGAAATGGAGATTCATTATTGTCGTACCTAAAGGATTCTTGTTCCTATAAGAAAATATGTTGGTGTCGTGTCGTTGGTGTAAGTCTTTTAAATTGGGACGTCATTATATGTTAGGTTATATGACGTAGAGTATAAACTGAAAAGTATTGACAAGTTATTACAGAAAATATCGATAACAAAAGAGACCAGATCCTAGATTGTGTTCTAGTGTGGGACCTAAACCACCAGTCCAGAGAAATCGGGAAATTAGAACCTGTCAGGGAGTCAGGAACAGGAAATTTCGGGACTGTCAAAACTTCTCTTGTCCGGTCAATAAAACATCTTACAGGAACAAAGCTAAATAAACCACAAAGGAGTATTAATCTAAGAATACGTAAAACCCGTCCTTAAATTATTCTCACGTAGTGTAGTCCTCCGTGAACCACAGCCTAACAGAATAGTCACTATGATTACAACTAGTGAACCAATTCCACCGTAGAGAGTCCAAAAAGGTAATTCAATGATAAAAGAAAAACATTAATCACTCGTTAAAGTCTGTGAAAGGACTGTAAAATATTCGTAAATGATTCATAATCCATAATATGAAATATTATGACGTAACGTAAATTAGGAGTATTGTTTGACACTTCGAACAAAAACATAAGGAATTAAAGGACAGGAGAGAATAAAATACCTATTCTTTTGTCTCCGAACACATTTTAACATGTTGTACCATGTTGTTTCAGGTATAAATAAGTGAGTACATCACAGAGGTTCCTTCTCAGGTCGTAGGGCTTAAGAACCACGGATCTGTTTCGTGTAGTTGGTAAGGTGGACACAGGAATCGTCTTCGATTTAGTGACGTCTACCACTAACGTCGGTACTTTAATTTTCTGCGAATGAGGAACCTTCCTTTCAATACTGGTTGGATCTATCGTATAAGTTTTCGTCTCTGTAATGAAACGGTTGTTTCCAGACAGATCAGTTCCGATACCAAAAAGGTCATCAGTACATACCTACACTCTCAACCTGATATTTCTTTCGACTCGTGGCTTCTTGACTACGAAAACTTGACACCACAACCTCTTCTGAGAACTCTCAGGGAACCTGACATTCCTCTAGGTTCGTCAGGCAAGATTTCCTCTAGTCAAGACCCACAAGAAACCTTCCTTACTACGATTTCGGTTTTGAGGTCATGAAACCGGTGGAGTACACTTCTCAACTGAGTAACCTTTTCTGAGACAACGACCCTCCCTAACCCCTATCCTCCTCTTCCCCTGCTGTCTCCTACTCTACCGACCTACCGTAGTGCTTGAGCTACCTGCACTTAAACTCACTTGAGACCCTCAACCACTACCTGTCCCTCCGGACCACACGACGTTAAGTACCCCAACGTTTCTCAGTCTGTGTTGACTCGCTGACTTGACTTGATTGACTTTCCTGACACAGTACTCCCTGACGGAACAAAGTATTTGTTCCCAACTTCCCTCTTCCCAACTTCCTTGTGTTTTAGAACGAGATCAGTGAGTCTATTCCTATCTGACGTAACCAATTGTATGAGTCTAGACAGATACACATAAATAGTACATTTCGTACGACACCAAATGTTTGACTTCGACTGAGAAACACAATACGGTCCACACACACACGTGCCCGCACACACACACACACACGTGGACGTGTACACGGTCACGTTCAGGACCAGGGACAAGTACCAATCTCCTGAGTCGTACAGTGATGACTTCACTGTTACTGTTCTCATCCAGAACGAAGAGTCCAGTACTATGTAAAAAATTTTTTCTCATCTAGGTACTGTCTGGTCTGAGTTTCTCACTTCTTTCAATGGTACCCATTTCTCCCTGTAATGTATTACTATTTCCCCAGTTAGGAGGTTCTTCTGTATTGTTAGGAATTTCATATACTTGACTTGATTGTTGTCTCTCAATTTTATACACTACGTCTTGGACTATCTTGACGTTTCTCTTTACCTACTTAGGTAACAATTTCGACCTCTGAAGTTGTCAGTAGATAGTCTTTACCTGTCTAGGTCCTCCGTCTTCAGTCGTTCCTATATCGACTGACGTTGTCATGGTAGTTAGTTGTTTTTATGAACTGTAGACTCCTGTGCAGTGGGTTATTGTTGTCTTATGTGTAAAGAGAGTACGACCTTGTAAGTTGTTTCATCTGGTACAAGACCTGGTATTTTGTGCGGAATTGTTTAAATCTTCTCACCTTTAGTATGTCACAGACGAATACGGACGAAAGTCTGTACTACAGTAATTTGATTTTTAGTTATCGTTCTTCTATCAACCTCTTAGGAATTTATGCACTTCGAATCTGTCGTTTACGAGAAGATTCATTATGTATTTCTTCTTTAGGGTTCTCATTAATTTTTATAAAACTTAATTTATTTTTATGTTGCATAGTTTAAACACCCTACGATACTTTCGTCATAAATCTTCCTTTATACATCGTAACTTACGTATGTAATCTTTTATTCTTTCTAGATTTTGGTTAGTAGATTCAATTATAGAATCCTTTGATCCTTTTCTTATTATTTAATTTAGGTTTCATTCTTCTTCTTTTCTCTATTATTTCTTAATCTCGTCTTTAGTAACTTTAACTTTTATCCTTTAGTTGACTTTCTCTTTTAGTTATTTCATTTTTTATTGACCAAGAAACTATTGTAGTTATTTTAGTTACTTGTAGATTAATTCGATTAGTACTTCTTTCCTCTCTCCAGTCTTTAATAGTTATAGTCTTTATTTCTCCCCGTAGTGATGTAGGGTACTTTGAATTCTCCTATTATTTCCTTATAATTTATAATACTCTTTGAATTACGGATGCGAGATCTACCGAATCTGTTTTACCATTTTTGAGTGTCTAACACAGAAAGTTTCTGTTAGACGGTTTTCGTGTGTTCTTTTTTATTAGACTTATCCGGACATAGAAAATATATTCAACTTATTTAATAATTATTGGAAGGGTTTGTCCTTCATAAACCGGGTCTACCAAAGTGACCACTTAAGATGGTTCGTAACTTCCTTCTTTAATATGGTTAAAAGATGTTAGAAAAATTTTTCTATTTTCATCTCTTTATAATTATGAAGGGTTCAATAAGACTCCGGTCGTAATAAGACTATGACTTTGGTCTACTTTCTTTTGACGACTGATTATGTTTCGTAGGGAACCATGGTTAATATAAGTAAGGATCCAAAACTTATATCTCCTATAATAGATTTAGACAAACCAACAAAAAAAAAAAAAAAAGGGACTCAAAACCTATCACACATCGACCTCAAGATTTTCGAATTTATCTTAAGAACTTGTTACTCTATGGACATCACACTTTGTTGAAAGTTAACATGAAGACGGATTACACGACTTGACCCTGATTGAGTATGATGTTCATTCCTTTTCCCAAATCTTGTTAGTCTTCACTAACTTGTTTGAAAATCTCGTAGAACTTTGTTATCTTCGAAATTAATTATACGTATGACCTATCTTTCATACCAAATTGATTCGGGAAAACCCGGAAATTTTTAATTAAATACACTCATTCGGTATTTATGTACAAACAACACCTTTAAATTTTATATGTCTTTATATACCTTATTTCTCAATACTAAAGGGAAGTAAAATGGGAGGGTCTCCAATGGTCACAAATATAAATTATTATATATAGGAAAGCACGAAAAAAGACACATGAATCGATTCATATTTATACATTTCCTAAACGAAATATATATTTACTTTATTACATCACGGATAAAAATTCCTATCCAATTTAAACATTTACTAATAAAGTTTCTATAACTTATTTACTGCTGGTTTCGATTTTTTTTTTTTTTTTTCTTTTGACGATTGGTCATAGAGAGTACTTACATCAACGTTTTCAGGAGTTGTTTAACAATTATTTAATTTGTTACATATTTTTTCTTAATATATGGTGTTGGTTCACCCCAAATAAAGTCCATACTTCTGGACTAAGTTGTAAGTTTTTAGTTAAGTATACTAGGTAGTTTAGTTGTCCGATTTCTTCTTTTTTAGGGCACTATTATAATTATCCATGTCTTTTCGTGAACTTATTTTACACTGTATTTTTCACTAGATAAATACCATTTTTGAGAGTCATTTGTTATTTATCTCCTCTTAAAAAAGTTGAACTATCTCTTATAGATGTTTTGTTAAGTATGTATTAGTAATTTTTGAGTTTCGAAAGGGAGATTTGGTCCTTGTTCCGTCGCACAGGGGTGAGTGGTGAGGAAAAAGTTGTAACATGACCTTCAGGATCGAATTGCGTCACTCTGTTTCTTTTATTTTATATATGACTAACTCTGTTTCCTTTACTTGGACAGAAAGAAGTATCTACTACACTAACAGGTATATCTTTCTTAACTTTTTTAAGACTTTATTAACTAGTTTTTGTACCTTAATTTTTTACTAAGATCATTCCAACATCGTTTATTTTTCTAATTGTATGGTTTCAGGTAACGAAAGGATATATGATCGTTAATGTTCACCTGTAACTTTAATTTTTGAGTTATGGTAACCTTTTTACAGATACGTCCAGAAGACGGGTAAAAAAACTAACTAAACAAACAAAAACTATAACACAACCTACTCCACGAATATATAAAAGTTATAATTGGTTAATAACCAACATAAACGTTTATCAAAGAAGATAAGTCATCCAACAGAAAATTAAAACAACTACCAAAGGAAATGATACGATTTTCGAAAATTCAAATTAATCTAAGGTGAACAAACAAAAACGAAAATAAAGAAAACGGAATCCTCTCTCCGGGGTTTTATATAATGATGATAAATACAGTTTCTCATAAGAGAAGATCCTCAAAATACCAAAGTCCAAAATGTAAACCCAGAAGTCAGGTAATCAGAAATATAAACATATACCACACTTCTGTACAATTTTGGAGCAAGAAAGTGTACATCGACAGGTTAAAAGGGCCGTGGGAATAATTTCTCTGACAGATTAGACGTGACACATAAGGACAGAGAAAGCAGTATCTAACTGACTATCCACACACCCAAATAAATGCCCGAGAGATAAGACAAGACAACTAGAAACACAGTCGTAAACACGGACATGGTACGACGACAAAACTAATAACATCGAAACAACGGACCTCTTAGGGTCCCTGGCCCCTTGGACCAGATACCCCAGCGTGTCTCAGCCTGTGTTGTCTTCGCTGAATCGTCGTCGTCGTCGTCGAAACAACATATCACACTTCAGACCCACCCACTATGGAGACCAGAACAAGAAAGGAGAGTTCTAACGAAACCGTTAAATCCCAGAAAACACCAAAACATACTAAAATCCTAATAAACGAGATCAAGATACTTTTTACAGTACCCATAAAACCTTCCCTAACGTAATTTTGGATATCTAACGAAACCCATTATACTGGTATAATTGTTATAATTCAGAAGGTTAGGTTCTCGTGACCCAAAGAAAGATATAGAAACATAGAAGTCAAAGGAAGTAGAATATCGAAAGTCCATATCCAGACAGAGGAAGAACCAATCTAATTGAGGACCCATAAAATAAGAAAAACTACACTAGAATTTGTCCTAAAGAAAATATGGAAGAGAAAGAGTATCAAGTAACTTTCACTTTCACAATCAACGAGTCAGCACAGGCTGAGAAACGCTGGGGTACCCGAAATCAGGAGGTCCGAGGAGACAGGGACCTTAAGAGGTCTGTTCTTATTACCTCACCTGACGGTAAAGAAAGAGGTCCCCTAGAAGGGCTGGGTCCCTAGTTTGGGTCCAGAGGACGTGACGTCCGTCTAAGAAATGGTAGACTCGGTGGTTCCTTCGGGGACTATCAAGTAATAATCACATATTTTTTCATTGTCAAAAGATATATAATTATATCTTGTGGTGTTGAAACGACTTAAATAAATAATTAAGATTATCAAAAACCACCCGAAATTCCTAAAAGATATATAATTCATAGTAAAGGAAACGTTTATCACTATCAAAATGGAGTAGGAAAGGTTAAACCTACGGAAAATAAAGAAAAGGAACAAACTAAAGATACCGATTCTGAAGGTTACAATACAACTTTTCTTTACCACTCTTACCTATAGGAACAGAACAAGGATTTAAATCTCCTTTCCGAAAGTCGAAAAGTAAACTACAATCGACACTCAAACCGTATTTTCTTACTATAGGGAATATACATCTTAGATTTTTTATTATGTTTACATATATCGTTTTGTCTCTGAGTCTATGTCTTTCGTTCGTTCCCCAATGGTCACCCCTCTCCCTTTCTTCCTGTTCAATCCCCATGTCCTGATTCTCTATGTTTGACGATACATATTTTATCTATTGTTATAAAACATAGGAAACGTTGCTCCTATATAACATATTGTACCCCTTAATATTCGGTAATAAACATTATTGAAAATTACCTCATATTAGACATTTCTATGACTGAGTGAGACGACATATGGATTTTGATTACATTATAACATTAAGTTGATATAAGGTTGTTTTCTATTGTTTCCATTCTTTATTTTTGTGTTTGGATCAGTTTTGTTTTTTGGGTGTTTCCTTGAGAGGTCCGGTGTTATGACCTCACCCATCGGAAAGGGAAGAGGTCCCCTAGAAGGGTTGGGTCCCTAACTTGGGTCGAGAGGACGTAACGTCCTCCTAGGAAATGGTCGATTCGGCGTTCCCTTTGGGTTCTTATGGCCTCATCCATCGGATAGGGGAGAGGCCGTCTAGAAGGGCTGGGTCCTTAGTTGGACCCCAGAGGACGTAACGTCCGTCTAAGAAATGGTTGACGCGATACTCCCTTCTGGTTTTTACTTTATGAATACATGTTTAGATCGTTTGTCAGACATTCTAGATATACTCCTTTTGATGTTTTGAGACTACTTTCTATAGTTTCTTCTTACTTCATTTACCTCCTTATAAAGTACAAGTACCTATTCTCCTGAGTTATAACAGTTCTATTGACAAGAAAGATGAGCTTGATCCCTCGTCCCCGTCCCCGTTCCCCATATACCTTTAGAGACATGGAAAACGAGTCAAAACGACACTTGGATTGTAACGAATTTTTTAGGTCAGACAATTTTCTTACATAAAACTATCTCAATTTACAAAAATAAAAGGAGTCGCTGGTGTTAATTAATAGAAGTCTACAGAGTGGTTAATCAATTACTTCTACATATATGAAGTCAAACTAATGTTAGTCACTAATAAAGATAAATAAATTAAAAAAAAAAGAAAAACGGAGAGGTACCACGCACGTCCTAGAATCAAGGGACTGGTCCTTAACTTATGTACTAGGGACATCACCTTCACGTCTTAGAATTGGTGACCTGGTGGTTCCTTCAAGGTTCAGTCACTGATAAAGATTTCCTTCCGCTCTGTACTCTTCCTTTTCTTTATCTCCTTCGACTCCTCCTTTTTAGTGTTTCTCGAGTACCCAGACCTTATACGTACACACACATACACACACACACACACACACACACACACACACACACACTTAATCCTTTTTCCGTGTATGTTTTTGGTTTATAGAAGAGTCACCGGAAAAGACTATTGTTGTAAAACGTAAACGTTGTCTGTAATGAAACAGTTGTTTCCAGGTAGATCAGTTCCGATACCAAAAAGGTCACCAGTACATACCCACACTCTCAACCTGATATTTTTTTCGACTCGTGACTTCTTGACTACGAAAACTTGACACCACAACCTCTTCTGAGAACTCTTAGGGAACCTGACGTTCCTCTACGTTGGTCAGGTAGGATTTCCTCTAGTCAGGACCCACAAGTAACCTTCCTGACTACAACTTCGACTTTGAGGTTATGAAACCGGTGGACTACACGTCTCGACTGAGTAAACTTTTCTGGGACTACGACCCTTTCTAACTCCCGTCCTCCTCTTCCCCTGCTGTCTCTTACTCTACCGACCTACCGTAGTGACTGAGCTACCTGTACCCAAACCCACCTGAGGCCCTCAACTACTATCTGTCCCACGGACCGCACGACGCTAAGTACCACAGCGTTTCTCAGTCTGTGCTGACTCGCTTACTTGACTTAACTTGACCTTCGTATTTTCGGTTACTTAGTGAAACCAAGAATGGGGTTCCTGTCAGACCCCACTGACGCCTACGCAACGGGAACCCTTCTTTTCCAAGAAGGACTGGGATATCTGAAGGACGGTTACACGTTCGGACGGGGACCCGGACGAGGAACGTTGTCAAAAGTACTATTACTACGGACTGAGATGGACGTCGGTCGAAGACCTCCCTCGACCCAAGTCCGGTCGATGTCCATCACTAACGACCCAGTCCCGACCCTCTCTCGGTTCTGAGAGTCGGTAGGTACACTACCGGTATACCTTCACTGCCCACTCCTACGACTCCTTTCGACAGACGAAAAGTTTCTGTGTACCAAATCAGCATTCTCTCCCTACCTTCCTCTCCCTTTACACCCGACCCGGAAATCCAGGGACGTCCGCACGTGGTCCCCGAAGTGGAGGGGCCTTTACCTCCCTATGCCGGTATACTACCCGGTCGACTCGACTACCTCGGGGACCTCCCCTATCGGTACACCCGAAACCGTCTGTTCTCCGACACTGTACCACCCTCTTTCGACAACAGAAGCGAATAGACGACCCGTGACACCTGGTCCACCTCGGGTTACTCAGTCGGAACCTCCTGTCTACACACATGCAATCTGGACTGTTCCACCATCTTCCATCGATACGACTTCTTGACGATCCTTTGAGGGTAGTTCAACACCTTCTCATAAAACACACAGGGACGGGAATCCATTACAGAGAACCGGTTTCGACCTACTTTTTCTCGGGAAGAGTGTACCAACCCATTAATAAGACAAGACCCTTCCCCACGGGACACTCGTACACCTTCTCGTAGTCGACAACACAATAGGACTTGTGATCACAAGGGTGAAGGAAGTCAGTGGACTTTTTTCACTACCAATCGACAGAAAATCATTGAATGAGAAGACTTCTGCCTTAACGCTTCTAGGTAGATGCCCCAATGTGTCTCAGCCTGTGCTGACTTCGCTGAATCGTCGTCGTCGTCGGCTTTGTTTCGTCTCAAGGACTATGGTCACCCTCATCTTTCATACCGGTCAAAGATTCCTTTGCCTAGTTCATAAATAAGTGTCCGGTAATTGATACCGAAATAGGGGAGGGGTTTCTGACAGATGGTTATACGTGAATTCACTTAAAGAGATAAATACATTAATGATCTGAAACGAAAATACAGTGACACACTGTTGGACTCAACAGGAAAAGTCGGTGACAAAGGTAGCTGACCTCACCAGAAAATAGAAAGGACTTGTGTGAATTTAAACAAGAACCCCTGGGTGACACAAGGTTCGTCTCCCGACTGAAAGACGTTTCCAATTTCCGTCGAAACCCTCCACTACCCATACGAAGACTGAAGGTCCCAACACTAAAGTGTACACATATGAATTGGGGTCTGTGTTACTCAACATACGTAATTTATTCATGTCGAAAAATGTCCAACTTTTTTCATACATTCCTTTACCCTTCTGCAAGAGATCTGTGGTTTATCCTATAATATTAATCCGACCTTTGGTCAATTGGAGTACCTTCTTTCTCCTCGAGTGTGTTATCCACGAAGTCCCTTGAAAAACACAACAAATCAGACTTCGAAGAGACCTGCGAACTCTTCCGACTCGCTATCCTAACGGAGTCCTCCACCGACTGTGCCGGGGAAGGCGTCTAGCGAATTATTACCTTCGACTCCTTAACCTGATCTACGAGAAAATCACACTCAGTGAGTCTTTTCTACTTTCTCCTTCCTTTCTCTCGAGCTCAGTCTCTTTTCGTCCCTTCCCTTCTTCTCCTTTTCCTTTTTACTCTCGGAACACGGGTCTATCTTCTACAAAACTAAAGTGTCAACCAGAGGAATTTCAAGAAGTGGTCCTACAAAATTCAGTTTCCTGTCTTAGTCCGTCAACGGATGAATTCTCATAATACGAAACTATCTCTATATAGAGACACTTATTTTTACACCTATTTCTTTGTCCATTGTCTTTATGGACTCTTACAACAACCATTCCAATCCAACCACGGAATGATTGTATAAGTAAATAGTTTCATGGGTAATGGACCCTCTTTAAAAGTCTCTACCACGTTTCAGGTCATCGGTCGACCACAGAAGGACTGTGATTGGTCCAACAGACATGTGCGAAGGGTGGAGGTGGACAGAATTAGACAAGTCCGACGAGATTGTCTTATGGTGTCTGATTCACCGAATATTTGTTGTTTTTAAACCCCCCTATTGTATATAAGTGATAATATATATTTTACCCGAAGGGTCCACCTCGGCCCGCTACTAGAACTCCATTGGGACAACCAAAACAGAAGGTAGGAATTGAGACGAGGACTCCGGGTCGAGTCGAAAGACACAATGTCGACCCAGAGACGTAAAAACGTACAACCTCAGGAAACTCCTTTAAAACTTTTTTTCTAGACAACCTTAACTGAGGTCTTAAGACCCCTACCCTCGGGTTATAACCAAAAATAATTTTTGAGGAGTCCTCCCAAGACTACTTGGTTCCACTTCTTGGAGACTACGTTCGACAGAACTTCTGTTGGTTCATTCTAGACTCCTCGGTATTCCGACGAAAAGGACCAGGTCCGAGGTAAGGGAGACGGTACCACTGACCGGGGTCGATCGTAGGGGTGGGTACAAGAGATGTGGGACTAGTAGACATCTACGGTCGTCAGACTATCTCTCGGTCCGTTATGGTTTACCGTCTAGGACCACCGTCCTTTGGGTGTTCTCTTCAATTTGGTTATTCCCCGAAGTACACCGGTTCTTGACCGACATGACCGATCTGTCTCCTCCCTCCTAGAAGGGTCCCTCCTTAGTCTCGACAACCCCCTTCGTCTCGATGTCCTACTCCGACGGTTGGACCTCCTACGTCTTCTCGTCATAATTCACCCACTTAACCTTAAACCGTCACTCCTCCCTACCTCTCCACCACACCCCGAACCCGGACCGTCGTCACAGGACTCCAAATTCTACATCACCGGTTTTGACGGACGGTGTGGACTCGGTCGGAACATCCTGAGTTCCAGTCAGGTAGTCAAGTCTCGACCTTGGGTCGAGGTCCCGTCTCCTCGCCGTCGTGACCCTAGAGCCTTCCTTTTACGTTTGTGTCCTTGTGCATCTGAACCTTTCGGCAGGTGAACCTGGTAGGAGGGTGGTCAGACCCGATACGTACCTCCACTGAGACGAACGGGTTGAGCGGACGAGGGTCGGCACATTAAACACTTCAGATCACCTCTTACTTTTACACCCTAAGAAATAAGTTTTTCGTCCTTTTTCACTACAATTACCACGATTTTATCTTTCGTAAAAGGAAAAAGGGATCAGAGAGAGTGTTGACCAGTACCACTAAAAATACACGATATATTACAGAAAGATTTGTTTCTGTTTAGCTTTAAAACTAATAGTCATATTTAAACTGTTCAAGTTCAAATACAACACGTTACGGTCAAAATTTACGTTTATACTCTCGTAAGTCGAGTATACATCTTAGTGGTCTTAAGGTGTTAAACATAAAGAACGTCTTATGCACGCAACATAAAACAGGACTGATCTTGTCACCTTTGTGGTGTGTTTTCGTTGAGTCCACAGAAATAGAGTGAAGAATTATGCACGTGTAAGATGGTCGAGGGAGATGGAGACGGAACGACTCTTACTCCTTCCAGACCTTCCTTCCCTTGATTCCGACGAAGAGAAAAAGGAAAGAAAATGTAGTAAAAGTAACCTTCACCCACCTTGGTCAACTGTCCCCACTTTCGTTGTGGTCCTTCTCTCCTACGGTATCCCAAGGAACCCACAGACAGAAAGAAGTTTGTGGTAACGGAAGAAAGATACAAACTTCGTTCATGACTAAACTTGTGTTCCACACCGGACAAGTCCGAAACGCAAGGGTACGTATGAGTAACATCTACAGTGGACATGGATCTCAGTGAAACTCAGAACGACCACGTAACACCCAAGTGACTTTAGGATTCAAGTACCCTGTAGCCCCTACGACACACGATTGGTGAAAGGTACCATCACCCTTGGTGTCCCTTGTACACAACTCGTGTAAAGGGGACGAGTGCAGGTACAACACAAGTAACAGGACGACCCAAAGTACCCGTCTTCTGTTCAAGCTTCTATTTTAATTCTTAAAGATCTATCTCCCTTAAGGGACCACCAGACCACCAATCCTGAAACACGAGAGTGACGACACCCGGACCCAAGTCAGGGACTATCACTTTGATTTTAGGGTGTTCCGAGTGTTACGTCGGTTTTCCCCCCCCGCCTTATATATATATATATATATTTAAAAAAACTGTATCCTCGTCGTCTCGTAATTTGGTTCGTGTCCTGCGAAGAGTCCCCGGACACCCTGGCGAGTACCCAAATACATAGGACTTCGGAGGGACGTCCCTTCCTGTACAGGACGACTACCTTAACGAGTACTCTCAGCCCTTAACCCTAACACCAAACATTGGTTTTTACTAAAGGAAGGCCTAAATAAAATCAAATCCGAAAATTTTACCTCCTCGAGTAAAAATAAATCTTTACAATAGTGAAGACATTAATTGGAGTGTAATGTTCGGTTTAGTCGAGGACGGATCTAATTAACTTCGCCCCCTTATGTCTCGACCCACTCCTCATCCTAATCGTCGACCCCTTCAGTCTTTAGGGACTTTTCGACAGTTAGTCCGAACAACCTACCTCACCTCCCTTTTCGATGTACGGATCAATAGTCTTGACTCTACGGTAATACTCTTACCCGGTCGGGACCTCTTCCTTTGCCCGGTTTTTGTCTGGGACCACCCAATGTCGTTTCCGTTAACCAACTACAGGACCGACTACCGGAACCCTCGGCGACCTTCCAGTACCATCCGTAGACCAACCCGACGCAGTGTCCGACTGGAGTAATTACCGTCAGCCAAATTTCTAATCCTGTGATCAAAGACCCCCTTGTTCATATGTTCCATTTCGTTTCGACAGAAGTCGATGGTCTCCTTGATCTCCTCCACTTCCGTTTGAGACTCCGTGTTTGTGACGATCTATTCCACCCAAAACAGGATTCTTTCTTCCGTTCCTCAGGGTCGTACTCCATACCCTAGGTACCAACTCCCGTCCTCGTGAGGGTCTGAGTACACTCACCACTCGAGGTCACAGGGAAGAGAAAGAAACTGGGTCCTATACGAGGTCCCGGACTCCCTCCTGTTCTCTCACCGCGGTAGACCCCCAAACCTTTCTGTCTCCGTACCCTTTGGTCCCCTAGACCAATAGAATACACGTGTTAAAGACGACCTTACGTAACCAACCTAGGGACTAAATATAAAATACATAACCTTTCTTGTTGTATTACCGGGAGGAAAAAGGTTTCTCTAACACGAACATTTACTAGGGCTTTGTATTCAGGTACAATCGAACAATTCGTTACGATCCCCGATTCTTAAGTGGTTTAAGACACGACCAGGAGAAAGGAGTCCTCAGGATCGCGAAGTTCGTAAGATGCGTACTTTGCGTTTGTGTCTCCGTTTTTAAGGGATCCGTTTAACAATTTTTGACTGTTTGTCACTTAGTCAGTTAGTAAGATGCCTAACCTTAGTTGTTTACAATTTTGTGAGATGATTAAAGGTTGACATCGGACCCCGGTCACGAACCACACGAGTTAGTTTGTCGAATGGAGAAGGGACCAACTGTGGCCGTTATACTGGACAGAGTGGAGGTCGTCGAGTCTGTCTCTGGTTCCATATCACTCAGGAGTCGTGGACTCGGACCCCAGAGAAGTCCTAAGAACCAGTACGACCTTACGAGGTTCGACGTCTATGAACGTGAAGAGACTTGGTCCTTAGGTTTCCATAGAACGGTATCCCGTGGTCCGACTACACACACCCAAATACCCCGAAACACTACTCCCTCGGACATAAAGGTTTTTACCAAAGAAGGAAAGGACTGAAAGTAATCATTGATGCCACGGAGAATTAGTAATTGTAGGGAACCGAAGGTTTAGTGCTAAGAACGTAGACAAAGAACGGAGAAAGGAAAGTATTAGGTGTTCCAAAACGTGTAGAAACCCTGTGGGAAAGGGGTCACACCCTTTTCCGTTCCCGTTCACAAAAGGTAAGAAACCGTAAAGGGACTTCACCAACCATCTAGACTAGATCACTGAACCAAGACGTGCGTATTAATTAACCCTCACACAAGTGTCGAGGATGATTCGTCAGACTATATGTAACACTTTGACTGTCTACACCCGACGAGACAGTCGGTTAGTCTTAAGGACTCCTGTCTGTCATTTTCCAGTGCTTACTTCTGAGACAGAACTGTTCGGAGCTTCCCTTCACTTTTATCGGTCCAAGACTAAACGTGGATACCAGTGACGTCCGAGACTTTCAACAGTAAAAATCTATAAAGAACACAAAAGGAAATCTCAGCGTCATGCAGTCCGAGTCGATTTACTTCTTGATTTAATTTTGACAGTAAGGTCGAGTATTTATTGTCTACAGATTACGTAAATTAATAAATATCAGAACTTAGAAAGTTTTTACTTTTACTGATATGTGTAAAAATTACGTCAAGAACCATTAAACGGCGGACTGACTATTCTAAACGGCTATTAGGACCGAACGTTTGTACTTTTTATTTTGACTCTGACTGAGCAAATAAAGTACTCTGACGACGAAACCAGGGAACACCGAAATTGTCTTAAATTTCACTTTAGATTAGTGTTGTTTTACTACAAGTATATGAGTATAATTATTAACTCAAAAGACTCTAATACACCATCCATGGACCTACGGTCTCTTAAAACGTGACGGATTTTTTTAATTATGAGAAAGAATTTGACAGAGGACGAGTCCCCCAACACTGACCTGGGTAGTCCCAAATTGTGTGCCGGGGACTCGTACGGAGGGTCGAGTACAAACGTTCAAACCACTCCTGCATGAGAACCAAACGTTTGATCAGAGGGAAATCCCTCCTACTGTTCTGGGACTCCTTACTCCGTCTAGTGAGGTCTAACCATCCAACGTACAAATCATTCGTACCCTCGAGTATATACCCCGAACAGAACTCTACGACTTTCTACTCATCTTGAGACGTGTGTGGGTGGTTTAGAATTTTCAATACGACTCAGGAAATGACCAAGTCAGTGTACATGACAGGTCTACCAGAGTTATCGTGTAAAAAGAGAGTTCCGACTCAGGAACCGCTGTCGAGAGTGAGACCCATACCTCCCATGACACGAATCAACGAGTCAGCACAGACTGAGAAACACTGGGACACCTGACGTCGGAAGATCCGAGGAAACAGGAACCCTAAGAGATCCGTTCTTATGACCTCACCCAACGGTACGGTTGGGTCCCTATTTTGGGTCCAGAGGGCGTAAATGACAGACTCGGTTGTCCCTTCCCCTAAGACGAACCGGTTTAAGACTTTTAATAGTCCTATCACTTGAGGAAAGATACAGACAAGGTAAAAGAAGGAAGACCTTATCCTTATAGATATTGATAATAGTATGTTATTATACCAAAATCACCCTGTAAATAATACTTCTCTCCCCTTCCCATCTCTTCTGAGGTTAACGGACCCAGGTCGAGGACCCAATTGGTCACCGGTACAGGAGACCTACCGGAGGAGGTCGTGAAGGTACACCAATTTTCTCCAACAACACTGAAGTCACTGTACTCCTTCATGGGGAAAAGGGATCTTATAAATAGAGAACACACCCACTTTTTAGAAAGTCCAGAGGTAAATTGCGAGGTTTTACTGAATTTGAGCGTAACTCCATATCGAATCGAATACAGTCTAGGACTCTCATTAAAAATAATTTTCCTCTCTCCTCTACATAACAGAGTTAATAAACTCATTAATGAAAGAACCACTCGTTTCTATTTGTAAACGAAAACCGGATCACCATATTACTTTTTACTTAATTAAACCCTCAGTATTTCTGGATTTAAACTTAGAACCTGTGATTCGATCACAGGAACTCATTCAATGAACTTTAGACATGTCGAGTCAAAGAAATAAAGATTTTAGCTATATTATTATGGACAGAGGGTCCCTACAACATTTCACATTTTCTCCATTGTACACATTTTACGGACATGAATCATCCATAAGATATTGATGAACCCTATAAACAGAGACTGACCCTCTTTCCGTCGTATAACGAGTAATCACTTTTATTGATATAACAACAACAAGTCAACGATTCAGTACAGGCTAGGAAACCCTGGGGTACCTGACGTCGTGCGGTCCAGAGGGACAGGGAATGGCAGAGGATCTCAAGCGTTTTCAAGCACAGGTACCTCAACCACCACGGTAGGTTGGTAGAGTAGGAGACGGTGGGAGAAGAGGAAAACGGAAGTTAGAAAGGGTCGTAGTCCCAGAAAAGACTAGTCAGCCGACAAGCGTAGTCCACCAGTCATAACCTCGAAGTCGTAGTCGGGAAGATCACTCATAAGTCCCAATTAGAGGGAATCCTAACTGACCAGACGACAGGTTTCCTGAGAGTTAATATACTCAACAAGGAATTCCAAGAACAGTACTTCTCATGGACGTAGGTGATAAGAGGTTAAGGACAATAAAATGAAGACGTTTTTAGGAGCGACTGAAGAATCAAGACGAGTCGCGAAGGGAAACCCTAAAGAGACTTACTAAAATGATCAGTAATGACGAGTGTATATACAAAACCTTGCTCCCATAGTCATGGGAGACGTCTTTTTATGGAAAAGGGGTTCCACAGGTATCAGTACACATCGGGATTACACAGGACCATGTTAGAGTCTTAGGTATGTGGTCTCTAGGACCCACCGGTTTCGTGCACAGAGTGAGGGTTTACGACCGTCCTAGTACACCTGGAGGGTCTGTCGTACCCCTGACGCCACTTTACCTACCCCGTACAGACAGATTTACCAGGCCACCGAACAAGGGTCGGAATCTACTAGTGACGGTACGTACTTACACCCGGGTCACGAGGGTCCAGAAATCTAAAAAAATTCTCTTATGTCTATGACTCTATAATACACTTTTCAAGGTTCAAAATTACCACCGTTCGAGAAGTATAATTTGGTTTCTTTTATTTAGTCACTCCTGACTACGACACGACACAATTACTTGGTCCGGACACCGAAACCAAGACTAGATACCCGAATCCACAAAATAACCGGTCTAAAAACCCACGACAAAGAGAGAGCCCCCGGAATCTGGAGGACCCTCGTCGACGTTACAGAGGAAATCATCGATATTTCTAAAGAAAGAAAGAGAGTACCCCAAGTACTGTAAAACTAAATCGGTAAACCAACGACATTACTATAAGTATAGATTAAACACCGGTATTTTAGTATTGATAACTTGAAAATTTTTTAGTTCAATACAGAAATTCGGAGTGAGAGAGACACTGAAAGTTCGGGAATAGTAGGGACACAGGGACTTAGAGTGAAATAGGGTTCTGGTGGGGGTGACGGGGTCTCCACTCTCCTCAAATCTCTATTACAGATATCACGTGTTTAGAATTTCTTATTTTTACAAACATAAAATAAAATAATAACAATAATAATAAAAACCTATATCTTAGATCCAAATAATCAACATTCAAAAAAATTTAATTTAAAAATAAAAATGAAATAAAATGACTTGTTATGACATAACCAAAACAGTATGTAACTGTGCTTAGGTGGTGCCCACATGTACGAAAGGGTTTATGCTTGGGGGGAGGGTGGAGGGAGGGGTATTGTAGAGAGACCCAGTAGGGTCACGTGGTCGGGGTTTGTAGGACATAGGACGTAGCCTGTATCTGACCACTAAGCAAAGAATGTACTATCATATGTACAAAGTTACGGTAAGAGGGTTTAGTAGGGTGGGAGAGGGAGAGGGACTCAGGTTTTCAGGCGAGATGTGTAGACACAGGGAAAACGACAGAGCGTATGTCCCAGTAGTAACGGTAGAAAGATTTAAGGTATATATACACAATCATATGATATAACCACAAAAAGAAAAAAAAATTTAAAATTTTAGAAATTAAGAATGTACGCAAGACCGAATGAAGTGAGACATATTCGCCGAGGTCAAAGTAGGTAGAGTAATCTTGACTAAGTTTACATAAGAAAAATTACCGACTCATTTTGTTCTTCATTTACAAACATAAAATTACAAAATTTAAAATCCGAAACACTTTACTGGGGTACAATTTTATTTTATAGGACGAAGTCTAGAACTTCTTTACTTACAAGAATCAGGATGAAGGAGGACCGTCTCCAACGAGGGGTTTCTGCCCCTATAATATCCGAGTATTAGGGAAAGCACGCATGAACCACGTCTATCTAAAGGCTTAACAAACATAAAACCTTTACATTGTATATGTAATACCTTAAGAAGGGTATATCAGACGACGACGACGACGACAGCGAAGTGAACACAGGGTGAGACACACTGGGGTATCTCCCGTCGGGTGGTCCGAGGGGGTAGGGACCCTAAGAGGTCCGTTTTGTGACCTCACCCAACGGTAAAGGAAGAGGTTTCGTACTTTCACTTCTCACTTTCACTTCAACGAGTCAGCACAGGGTGAGGGTCGCTGGGGTACCTGACGTCGGGTGGTCCGAGGAGGCAGGCACCCTAAAAGGTCCGTTCTTATGACCTCACCCGACGGTAACGGAAGAGGCGTATATCAGACCCTGTGCTGGATTACTAGTTTATATGGTTATACACATACCGTTTTATACTTATAAACATGACTCATCCTATTTACTTCTGATTTCGATCGATGTATAATCAAGTAGGTCCAGTCCAAAAAAAAAAAAAAAACCACCTCTCCCCAGTCCAAAACTACGGTTCACTTAATGTCTTTTCTAAGACCAAAACCCACAATCTTAATACCTACTCCCAGATCTTTGGACATGTGTTTAGTATCAGGACAACGACAGGTTACCGTCAGAGGAATAGAACCGAAGGTACCTTCTAACGTAAAGTTAGAAGAGATATGATCGGATACGAAGGAATAGAATAACTTAGTATTCTCAATGTACCACTCAAGTACACGAATCAGTACAGTCTGAGAAACACTGGGGTACCTGACATCGGGGGGACCGACGAGACAGGTACCTTAAAGAGGTCCGGTATTATGACCTCACCCAACGGTAAAGGAAGAGGTCTCCTAGAAGGGTTAGGTCCCTAGTTTGGGCACAAATGAGACAGAGGACGTAACGTCCGTCTAAGAAATGGACGACTCGGTGACCCCTTTGGGTTCTCAATTATTCAGGTGAAATTGAAAGACATGGAAGATTTACGGAAGTCACTTATGTACAAATATTAAATTTTATATAATTTACAAAGTGAACTTCAAAATGTTTCGACCCCGTCATCCTATAGGTATGGATCGTACACACACACTGAACGACTTTTGAATTGAAACTAAAACGAAAAGCGACAATATCGTACTTCAACAGAGTAGACACTCGTGGAGTCCATCTCCACCTTCTTTAAGGGAAGAACGGGTGACTGGAGGAGAAGGAGAGAGGTGGGTGACTGGGAGTGTCTCCATTTGTCCGGAACCACAAAATTCATTACCGTCCTGGCAAACCAAAGTCCCCCATTTTACCGTGGGGACCCTCTTCTCCTCGTCAACGTTCAAGATACTCCTATCTACCTACCCACCTACGACATGAATACGACTGTAGTACGGAGATTCCGTTGTCCTAGAGTCTCTTCCTGGAGAACTCCGGGAATTGACCGACCATCGATTCCCTCCACCGTAAAGTTCGGGTCCAATGGTGAGTAGTACCTCCCTCACCTCGCTCTCGACGAATTCGTTTCGGTACACCTGGTCGTCACTGACCTCTTCCGGACTGTCGTGGTACACTCCGGCTCTTTCCGTCCCCGTCCCCTCCGTCAACTTTGTCTGGGGTCCCGTGGAGGAAGGGTCTCGAGTCAAAAAAGATTTTAATTGTATTATTACGGAAGGACAAAGGGTCTCTCCTCCGACTTCCCCGAATGAAAAGTCTGAGACATTCAAGAACCACCGGAACTTGGTAAGTTCCCTCTTACCCACGAGGATTTTCCATTACAACTTGAACCTTGTTGGAACTCGTTTTGTTTATATTGTAAGGAACATGGACTTCGGACTTTGTAACAGAAATTAATAGTGTTGACTTTTTTTCCTAATATTATATCTTTTGTCAACGTAGGTCCAAAATTCTTAAACTGACAGAGAGTACAAAATAGATCATAATAGACTGGATACGTTATTACAATAGTTTTCCCCCTTTCTGATTTTACTAGTTTCAAGACTATACCACCCCTCTGTAATTTTCTAACTTCTCCTCTACTGTCCTTCCCTTTTGCAGAATCTTTACCCCCTAATGTACTTGGGTGAGACGTCTAAATGGTCCCCCAGTTGGTCGAAGATCTATTTTTAGTATCAATTAGTCCCGAAGAGTCAGATCCCAGGTACCGGGGACCTCAGTCACCCTATCACGACCCTACGAGACTTGTTAAAAGACTTAGAGATTTTCAGTCTGTCTTTAGTACGAAAAAGGAGACATTACCGATATACCCCTTGTTCTTGTGTACAGAGAGAAACGAAACCCCTAAGATAACGAGTTCACACTCTTGTCACTAATAGGTCACAATTAGTCTTCGGTACATGTCAAGGTTCTATATAGTCACTAATTATCTTTTTACCCTCGTCGTTACTGGGTTGTTTGTATCAAATACACTACCAGTTTTTATGACGGTTGTATATCATAACCTATCCCCGTAAATAATTATGGTTCCTTCAAGGGTCCTTTACCGACCCTTGAGGATACCTGCACTAAGACAGAGGGTGTAGGAGGCTTCGGTCCATCGGTCAGTAGGGTACAGAGAGCGACGGGTCGAGTCACCCCAACAGGGACTCCCGACACGACTACCCACCGCCGGTTTACGTAGGACTACCTCGACAAGGAATTTAGTAATTTAGCTTTATCTGAACAAAAGTTGTCTCATCTTCTAAATTTAGAAGGAACAACTACTTGTTCCTTCACAAATTAAATTAGTAAGAGTCATTCACCGGAACCTGGTCAGGAGGACATCGAAACATCTGGATCCTGAGAGATCTAGAGATAAAAAAAAGTAGTATAAGTAAATGGTAGACGAAGAAAGAGGACGAACAGACGCCCAGGAGACAAAGAGAGGAGATGTGTAACGGTGTCGAGGACGAGGATGGGGAGGTGTTCGGTTGGAAGGGAAGGTCAAGACCAAGTGATCATAAACAGGAAATGTCACCAAGACAATGAGGTCTCGAGGACGATATAAGATCCAGGAAACGACTGAGTACACGTTTCAAAGACCGTTTCTGACAACAATTTATTTACAAATGGAGAAAGATGGAACGTGTGACTGAAGGTACATCCTTTTTTTAGGATAAGGTAGGAAAGATACACTTCAATACAACAACCCCGGGTCTTTTTTAGAGTACCCATGTGTATCGGAAAACGACACCATCCTCAATCCACTCCCTGTCACACGTGTATGGATTCGTAAGAATTTTCACAGACAGGTGTCCCCTCACCCATCGTCCCATGTTTCCTGGAGACCCTAAGACGACCACCAGATTGAGATAATACCCCCAACACCTTAAAGGGGACCTGGTGAACCAGACTGCGTGAATCTCTTCCTGAGGTCGTACGAACACTAGATCTTCAACCTTCCATCTTTCCCTCTTGGAAGACTATTCAGACCCGAGGATAATTTGGAAATCGTACAAATCTAAGGACGACACCGACAAATTAACACTCGGAGGGCACCGACTTTCTCATTCGGAAGAAGTTACCACGGACTAGGGAACGTCCTTCCAATCCCGAACAATCACCGACGGGGGTGAGGTGTGACACTCCGATCCCCGTCAAACCGAGTTCTACGAGATGAGGAGGGTTTAACCTCACTTGGAAATTTCAAGATCAGGGAATCTATACGTCACTGACATGATCAAAGATTCCCGAAGGTATGTTTACTGGTGTTTGATCCACCGAATTTTGTAGTCTTCGATAAGAGAGTATCAACTCCTCCGGTCTTCAACTTTTAGTTCCACAACCGTCCCAGTCAAAGAAGACCCCCGAGACTCCCTCTAGATAGGGTCCGAAGAGAGGAGCTCAGACCACGACTGGACATCAGGAACCGTAAGAAACCGAACGCCTGCGTGGTAACTTAGGAACGGAGGTAGAAACGTAGTGGAAACGGAAACACACAGGACACAGAATAATCCCGTGAGGATAACCTAAATCCCGAGACCTTAGGTCATACTAGAGTAGAGATAGGAATGGAAGTGATGTAGAGCTTTCTCGGATAAAGATTTGTTCCAGTATAAGACTCCAGAACTCATCTGTAACCTACAACCCTCTGTGATAAGTTAGGTGGTATCTCCAGACGGATCGTACTGGGAGGAAAGGAGACTTTCAGTCAGGGAGTAGGTGAGTCGTCATAGTAGTTCAGAATACTTTATGGGCTGAGAAATGTTTACGAAAATGTAGACTATAAATTAAACTCGGGGAGGGACACTCTGTCAAGAGGTTCGGTTCGAAGTCGTTATACACTTGACACTTTAAGGTCTACAAGTTCGACCAAAGTCTTTTATTTCTTCTTGGTCTCTAGTTTAACGGTTGTAGGCGACCTAGTAGCTTTTTCGTTCTCTCAAGGTCTTTTTGTAGATAAAGACGAAATAACTGATACGGTTTCGGAAACTGACACACCTAGTGTCATTTGACACCTTTTAAGACTTTCTCTACCCTTATGGTCTGGTGGACTGGACGGAGAACTCTTTAGACATACGTCCAGTCCTTCGTTGTCAATCTTGACCTATACCTTGTTGTCTGACCAAGGTTTATCCTTTTCCTCATGCAGTTCCGACATATAACAGTGGGACGAATAAATTGAATATACGTCTCATGTAGTACTCTTTGCGACCTGACCTTCTTCGTGTTCGATCTTAGTTCTAAAGACCTTCTTTATAGTTATTGGAGTCCATACGTCTACTGTGGTGGGAATACCGTCTTTCACTTCTTCTTGATTTCTCGGAGAACTACTTTCACTTTCTCCTCTCACGTTTTCAACCGAATTTCGAGTTGTAAGTCTTTTGCTTCTAATACCGTAGGCCAGGGTAGTGAAGTACCGTTTATCTACCCCTTTGGTACCTTTGTCACCGACTCAAATAAAAAGACCCGAGGTTTTAGTGACGTCTACCCCTGACGTCGGTACTTAGACCACCACTTCGACCCCAGTGTGGGGGGTACGTATGAGGATACTTCTTCTCGACGACAAACCTCTGGGTCCAAACCGGGTCCAGGACCTCCAGGACCACCAGGACCACCAGGACCACCAGGACCGTGACGGTGTACGGGGTCGGAAAGGGGAGGGGAACTCTCAGACCCGAGACATTTGACGGGGAACCTTACCGTCGTCCGAAGGGGAAGGGTTGTACAACAGGGAGTACCTGCTAAAACAATTACCCAATTGACTCCGACTCAGGAGGGACGAATACTTTTACTCCTGAAAGGGTTGTGTAATCCGTATAGATAAATCGTACATATATTTGGTAAATTTGGTTGGTTGTATATACTTGGTAAATTGTATGTATCTGGTAACTTTTTTCTGTTTTTCGATAATGTTAGAGTCGGTACACGGCCTCCCTATAAACGGAATTTCCACTCTAAGTTTACATCTCTCGTTTGAACCTTTACCCTTTGTACACGACTTCAAGTGAACGTCAAACAAGGAACTGAACCCTGAGTCAAAAGAGTAGTCATTTTACTCCTAATGTCACAGAGAAAAAGATGAGAAAGACTCTATTGTAAAAAGATCCTAAGAAACGTATTTAATTTAAGGTAGGTTTATTTTCACATTATCAGGTATTGGACACACCAAACCAGAGTCTCGTCGTAGTCCCACTTATTTGTGTCAGGTCTCTTGATTCTCCACATCCAGGAAACGATCCTACAGAACTTTTAGCACTTCTCCTACATTTGACAGTAGATATTAAAGGAACGAGAGCGGGGTGGGTTGGGGTGAAAAAGGAGTACTGAGTCCGTCTTCTCGGACTACTATTTGTTTAACCTCCGAAGAAATCTCCTTGTCCCGTCACCTTCCCATCCCTGTATGTTTATGTGATTTTTATTATCAGAGAATACACTACCCCATTTACAATAATCCGACCTCTGATCTTTTGACGAAAACCGGGTTTCTCACCGAAACCATCTGTATCTACCAGTATCGAAACCGGAGTCCGGTGTAGATGGACCGGTTCACCACCTCTTCTCTTTTGAAGACGGAGAGGTCCATAGTCTCTCGACGTGTCAAGTCAAGAACACGTCAAACGACCGCGAGGACCCCGAGGACGGAAGAAATCACGGTTCTCCTCTTTTGTGAAGGTCCTTTCGTCAGTAAAGGTCGACATGAACATCTAGTCACCAAATGACCCCTACACCTCTCCAACGGGAGAGTGACGTTGGACTGAAGGTCCGTATGAACCATACAGGTCTCTGTTAAAACCGACAGTGGTAACTTTCCCCCCACCAAACGATGACCATGTGACATCCTTCTCCGGTCTCTTCGACGATTCGTAGGACATTACGTGTCCTGTCGGGGTATCGTTTCTTAACAGACCAGGGTTTACCACCGCGATTACCATTTCTTGAGCGGACTATTACGTCCTCTGTATCTCTGCGCACAAACTAGGGACCCAACCCTTCTAGGGGACCTCCTCCCTTACTGTTGGGGGAAGTCATAAGAACAGAGTTCTTAGGGTACCTATGTTCTCGGACCGTCCAATGTCAGGTATCCCAGAGTGTCTCAGTCTGTACTGACTTCACTAAATCGTGCGTACGTCAATAGTGATCACGACTCTGACTCTGAGATGACATCTAGAATGACCAGTAGAGAATGGTAGTGTTCGAGAATGGGCGAATGGGGTAGAGTCGATACAAGACTTGAACTGGTTAGGGTCAAAGGTCCTGTGTTAAAGATCCCTTTCTTTATCAGACCCTCTCATCTACCCTCGAGCTTTACTTCTTTAAGAGTAACTCCCGACCGTCCTTTTCCCTTTAGTCTCAATTAACTAGAGGGACGGTAATTTTTACCCTTCATCGTAAATTTCTTACTTCTCCCCGTTTCCCGTGAGTATACGTTTCTCCTCGTAGTGCTCGTTTATTTTACGTCAAACTCAGGTTCTCGTTCCCTAACTTTGTCCGACATTTGTTTGTTGCAGGTAAAAGTCTACTTTTCTCCTGCCACCAAGGAGAGTCGGGGCTCTTTGTGCACCAGACCCGTTTGCTTAAAGTGCAACTGTAAAGAGTCCTTTCTATTTCCGTCATTTTATGGTTTTCACTAGACTAAGGTCACAGTCCCCGTGGAGAAATTACCACAAACACGTGCTCACGACTAAAAGTGTTCCGTCGCAACCACTCTGCGACGGGAAAGGTCTGAAGGTACCTTTATAAAAGGTAGTAAAACTGTAAAGTAAATTTTACTTTATGTCCTCTATAATTTTTAAGTACAAGTACTGTCCATAATAAACAAACTGAAACTTTATATGTCACTTGTGAGACAATTACTTGTCACTCCCCTCACAGTCCTAACACACGAACACGTATAAGTACCCGGCGAGGGACTGAAGTCTCCTTTTGTTAACGGTTTAGTCTCTCCCGACTGGAAAACACCAAGATTTTAGACACTCACACACCGATACTTATTAATTTATACCTTATTATTTTTACTGGGAAAGACACACACACACACCCCCCCCCCATCAAGTCCATTTTCGTTTTACGGTACTGAAATAGGATCTTTGTACTCGGAGTTAATAAAGACTTAAACGTACTTAATATACTGATAGAGTGAGCTTTGTAATGTCTCTACGTTAGTGTAATTAAGTAGGTTCACGGTCGTACGGTAGACACAAAGAGACATCAGAAAGGAGGTGGGACTCCTGTCAACGTCAGGACCCCGAACCTGCCCCTCGGAAGGAGAGAAACTTAGGAGATAAGAGGAGGGTAAATCTGACATCCCCCTTTAACGAAAAAGGATTCGACCCTCTACGAAAAAGGACACGACCCTCTGTGAAAAAGACTTGTCAAGTCCTACTTCGTTTCCTTTCCCTAACAAAACAGAAGTAATGGTAACCGTGTTCTTTTCCCCGTGACATACCCTTACCCTTTTTTCTCCCTACTCTTGGGTCAAGGAATACATCATTCTGGTTTCTCCCCATCGGAAGATAAAAGAGAATAAGTTTTGGTATTAAATAATAACAATCATCTACTGTGTCTTTTTTTATGGAAATAAGGAAACGGTCCGTTTCCCCCAGTATCACCTGATTACAGGAGTCTTGACACACAGGGGTATTACATAATAATAATGAAACTTTTTAATTCCACATCTCAACAACGTTGACACGTCTTAAGATACTTGTGTAGAGTCAAAAGAACGTCTAAAGGAAATATTTAATTTATTGTCAAAGTAAATAAGTGTTTAGAAAAGTCGTATAGACGGTAGACGAGGTACGTCCTCTCTCCGTCCAAGACCAGAGTGTCTAAAATATCAGATCACCCCCCTACCCGTTACGGTCCCCTCCTACCCAATGACGTCCACGTGTGCGGTCCCCTTTGGTCGGACCGGACCTTCAAGGTTCTTTGGAGGGACCACTTGACGCTTCCTTCTCACTCTCTACCGGACCATCTCTTTTGAAGTCCACACTCCGGAGAACTTCCCCTTTACGATAAGAGTCTATTAGGGGGTCGGTGATGTTCCATTATTGGCGTGACCTTTGTAGTCCTCTTTAATTGAGAGGTCCACTTCGGAATCCGGACCTAAGATTGCAACCAAGACTGTAAATAATTCCTCGTCTCTCCAACACTATAAACAAGTTCCAGTGTGTCAGATAAAAGAGTAACACTAAAGATACACACCCCTTATCACCCTCGTACTCCAAGCCCCGACCTAAATCACTAAACTTTAAAACTTATGAGTTACCAGAATGTAAATACATGTATACATTCCTTATGACATTTAGTTATAATCACGAAAATAATAGGGAGAATTCTAAAAGATATTCCAATATTATAGGGTACCCGATACCGTGTTCGTATAGAAATCTCAGATTTTTTTATTTTTTGTGGAACAGGAAAAAGAAATCGTGACGAATGCTCTTAAGGACCGTGTAACAACAACAACAAGTCTACGAGTCAGTACAAGTTGAGAAACTCTGGGGTACCCGACGTAGTGTCGTCCGAAGGGACAGGAAAAGGTAGAGAACCTCAAACAGTTTGAGTACAGGTAAATCAGTCACTACGGTAGGTTGGTAGAGTAGGAGACAACAGAGGAAGAGAAAGACGGAAGTTAGAAAGGGTCGTAGTCTTAGAAAAGATTACTCAGGTGAGAAGCGTAGTCCACCGGTTTCATAACGTCGAAGTCGAAGTCGTAGTCAGGAAGGTTACTTATAAGTCCCAACTAAAAATCCTGACTGATCAAACTAGAAGAACGACAGGTTGCCTGAGATTTCTCAGAAGAGGATTGGATTGGACTGGGATTGTCAAACTTTCGTAGTCAACAAGTCACGAGTTTGAAGAAATACCAGGTTGAGAGTGTAGGTATGTACTGATGACCTTTTTGGCATCGAAACTGATATACTTGGAAACAACCGTTTCATAACAGAGACGAAAAATTATACAAGAGATTCAAACAGTAGTTCTAACGACCCTCTTTATAGTTATTGGAGTCTATACGTCTACTGTCGTGTGAATACCGTCTTTTACTTCTTCCTGATTTCTCGGAGGACTACTTTCACTTTCTTCTTTCACGTTTTCGACCGAATTTCGAGTTGTAAGTCTTTTGATTCTAGTACCGTAGGTCAGGATAGTGAAGTACCGTTTATCCACCCCTTTGTCACCTTTATCACCGACTGAAATAAAAAGACCCGAGGTTTTAGTGACGTCTTCCACTGACGTCGGTACTTTAATTTTCTACGAATAAGGAACCTTCCTTTTAATACTGGTTGGATCTGTTGTGTAATCTTTCGTCTCTGTAATGAAACGGTTGTTTCCAGGCAGATCAGTTCCGATACCAAAAAGGTCATCAGTACATACCTACACTCTCAACCTGATATTTCTTTCGACTTACGGTTTCTTAACTACGAAAAAATGACACCACAACCTCTTCTGAGAACTCTCAGGGAAATCAGGTAGGATTTCCTCTAGTCAGGACCCACAAGTAACCTTCCTGACTGCGACTTCGACTTTGAGGATATGAAACCGGTCGACTACGCTTCTTGACTGAGTAACCTTTTCTGGGGTTACGACCCTTTCTAACTTCCACCCTTCTCTTCCCCTACTGTCTCCTACTTTACCAACCTACCGTAGTGGGTGAACTATCTGTACTCAAACTCATTTGAGGCCCTCAACCACTACCTGTCCCTTCGGACCACACGACGTCAGGTACCCAAGTGTTTCTCAACCTGTTATGATTCACTGACTTGACTTGACTACACTGGCCTACGGTACCAAAATCAAAAAACTTACAACTCAAAATTCGGTCGAAAAGGTGAGAGTGTATTACCCACAGATTCTTTATTCCGACTTACTTATTTATTGAAAATAATTTTTAATTGTTGAATGGACAATTAAACTCTTCGATCACCCCGTATTAAAATCGTAGGTCTGGGGAACAGACCACTCTCGTGGTCCTCCTTCATACCCCGTATACTACTTGTTACAACTAGACTTACTTCAAAAATGAAAGATCGGTCAAAGAATTCGTAGCTCATATAAGGAAAATAATACAGTCGTTCAAATTGTATGGGACAACAGTTGTTTCGTTTCCCGAAGGAACTACCAGGTCACCAATTCTTAGGCGGAACGTTACGTCCCTTGTGGTCGTGTTAGGGACCAGGTTCTTCTAGGGTGGACGAAGTTCCGTAGATTCGGACACACGGTGTTGATGACTCGTGTACATGGTGTTGATGGCTCGACTCACGACGTGGATGACTTCGGGTACACGAGATCTCGGACCTCACACGTTGTTGTCTTCGGTGACGTTACTCTTCGGACGTACGGCGTTCATCTCTTATCGGGGACGAGAGCCGGTGATCTCTTTCGGGTGTGTATTATTGTTTCTGGTCGTGTCCGTTTTTAATTATTTATTAAACAATTTTTTGTGAGTTCGATAAATTTTGCTTGTTTTTTGTTTCGTTTCTGAAGGCACTCACCTAAGGTTCATCCTCTACCACTACTTTTCCTAGTCTTTTGTTCTTCCACCCATCCTGTAGGCCAAGTGATAGTCTTGGTTAGGATCTCTTCGGTCATCAAGTTTCTTTTCAGACTAAAGACAACGAAGATTAGGAAGGGACAAAGAAAAGTATACCTTAAGGATACATGTCAGTCTATTAAGGAGGACGGAGAAGAAAGGTCGTATATTAAGGAAAGACAAGACGTTTGGTTTATTCCGAAATTCTATAGTTGGACTGTATTATCATAGAAATGTAGAACATGGTGAATGTGGAAAGTCTGTACAACCATAATCCTAGAATGTTTTGTTAGACGGGTGGGGAGTATTTTCCCCTCCGTAAAAACGGAACTAGTTCTTCTCCTGAGTACTACTCTCCAGAAGAGATCCCAGTGTCTCCCCTAGTAAGGATCTGGGAGTTTCGACCAATGAAGTTCCTTCCAAATTACTTCTCTGACAAATTTCTCCAAACGTACATCATATCCCTTTTTATAATTCTCCATCACACCTGAACCGTTGGGTGAGGTCATAAGAACGGACGAAGTTCCGTAGATTCGGACACACAGTGTTGATGACTCACACCTATCTCCTCGGACCGGACGACGTCGGGTGTCCAGAGTTTCTCAACCTGTACTGACTTCACTGACTCGTGTCGTGTCACACCTTAGGATCTCGACATTTATGACCCCCGACTGTGACAAACATTCAGACTTCCGTACTTCGCTAATTGTCTTGGGTCTCTACCCCTTCCTACACGTCTCCCCCGGTAGACTTTCCCCGATTCTGTGTCGTCGGGTAAACACTGTGGTGTCCCGTTTTAGGTTCTCCTGTTTACGGAGACGAAGGTAGAGGAGATAGAACGACTAAACAACGGCCACGAAGAGCCTACCCAATCACCATTTCTTAACCGGATGGTTACGTCCTCTACCTCCAAACTATGGACCTAACCCTTCTAGGGGACCTCCTCCTTTACCGTTGGGTGAGGTCATAAGAACGGACCTCTTCGGGTACCTGTCTCCTCGGACCCCCCGATGTCAGGTACCCTAACCTTTCTCAGCCTGTGTTGAGTCACTGACTCGTACCTACGAGGGATCCGTTGTTTGGTTCGACCCTCGGTCTCCGTTCCTGTAGGTAGGAACAGTTAGAGGACCATGGGTCTTCCAACTCGTTCTCACCTCTCACTAGATCTTCGTGTCCTTCTACAAACAGGGTGTGCAGTGAGACTCCACCCCAACCCTGATCTCCGGGGTCGAGATCTAAGGGGAGAGTGATGAACAGGTGTATGATAGGAAAGGAGGTCCATTCTCCTAGACTCGAGTGTCGTGGATCAGGACTTGGTGGACACTTGAGAAACTAGGGACATAGAACTCCTAAAGACCAACCTTTCGTTTTGAAACCCACCTATATAATAAATAGGTGAACAGTAGGGTCGTGTAGGAATTGTACGTAATGACAGTTCATATATATTATGACTAAGAGGACTGGTAAATTATACCCTTAAACAAAGAACTGGTGTTGACGTTCCACTAAAAACTATGTCTTGTTGACTAATACATGGGACCGACGTGTGTAACACAATTTAGAACATTCCTTAATGTCAGTTACGGTTAGTAACACATTCACTTCCAGTCTGAAATGTAGAAGATAACCATAGTAGTCGTAAAAACCCTATCAAGAAACTTCGTGTGTTTAATTATAACCCTACGGATAGTCGTGACTTCCGTAGACACTCTTTAATCTACGAACACCTGATGCATTCTCTCTCACGTTCTCTCCTTTTATATATGGTCTCAGGGGTACGTGTTTTAGTAACCAAATTTGATGTTCCTGAGACTAGTCAGTCGAAAAATTTTTACGACATATATCGAGTCTATAAACTCAATCTTTGTGACTAAGGGTTAAAATTTCCAAATCAGTCACTCGTCGACCCCTCTTTCTGGGCGTACGTACGCACGAGACAAATTTTAATATCAACTCTCACGTAAACTTGTCCGTTATATATATATCATACCATTAATTTTCGTTAAGAACACCAAATTCTTTTAGATCTAAGTTTAGGACCGAGGTGATGAATGGTCGATACACTAAAAAGACTCGGAGTCAAAGGAGGGTACATTTTATCCTTATTATTATCACGATAAACATAGTCAATCGAAAGTGATGTTATTAAACGTATTTTTACGTCGAATCTTGGAGTATTAGTATTTTGGAGTCACTGTCTTGAGGTCCCCGTAACTCGTAAATAACGAACACACAAACCTTAACACACCTACAACCACTCCGTCGAGACGACTAGAACTGACTTGAACTAGTGAACAGAACCATAACTGACCGATAACTGATTTACCGGAGTAGGTCCTACTGGACCCACTGACCGATACAAGGTACACAGAAAGTAGGAGATCGTCCCATCGAACTCGTATCAGAGTACCACTACCGTCCCCCGTCTTAGTCATTCCTCTTTGTGTCTTCGAGAAAAGTTCGGAGACTAACGAAACACTAACAATCATAAGATAATCGGTTTCGTTGTACGACGACGACGACGATTCAACGAAGTCAGCACAGACTGAGGCACGTTGAGGTATCTACGGTTCTTGCACGAAATCAGGATTTAGTCTCTTTCTACTCGTGGCTTCTTAACTACAAAAAGTTGACACTACAACCTCTTCTGAGAACTCTCAGGGAGCCTGACGTTCTTCCAGGTTGGTCTGTTAGGATTTCCTTTAGTCAGGACTTATAAGTAACCTTCCTGACTACGACTTCGACTTTGAGGATATGAAACCGGTGGACTACACTTCTCGACTGAGTAACCTTTTCTGGGTCTACGACCCTTTCTAACTTCCACCCTCTTCCCCTATTGTCTCCTACTCCACCAACCTACCGTAGTGGCTGAGCTACCTGTACTCAAACGCATTTGAGACCCTCAACCACTACCTGTCCCTTTGGACCACACGACGTCAGGTACCCAAGTGTTTCTCAACCTGTTCTGACTCACTGACTTGACTTTACTTGACGTGTCTCCTGTATCAATACACGTTTCCTACACCTATGTTCGTTTCTTCCTCTCAACCTTGGTAATTACGTCGGTTAGATGACGTCCTACGACTCCAAATTTACTCTATTATGAGTCTAGTGAATTATTTACCACTAACAACAATATAAGGGATAATTATAATGTCAATCGTAGATAGATACAGAAAAAAACAAACAAACAAAAACTAGAAACGATGAACTACTCGAATATCTTTAAGGACGAAATTTTCTCCTACCTCACCAAACCCAAATTTTGGACCGTTACTTTGAGTGAGAATTATGTTGAACGACACATGACACCACGAGGTCACGAACGGACCTTTTAGGGTACCTGTCTCCTTGGACTACCCGATACCAGGCAAACTAACGTTTCTCAGACTGTACTGACTCACTGACTCATGGCAGTACTGTTTGTATATCTTTTCATTTATTTTAGGTTCACCTGTCGAATCGTTTAATAGTATTTGTAAGTACATTAATGGTGGTGAGTCGAGTTTTTTGTCTATCCCCACCCCCTAATTCTCTATTGTTGATGATACATATTTTACTTATTCGTTACTCCTATATAACATGTCATGTTCCTTATATCGGTAATAAACATTATTAAAATTTACCTCATATAGATAGTTTTACAACTTAGTGATACAACATGTGGACTTTTATTTTAGTATGACAATTAGTTGATGTGAAATTAATTTTTTTTCTTCGCCTGGTAATGGTCGGGAGTCCTCGGAATGAGAGTAATTGGAACGGATGAGGAGTAGGTCTACAGAGTGTGGTATGAAATCTAAACGGGCAAAAACTTAAAATATACTTACTAAGTATCATACTTACGTAAGAAAACAGAAAAAAAAGTTAGTCATAAGACAAGTATACTCTAAGTCAGTATAACAAATGGTCTCTATAAAGTGAGTAAAAGTAATAACACAAAATAAAGAACGAAAAAGTTCACATCAACTAAATGTTATAACACAATCAAAGTCCACATATTCTTTCTACTAAGTCAACATATATATATATATATATATATATAAAGAAAAAGTATAATAAAAGGTAATATCCAATAATGTTCTACAACTTATATCAAAGGACACGATATGTCATTTAGGAACAACGAATAGATATCATCAAACAATTAAGGTATGACAAGAGGTATCAGAACGGAGGAAACAGTGTCCAATTAACTGACATTCAAACCCAAATAAAGACCCGAGACAAAAGAAAAGGTAACTAAAATATATAGACAAAAACACGGTTTTGGTACGAGAAAACTACTGATCGAAACATCATATCAGACTTAAGACCTTCCCATTACGAAGGTCGAAACAAGAAAAATAAGTCCTACCAAAACCGTTAAACTCCCGAAAACACCAAGGTATATTTAAAATCCTAATAAACAAGATCGAGACACTTCTTACAGTATCTATTAAACTCTCCCTACCGTAATTTAGACATCTAACGAAACCCATCATCCTGGTAAAATTGTTATAATTAAGTTTCGGTTCTCGTACCCTATAGAAGGGTAAAGAAATTTAGTAGAAGTCAAAGATAATAGTCACACAATATCAAAAGTTACATATCCGGAAAGTAAAAAATTTTTAAACAATAATCCATAAAACAATAAAAAAATAAACTAAAATTTTCCTGAAAAATTTGAAAGAGAGGGACTATTAAGTAACAATCATATTTATTTACGTTGTCTAAAAAAACATACAATCAAAACATAAGACGATGGAACGACTTAAACAATAATCAAGATTATCAAAATTATAAGAGATATATCTCATAGTGCAGTAGACGTAATCACTGTCAAAATAGAGAAGGAAAGGTCAAACCCATCAAAATTTAAGAAAAAGGACATACTAACAACATTGATCCTGAAAGTTACAACATAACGTATCTTCACCACTCTCACCCGTAAGAACAGAACAAGATCTTTAATCGCCTTTACAAAAATGGAAAAGTGACAACTCATAATACAACCCCCACTCAAAAAACATTCATGACAATAATAAAACTCTATATAAGGGAGACATGAGTGAAAATACTCTCAAAGATAGTACTTACTTACAATTTAAAACAGTCTAAGAAAAAGACAGAGATAACTTTACTAGCATATCCAAAACAAAAAGGACAACTATTACACCCCACAGTGTAACTAACCTCCTACAACTTGGTAGAAATACTGGGACTTTACTTATGTTGAACTCGTACCACATACTGGGAAAAATGTATAACAACCTAAACTGAACGATTGTAAAACAACTTCTATAGATGTAGATATAAGTAGTTTATATAACCAACATTATAAGAAAAAAATATCACGGAAAAAGACTGAAACCATAGTACCACTACCACTAAAGTACTTTACTTAAACCCTCAAAAGGGACGAGAAGTCAAAAAACGTTATCAAACTCTTCCTTTCCATATACAAGAAAAACCATACAAATCACCTTAAGGAGTAACTTTGACAGGTCGGGACCTGAAGACAAACTCTCCTTTTAAAAAATATTGTCTCAGATAAAGTGAAGGTAACTAGTCAGCCAAGTTTAACAAATAAGAACTGAGTTAAAACCATCTGAAACAAATATCTTTGAACATGTAAAAAAGATCTAACAGGTCAAACAACCGTACATTGAAAAATAGTCAAGTCAAGTCAAGTCAGCGAGTCAGCACAGGCTGAGAAACGTTGGGGTACTTAACGTCGTGAGGTCCGGAGGGACAGGTAGTGGTTGAGGACCTCAAGTGAGTTTGAGTGCAGGTAGTTCAACCACTACGGTAGGTCGGTAGAGTAGGAGACAACAGGGGAAGAGGAGGACGGGGGTTAGGGAGGGTTGTAGTCTCAGAAAAGGTCACTCAGTTGAGAAGCGTACTCCACCGGTTTCATAACCTCAAAGTCGAAATCGTAGTAAGGAAGGTTTCTTGTGGGTCCTGACTAGAGGAAGTCTTACCTGACCAACCTAGAGGAACGTCAGGTTCCCTGAGAGTTCTCATAAGAGGTTGTGGTGTCAAGTTTTCGTACGAGAAAAAAAAAAAAAAGGACATCATAACCAACAAAAAAGAGCAAGTAAAGAATAAAACAAACTCAGGAGAGAAAGGAGGACTACTCGATGTCCAAACAATTACATCAAATTGTTTACATCAAACAATTGTTTTGTTTTGTTTTGTCCAGAACTAAAACAAATAGAAAAGATGAAAGGTCAGAGATAAAATAAATAAAGGAGAAACTAGGTATAATAAAGGAAGGAAAATGACCTAAAACAAAAAAGAGGAAAAGGTTTAAGAAAATCTACTCTTTCTAACGAACTTTAAAAGAAAAAAGAATTCCTTCTAGACATAACCATACTTGTCTTGACAAGTATCGACAAAAAAAAAAAAAGACTTAGGGTACCTAAAAAAATCCAATATAAAAGTAAAAGTAAACAGAGATCCATAAAAGACAAAATAAACTAAAGTGAGAACTGGATAACCGAAAAATCGTCGTACGACAAATCAGAGGTACATAAACAAGAAAAAGATAAAAAGAAAGACACTAACTAAAGATCAAAGTATAACACCAGTCGTTTCTACGAACTTTATTAAAGATTTAATAATTTAACAACTCCGAACAAAACATTGGACCATACACTAGATAGGATCTCTTACAAGGTACGTACGAAACTTTCTGACACGTAACAAAAAAAAACCTACATCACAGGACTTTTATATTTGATTCAGGTTTACCAGACAACACAGTAAATCCTGGAGAGAACACGACACGAATCAGTGAGTCAGTACAGGTCGAAAAACACTGGTGCACCTGACATCGGACGGTTTGCGGAGACAGATACCCTAGGAGGTCCGTTCTTATAACCTCACCCAACGATTCGGGAGGAGGTCCCCTAACAGTATGGGTCACTAGTTTGGGTCCAGAGGACGCAACGTCCGTCCAAGAAATGACAGACTCAGTGGTCCCTTCGGGTGAGAAAATCGAATAACTAAAAGTCAGACCTACTAGACAGGAAACTACAGTCACCCCGCAATTTTAGAGGAGACAATTACATAAGGACAGTCAAAGATGGAAACAACGTATAATAAGGTAACATATTTATATATGAAGTAAAATGACAAAAACCTATTTAACTCAGTAACGGTAAATCTCAGAGTTCCTATTACAACGATAATAGTATTCACATACACGAGAGAACCTAATACACACGTGTAAAGACAACCTATATATGGACGACGACGACGACGATTTAACGAAGTCAGCACAGGCTGAGACACTGGGGTATTTACCGTCGGGTGGTCGGAGGGGATAGGGACCCTAAGAGGTCCGTTCTTGTGACCTCACCCAACGGTAAAGGAAGAGGTCACGTACTTTCACTTTTCACTTTCACTTCACCGAATCAACACAGGCTGAGAATCGTAGGAGTACCTGACATCGGATGGTCCGAGGAAACAAGTACCCTAATAGGTCCGTTCTCATGACCTCACCCCACGGTAACGGAAGAAGACCTATATATGAATTCTCATATATATATATATACATATATATATATATATGTGTGTATATACGTCTATACATACATACAAGTAGAAATCGTCCATCACGGTTTGAGAAGACTCTACCCACAAGATTGACCGTAGGATTGGACATCATGTATTTTTAAAGAGAAATGTAAGAGAAATTTTGAACCGGAAATTTTTTAATCGATAAGACCGTAATACCAAAATGAAATATAAAGAGGTTATTGTTACTGTAACTTAAACTTGTCTTAAAGTATACAAATAGACTCGGTAGACATATAAGAGAGAAGTCTACATGACCAAGTTTATAGAACGGGTAAAAAGAAGACCAACAGACTGAAATTTTAACTAAACACCCTCAAGGAAAACATAAGATCTAATTCGAGAAACAACTTTTTACACAACATTTACACACAAGGATGTGACATCAAAAAATTTTATGAGAAAACATTACAGAGAAGTACTTGTATTCAAGAATAAAGTTGCTATCAGTTTATATAGTAAGGGTACGAAGAAGGGAAAATGATAAACTATAAACCCACACACAACATAAATTCTTTTGAAAAAGACTGAACCTATTGTTGTTAGAGGATAATAAAGGAAATTAAAAGCCAACGACAAACAAAACAGAAAGTGTAAACCTAAATGTTTCTGGATCTAAACTCAAAACGTATCTTACTCCATCTCTAGTGTAAGACGACAAAAGATACACCTGTAAGGTAACAGGGTCGTGGGCAATCATGGCTATAACAGGAAAAGCGAAACAAGAAGTCACGATGCAAACGATATTTAGTTACAGGTATATAGACATATAGATAAAGACCCGAAAGATAAGATAAGGTAACTAGACAGATATTTGAAGTCAGATCTCCCATAATTAAAAAATTTTTCCTAAAACCATACATTACTTTCTCATAAAAATAAACCTAGAAAATTTTTTCCAATTGTCTATCAGGAACCTTGATGAAAGGAGTGTTTTTCAGTATGACAAAGACTTTTCAACGGATCAACAGGGTCGACATTCACTTTAATGTCTTCGTTTCAGTCGCTGATCGTTAAGTATAAGTGAATGAAAATAAATAAAAAAAAACAATCACAGGAAAGAAGTAAGGAACCGGAAAGTTTAGAGAGAGAACACAGACCCTTAGATGGTATGTAGATTGGATAAAAATGTAAGGTGAGTAATGAGGAGTTAACCTATAGTCTTTCGAAAAGTTTATGTTTGTTTTTTTACTAATATTACGTTGGGAAAGGTCCCCGTAAACACAAAATGTCACAAAAGGAATCTTATTTTACGGAGGTTTTGGTTTCCTTACCTACAGAGTACCATGTTACAATCGTAATGTTCCCCCCAGTGTCTACCAACTAAAACAGTAGACATTATACCGTCACCTGAACCTGACCCACTGGAGATCAAGACGTCAGGTCTCTCCACTGTACTAAACGAGTTTCAGTCGATAAGTCACACATGTTTTGTCCTTGTTACTAGTCATCATCTTCTATATAAAAACAGTTAAAAAAAGAATCACTCGAATTGAAAAATGGTTTACTTATCATCAAATAAGTCGAAGGAGGTTTCTACTCGAGAAAAGACTTAATAATACCTTAACGTTCTAGTCTGATGTCAGGAGATAAATTTTGCCAAAATTCGTTTTCTCTTTTCCGTCTTTTCGGAATTTCACTTGGAAGGAAATCATTTTATGATGAACAGGGGTAGACCAAGAAAATTACTGTACAAGTACGGAGGAGGGAACAATCAACACCGGGTCTCCGTTACGAAGTTGACGAATTTAGTCAAAGATCCTTTCTTTAACACGGAAAACGTTTCTACACCTATTTGGATCTCAGACAGTATGTCTCACTTCATTCAGTCCTTCTCTTTTTGTTTATGACATACAAGTACATAAATACACCTTAGATCCTTTTACCAGGACTACTTGAATAAACGTCCCGTCTTTATCTCTGTATCTACATCTCTTGTTTGTATACCAGTCGTTCTCTCCTTTCCTCCACCCTACTTGACCCTCTGACCCTAACTGTATATATGTGGTGATACATAATTTATGTAGTGATTACTCTTGGATGACATATCGTGTCCCCTGAGATGAGACACGAGATAGCACTGGATTTGCCCTTCTCTTAGGTTTTTTCTCCCCTATATACATGTGCATATCGACTAAGTGAATCGACATGTTGTCTTTTACGGTAACATTATTTTGATATGAGATTTTTTAAAAAAATTTTATTTATAAAGGACACTGTTAGTGTAGGGGAAAGAAGTAAAACCCGTGGGGAGTAATCTCCACAGTCGATTTACATTCTTCACTTTCTGGGGTAATGGTCAAAGGAGGGAGGTCTAAGGTACGTCGATCTAGTCTAATCCATTCTAAGTCAAGGTGAACTAGGTTAAGAGAGGTTTACAAAAAAGTCAAGTCAAGTCAAGTCAATGAGTCAGTAAAGACTGAGAGACGCTGGGATACCTGACGTCGTGTGGTCCGGAGGGACAGGTAGTGGTTGAGGGTCTCAAATGGGTTTGAGTACAGGTAGTTCAACCACTACGGTAGGTTGGTGGAGTAGGAAACAGCAGGGGAAGAGGGTGGAAGTTAGAAAGGATCGTAGCCCCAGAAAAGGTTGTTCAGTCAAGAAGCGTAGTCCATCGGTTTCATATGTTCAAAGTCGAAGTCGTAGTCAGGAAGGTTACTTATAAGTCCTGACTAAAGGAAATCCTAACAGACCAACCTAGGGAAACGTCAGGTTCCCTAAGAGTTTCTCAGAAGAGGTTGTAGTGTCATTTTGTCGTACTCAAGAAACCACGAGTCGAAAGAAATATCAGATTGAGAGTGTAGGTATGTACTGACGACCTTTTTGGTATCGAAACTGATCTGTCTGGAAACAACCGTTTCATTACAGAGACGAAAACTTATACGATAGATCCAACCAGTATTGAAAGGAAGGTTCCTCATTCGCAGAAAATCAAAGTACCGACGTCAGTGGTAGACGTCACTAAAACCTCGGGTTTTTTTATTTCAGACTGTGACAAAGGTGACAAAGGGGTAGATAAACGGTACTTCACTACCCTGACCTACGGTACTGGAATAAAAAAACTTACAAATCAAAATTTGGTTGAAAAAGTGAGAGGAGAAAATAAAAGTCATTCTCCGAGAAACAAGACAAAACGAAAGATGGTATTACCACCACAGTAGACGTATAGACTCCAATAACTATAAAGAGGGTCGTTAGAACTAAGGTCGAACACGAAGTAGGTTGGGCCGTAAAGTTTACTACAGGAGACGCATATTTATTCGTTCCACCGTTATATGTCGGAACTACATGAGGAAAGGGATAAATCTTGGTCAGACAACAAGGTACAGGTCGAGATCGACAACGAAGAACTAGACGTATGTCTAAAGAGTTCTCCGTCTAGTCCACCGGACCATAAAAAATTCATGGATAATATACGGTTCGTGACTCCATCCGTGATCCTTATAGCTCCACTTATTCTATCTAAGGACGGGAACACCACGACTATAAGATTAACCCTCATTACTACTAACACTTCCTTCCAAACCCACTGTGGTGTACGTCCCCTTAGTATAAAAAAACCCGGGGTTTTAGTGACGTCTACCACTGACGTCGGTACTTTAATTTCCTGCGAATTAGGAACCTTCTTTTCAATACTGGTTGGATCTGTCGTATAATTTTTCGTCTCTGAAATGAAACGGTTGTTTCTAGGTAGATCAGTTCCGATCCCAAAAAGGTCATCAGTACATACCTACACTCTCGACCTGATATTTCTTTCGACTCGTGGTTTCTTAACTACGAAAACTTAATACCACAACCTCTTCTGAGAACTCTCAAGGAACCTGACGTTCCTCTAGGTTGGTCAGGATTTCCTTTAAAGGATTTCCTTTAGTCAGGACTTATAAGTAACCTTCCTGACTACGACTTCGACTTTGAGGTTATGAAACCGGTGGACTACGTTTCTTGACTGAGTAACCTTTTCTAGGGATACGACCCTTTCTAACTTCCACCCTCCTCTTGCCCTGTTGTCTCCTACTCTACCAACCTACCGTAGTGACTAAGTTACCTGTACTCAAACTCAATTGAGACTCTCAACCACTACCTGTCCCTCCGGACCGTACGACATCAGTAACCCCAGCGTTTCTCAACCTGTGCTGACTCGCTGATTTGACTTGACTTGACTTGACTGTACGTCCTCCCTTCCGTTTACGGTCCCGTCCCGACAATAAAGTAAAACCAATTTCAATGGTATTTTGAGCTCTGTTGGTACCGAGTAAAAGAGACGGATTGGGTGTTTTAAATCAATGTAAATTGTTTACAAATAACTGATTGATTAACTACCTCCGTTGACATCATACACAACACCTCGTCCCGAGTCTTCTCATCTCTTTTTCCTGAACTTCTACTCACTCTATCCTAAGGACTTCAGTTTCCCACATCCTGGATCCCCACCCTATATTGATATTTTTGTTACATTTTACACGAGACTCTCTCTGTTTACCCTGTGCACTTACTAAAACTTGAGTCCCTTTCCCCTATGTTAACCCTCCCCAGTAACCTTTCCGAGTCACTTCCCTCACTATAAATACCACTATAAATACCTTGCCTGTCCCAAAATTGGACTTTACTACCCCTCTCCGAAGAGTCATCTTCCAGACCACCCTCTTTTCAACGTCTCATCCTTAACCATCAAGGTCCCCTCACCACCCTTTCAGCTCCGACCTTTCCATGAACCCATACGGTGTTATACTTTCTGAAATACACCTTTTTTTTTTCTCGTCTGTACATTAAAAAAACCCTTAACAATAACTCTCTCTTCCATGTACTAATCTCGAGACACAGAACTGTATAAGAAGACCGTGATCGTCCGGTCTCCAAACTGACTGTCCCCTCCCCCACTACATTAGATGACCACTAACTTTATCTTAAATGTGTTCCCGAATACTTATCTTCTTCTCAGAGTCCTCTCCCTGTAACACCTGTTTTCTCGATATCCTGACTCGATGTCTTCTGGACAGAAGAGTAAAAGGTTCTACTCAACTTCTAAAACTCGAAACCATTACACCCGTTTCTATGACACATATCATCCGTTAATGGTCAACATAAAAACCTGTGGGGTGACACACCCCTAAATACCCCTTGTCCAAAGATAGAAGATTCCTCCTCTGACCTTCCCCGGTCCGGAAAGTAATCGAGGTGCATCACTCCACATCCTTGTGTTGGGTCAAAATCTATCAAGTAGACCGTCCTATAACTTAGACACCCCCTTGTCACTATACCCCTGGGTCTCCGTATCTTTATTTTCGTGTACCCTTATATTCGTGTCGTTAAGCTACGGGGACGTAGGTGGACGGGACAACGTGACTCCGAGGAGGGGTAGAACCGATAGTGGTGGAGCTGACGTGTCTGGATCCTACACTTGAACAGACAGGAGTGGACAAAAAGGACCCCGTTCCTTAAAAAAGTCGAATGTGGAAGGTATAACCAGAGCGATACCTTCGATTTCTTAGGACGGAGTACCGGGGGTCGTCGGGTCTGCCAACTCAGACCAGAGGGGGTAGATATCCCCTTAAGTCTCCGACCCCTACTACCGATATATAACGTCATATATAAGGAATCGGTGTTTGTGTAAAAATCCCCCTTTACCTTCATGAGTTACACTTGAAGATCGAAAGAACGACAACTTATTCATTCACTTGTCAAAACTTTGTTACATAGAATTCGTGTATCACTCTTACATGAGAAACGGATCAATAGGTGAAGGATGTATTTATCACAGGACCGTCCTCTCGATTCTAGGTACACACGGAACGAGGGTAACGGAGGTCGGACGTCGGATACTCTCTCTGTCCCGTCAAGAACACCTTCCCCGAGTGACCCCAAATCCGTAGTCCCAAGATTAGGTTAGTAACAGTGACCCACCTCCATACCAATAACACCACTCGAGGAACAGACAAGGGAGTAAATATCATTTCAGTGAAACCGTCCGCAATTTTTGTTGTATAAAGGTCCACAAAAATCTGCGTCAGAGTTACGTAAAGATATCACGACGGACGACCCGGACGGAGTGTGAGGGTCTTTATAGGTCATTCCAACTCTTAGACTGTAAAGGAGAGACAGGAAGGATAGGAACTGATATAGTGTCTTTTCGTTGATATTTCTTATTTTCTGACCCGTGGGGTCAAAAGTAACGTCGTAACATAAGTTATCAGTTCTGTACTTTCGTCGGATTTACAGGTAGTCTGTCTGTCTACTTACCTATTTCTTCGACACCGTGTGCATATTTTACCTTATAAGTCAAGTCAAGTCAAGTCACCGAGTCAGCACAGACTGAGAAACGCTGGGGTACCTGACGTCGTGCGGTCCGGAGGGGCAAGTAGTGGTTGAGGGTCTCAAATGAGTTTGAATGTAGGTAACTCAGTCACTACCGTAGGTTGGTAGAGTAGGAGACAGTAAGGGAAGAGGAGGGCGAAAGTTAGAAAGGGTCGTAGTCCCAGAAAAGGTTACTCAGTCGAGAAGTGTAGTCCATCGGTTTCATAACCTCAAAGTCGAAGTCGTAGTCACGAAGGTTACTCATAAGTCCTGACTAAAGGAAATCCTACCTGACCAACCTAGAGGAACGTCAGGTCCCCTGAGAGTTCTCAAAAGAGGTTGTGGTGTCAAGTTTTCGTAGTCAAGAAACCACGAGTCGAAAGAAATATCAGGTTGAGTGTAGGTATGTACTGATGACCTTTCTGGTATCGGAACTGATCTGTCTGGAAACAACCACTTCATTACAGAGACGAAAATTATACGACAGATCCAACCAGTATTGAAAGGAAGGTTCCTCATTCGCAGAAAGTTAAAGTACCGGCGTCAGTGGTAGACGTCACTAAAACCTCCGGGGTTTCTATCAGAAGGTGACAAAGGGGTAGATAAACGGTACTTCACTACCCTGGTCTACGGTACTGGAATCAAAAGACTTACAACTCGAAATTCGGTTGAAAAAGTGAGAGGAGAAAGTGAAAGTAGTTCTTCGAGAAATCGAGGAGAAGTGAAAGACGGTATTCCCACCACAGTAGACGTATAGACTCCAATAACTATAAAGAGGGTCGTTAGAACTAAGATCGAACACTAAGTAGGTCGGGTCACAAAGAGTACTACATGAGACGTATCTTCAATTTATTCGTCCCACTGTTATATGTCGGAACTGTATGAGGAAAAGGATAAACCTTGGTCGGACAACAAGGTACAGGTCAAGATTGACAACGAAGGACTGGACATATGTCTAAAGAGTTCTCCGTCCAGTCCACCAGACCATAAGGGTAGAGAAAGTCTTAAAAGGTGTCAAACAACACCAGGTGTGTCAGTTTCCGGAACCGTATCAGTTATTTCGTCTTTATCTACAAAAAGACCTTGAGAGAACGAAAAAGGTACTAGGTCGCCTACAACAGTTCACCTAGAGACCAAGGAGACGGAAAAGATTTTGGTCGAACTTGTAGTCCTTCAAGTGCCAAGTACATAACGACTTCGCACCGAACCTCTTAAAACTCGTAATAAAACGATCGCACACTCTACTCACGTTGACACACTATCAAACTCGTAAGAAACCGTAACGAAAAGAAACCCTAACCTTACTTTTGACTTAAAAAGGTCGGGACACCGGTGACGACTCAAAAGGTTTAAACGACCGTATAACTCACGTCGTGAAAGTGTCGTAGTAGAAAGTCCTAAACTTTATCGAGGTGACCTTAAGGTAGTGGAGGTGATCGAAACAAGTATCACTACGAAGGATTCCGGGTGAACTGAAGTGTAAGGTCCTACAGACCGAGATCCACTCACTAGTGTGGTAGTACTAATAGACCCAGTACTTCCAGAAAAAACATATCAAGAAGACACATAAGAACGGTGGAGAAGAATTATAAAAGACGAAGACAATCCAGGTATGGTAAAGACAGGAAATAGTTCGGGTAAAACGTACTTTACAAGGGAACCATAGAGAGAAAAGAACTTCTCCAGAGATCAGAAAGGGTAAGATAACGATAGAAGATAAAGAAACGTGACTAGTGACTCCTTCCGAAAGAATAGAGAGGAACGATAAGAAACCTTGAGACGTAAGTCTACCCATATAGAAAGGAAAAGAGGAAACAAAAAGTGAAGAGAAGAAAAGTGCCGATACACATTCCGTAGAAGTCCGTCGGTTTAACGACAAACCTTATAATCGGTAATTTTTATTATTTTATTACGGTCAACGCCGTTCTACCCACCTGAGTCTCTAACAGGATGACTCACTTCATTCAGTCTGTCCTTCCTCTTCATAGTATTCTATAGGGAACATACACCTTAGATTTTTCTTTACTATGTTTACTCGAATGAATGTTTATAACAATTGTTTCTCTAAGTGTCTGAATCTTTTACTTAAATACCAACGGTCCCACCTCCCACCCCACCCCCACCCCCCTTCTATACCTTTACCTATCAATGTACCTGCACATGTTTGACGATATAAATTTCACCTATTGGTTGTTCCTGGGTGACATGTCGTGTACCTTGAGACGAATTACAACACACCGTCGGACCTACCCTCCCCTCAAACCCCCTTTTACCTATGTACACATACATACCGACACAAGAAAGTGACAAGTGGACTTTAATAATGTTATAACAATTAGTCGACATGGGGTTATCTTTTATTTTACAAATTTAATTTTTTCAATTTTTCCCTTTTTTTAATTTTCAACCTAATTAAAAAATCTTTTTTTCTTGTTTCCTAACCCTATTTCACTTAACCCCATTCCGATGAGACCTAAGACCTAACTGATTCCTTCAAAAAGGAAAGGAGACGAATCTACTAATTTCTTCCATTACGAAAAGAAAGAAATCTTGACCCTTTCGACACTTTCGTCGACGTAACCAAAGTCTTAAACATTGAAAAGACCACGGTCCCACTTACTCATTTTTATTGGATCCTTCGACCAATTTGTTTCTAAGTCCTCCGGATGGGAGACTTCAAACCTACCCCTGAGTCTGTCGACATGAAATTTTTTTTTTCAAAACACGACATTGAGATTACGTGTCGGTCCGAACCTTTGGAGACACAAGGATTCAAATGAAGGATCTAGAACATCCTAATAACTCGGGATAAACTTACTCATTATAATTAAGTGTAGTAAACAAATGTTTACTCGAACACTCTAACTCTCGTCCACCGATAAAATTAATATAAATATTCGATTTATTGTAGGTCTTCCAAAATTATAATAGTTATTTAATTTGGCCTTTGTAACACGTGTAAACACATCGAGTATACTTTCGTGACCAAACAATCTAAAACGTGATTACCCGTAAAACATGAACAAACGAAAATGAAAACACTATCCTGAAGAAAGAGAACGAAAATGGAAACCGGCAAAGGAAACGATAAGGTACAACATAAAGAAAGAAAGGTCTTCTTCGAATGGAACCAACCAATAGAATCGGTTCCTTATAATCTTTTGAGTACAGAGACCTGAAAGTCAGGATTCAGAAAAAGTGATTCGTCGTTAAAGTGGAGAGAAGGTAGGACACTCATTCTCTTCCGAAAGAAAACAAAGAAGTTTTTGAGTCGGGAAGATGTTACGGGAGTGAAGGGTACCTCTAGGTAAACTCGGAGGTTTACGTCCAGGCAAACCCGGGAGACCCAGAACGTAGTGTCTTACCGACGTCAACGTCTCTATTTTCGTTACTTTGTTTACGATAGTTCCGAAAGAGATTCGAGGATCATTTCCCGAAATGTACATCGTCGATACCTTGTTTGACTTTGTCATTAACTGGGACGGTTCGTGGAGACTAGTAAGTTCCACGTCATTAGAGTTCCCCGGAGTAAGTAGAGAAACGACTTCAGAATCGACTGACGTCTTATTAATGTCTCTTAAGTTCAATTCTGAATCTTCCTAAACAGTGACCGACCACCTATGGTGACCGAATCATTTTGAGTTGTGTGACTATTAATCATATTCGGTCGATGTTCATTGGAGAACAATTTTACGTTTAATAATTTTGTAGATAATGGTTTGTTTTTTTCAAAATTTATAATCTCTAAGGTCCGTGTCCCTACACACCACTTGAACTTTTCGAACTACGGTTAATACACGAAGTGACTTAATTATACTTAACCACAATAATTATTTCTGAGTTTACTAGATGGGACGTTCGGGTTGGAAAATGGTGGAGCGTAAAGTAATCTTTACTTGAAAAGTTAATTCTAGACAGAAGGGTGTCCATGGTTTAACTCAAAAGGTCCGAACACCAAGTCAGTGTCTTCGAATTCTTTGTACCATCCTCGATCCCCACCCATATCCCCACCACCCAGTACGGGTTAAACTGTACTGTCGAACGGTCAGAGATTATGTTATAAAGTTGAAGAAAGTCTCATTTACACCAGAGAACAAATCAGGGACTGTGACTTATTAAATAAGTTATTTCATCACGTTAAATTTCCTTTTATTTACTTTTACAAATGTGAACCATCGTCGAGAGATTTTATTATAAACGACGATTTTTAACTCTATTGGGAAAGAAATTGATAAAATCATTCTTCTCTTCCTTGTCTATCCTTGTTTTCATAAATTTCTGTAATATTAAGAGATGAATCAAATAGCGTACTTCTCGAAAAGGTGCGTTTACTCTTTTATAAGTTAAACTTTATAAGAAACTTTACTCTAACCAAACGTCTACAAACTGTATAATTAATAAAGAGTTCATTTATCTCCACATTAAATTCCGTATTCAGTTGTAAAGAGTTTTTTTTTCTTAACAATTATATAAATAACACTAAACCTCCAGAGAAATTGTCCTGTAGTAATAAAACCTCTGAGAAAAGGTGGAAATAGAGGAGAAAAGAAATTGAAACGAAGAGACTAGTAAGGTCTACTGAGTCTCAACATGTCTTTATGTTACCGTCTCGACCAACAAGAGTGGTCAAATGCATTGATGAGACGAGAGGGACTGGTCATAGTCGACCTATTTTACCTCCCAAAAAAAAAAAAAAAATCCCTACCCCGTCTAAACCTGACCAGGGGAAACATAATACCCACGAAAAGTAGAGTGATGGTCAAAAAGTTCTTCTAGAGACACACATGATTTACTATCAGCCACACCACGGACCACTCAGGGAGTCCCCGATCCGAAACAAGTGGTGACACTCGGGACACGACATTCGGCACGGACCGTGTATCACCGACATATTATTAGAGGGTGACGGAGTCGACCAACCAGAAGAATGGACGTGTGAGGACCTAAAACGAGGGAACGTGGACGAAGGGAGGAGGAGGGATAGACTGGTTTAGGATGGGTCAGTTGATGAGAGCTCTAGGTACAGGAGGTCTTCTCACAGACGACGGGGTGTCTGAGGACCAAAGGTATTAGACATAGAACCGTAGTACACGACAGCAGTCTCAAACGAATCAAGAAAGTCCCAAATCACTCTCTGCCACAAACAGGAGTACCTCAAACCCGGAGTCCGAAGGGGTCACAGAGTCACCATTTCTTAGAGGGACGTCACTTCCTCTGTGTCCTCTACACCTAAGCTAGGGACCCAATTCTTCTAGAGAACTTCCTCCTATACCGTTGGGTGAGGTCATAAGAACGGACTTTTTAGGGTACCCGTCTCCTCGGACCGCCCGATGTCAGGAACTGCAACGTTTCTCAGTCTGTGCCGACTCGTGTGTCTCGTACGTATACTCCTCGCACTGTGAACCTGTCCACACACCAGGAAGTTCCTGGCCCGTGTCGGGATGCTGAAGTACTCCACAGGTCACCTACGAATGGTGACAGACTACCCTGAGAAAGGAATGGCAACATCACTCACTACGGACGAAGCGGAATATACGATGTAGACAAACCAGTACTGAAGTCAAGTTCAGTTTTGTACCCACTGTGAGGGAGAGGGTATAAAGGATTCGACGACGAGTAGAGAGACCGATCAAGTCGTCGGAGATATCTCTCCAGCATATAAATTGTAAACGATAAAAGGGGGACAGAACACAGGACCGGAGACACGACAACGGGGAAAGACGGAGGACAACGAAAATGGCCAGGGGGAGAGAAGGGTTGGTATTATATAGTAGTCGAAAAAATTTCCATGTAAAAATAAAACCAGATATTTGAAGGATTTTTACCGTTATGAGTAAGAGATAAACTTTTTTCATTGTCACACTTTCAGAGAGTCATCACAGACTGAGAAACACTTGGGAACCTGATATGTCGGGTACCTTAAGAGGTCCGGTCTTATGACCTCACCCATCCGAAAGGGAAGAGGTCCCCTAGAAGGGTTAGGTCCCTAGATTGGGTCCAGAGGACGTAACGTATGCATAAGAAATGGTCAACTCGGTGTTTCCTTCGGGTTCTCATGACCTCATCCATAGGAAAGAGAAGAGGTCTCCTAGAAGGGTTGAGTCCTTAGTTTGACCGTAGAAGACGTAACGTCCGTCTAAGAAATGTTTGACTCGATAGTCCCTTCGGGATTTGTGCTCTAATGAGTGAGAGATAAAAAATTTTTTTATTAAGTATTAAACATGAAAAGTGATAGTCTGACTAAAAAGGATGTGAATCAAGTCTAATGACTCGATACATAACATAACTCGATACGGAAGTAGGAATTTAAAGTTTTTACGGAAAAAGACAGTTTAGAATAAATCCTCGTAATTGACTCCTTCTACTGACGTATATCTTACAACTGTGAATTGCCCGAGGAACTTTATCCACTGGAACCTATACCCGTTACTCTATTATTCGTTTTCTCCTAACCGTCTTTGGTCGACGAAGGTTCTATCGCATCCTCGTGGTAACTTTCTTCCCGTTGTCTTTAACTTGTCTATTCAACTAGTTTCTGTTTTCGAATGGTTCCTTGATCCTAAAAATTTCTTTTAGTAACTCCATGGACAATACGTAATCATTAAGGTTACGTACCTAACTCGTTGATGACATAATAGACGTTACAAGACGACGACGGCGACGACGATGATAATTCAATGAAGTCAGCACAGACTGAGACGTCGGGGTACCTGATATCGGGTGGTCTGAAGAGACAAGTACCTAATAGGATCGTCCTTACGCCCACACCCAACGGTACGGGAAGAGGTCCCCTAGAAGGGCTGGGTCCCTAACTTGGGTGTAGAGAATACAGAGGACGTAACCGTCCACCAAGAAATGGAGATTGTGGTGGACCCTCCGGGGACGTGACAAGATGAGTGACCATTACATCTCTTTACTCTGCCAGTCACTGGACGAATATTCGATCACCCTCGTCCCCAGTTCCGTCCCTGTTATTATCTTGTGTATTTTACGTGACAAAACCCAATTTTTCAACCATTTAAATCAAACCTAAGAAACACGAACTCCATGGTTTTATTCTCCCTCACGCCCTACGCCGTTAACGGGGTAAGGTCTCTACGAGTGTACGTCTTGTCGACAACCACTAGAACGTCTTTCTTCCTGAGAAACCTGTTCTACTCGAGTGTCTCGTATACTTACTATAGTGCGAAAACCAAGAAGGGGGGGGCGGTTGTTAAGGAGACACATTATGGAAGAGAAATTATTACGAGTACCTCTCCTACCTCCTAAGACACTCCTAGACTCGGGAACCGGTATTGTAGGAGGAGAGTCGTCGTCTTTAGTGTTTCCTCTACAGAACCAAAATATTAGTTCCAATATTTCTGTTAAATTTTACAAGGTACCGAATAAAGGACGGAAAGAGCTGACGAAACATCTAACTGTAGACTTTACCGGAGGTTGGACCGTCGGGACAAGATTAATAGATTTTACTTTCTTCCCCTTTATAAACATCAAGAACCCTATTTTTATGTGTAGTGAGGAATTTTTTTTCACTTCGACACTTCCTTTTGTCTAAGAGGTGGAGTCATTTAAATTTCGTTATTGAAAAGGGAACAATGGTTTTATGTTTCAGTAGTGTTTTCAAGTCTGTTATATCTATTCTTTTCATTACAGAATTGGGTAGTGGAACTTTAATGGTAACGATTGTTCAAGAACCGGAATACTAGAAAAAAGGAAATTTTTATAACTACACACAAAGTATTATCACCCAAGTATACTTCGTACTTTCTCTTTTTCACTTTCACAATTAGTGAGTCAACACAGACCGAGAAACGCTAGAGTGTCTAATATCGGGTGGTCCGAAGAGACAGGAACTGAAAGAGGTCCGTTATGACCTCAACTATCAGTGAGGAAAGAGGTCCCCTAGAAGGACTGGGTCCCTAGTTTGGACCCACAGGACGTAACGTCCGTCTAAGAAATGGTAGACTCTATAGTCCCTACGAGGGTATACTTCGTATGATAAGATATAGTAGACTAAAAAAGTAAATCATCAACAACAGTCATACGAATTAAAGTGGTCAAACCTCCATGTCTTACTCAAGTGTGATGAAGATTATAAGTTCTGTCTATTTGGACACCGAGGTCATACGTTTTTATAGAGAGTACAGAGGGAGGGAAAGGGAGGGGGATTGGTAACAGTAGAGTGTCAAAATCGAGTTCAAAATTTTTTGGGTTCCTATAAAATGAATTGGTATTTTTTCTCACTTTATTACGGTAAACGTCGTTGTACCTATTCGATGAAGTGAATCTAATAGTATGGTTCACTTCAGTTATTTTTTCTCTTTCTGTTTATGGCATACCATAGTGAATATACACCTTAGGTTTTATGCTGTGTTTACTTGAATAAACACTTTGTCTTTGTCTGAGTGTCTTTTGTCTGGATACGAATGGTTCACCTTTCCCCCACTCCCTCCCTATTTAATCCCCAAACCCTAATCGTCTATATTTGATACCATATATTTTATGTATTTACTGTTCCAGACTGACATATAGTGTCTCTTGATATAAGTCATAGGATATCATTTGGGTTTACCTTTCTTATACATAAATATACATATCGACTTAGGGAAACGACATGAGGTCTTTGATTGTGTTGTAACATTTAGTTTATAAACGGAAGGGGGGGGTGGGGTTTTTTCTTTTAGGTTCCTGTAAATGTATTGAGATCCTGAGTCCGAAACAGTATTAGGACGGTAGCTCTTTCCTGACCTTTTAGTCACATCAGTTGATTTTGTCGGGGCAACGAAACCGACGGTAAGAACGACGGAGTACGACGACGGGGTCACAACATGAACTGGAAAGGGTCTTCCAGACACCACTACACGGTGTGAACTGAAACTGGTACGAGGGCGTCGGTCTCTGTCAGTACTGGTGACTTCTTTCATGAAAAACCTTACTACGGGCACGATCGAGATCTTGTCAAAGAGATCTATGAGAACCTCTCTTTTCTATTTCCCTAAAAGGGATGTAGTGATGTAAGTAAACCCCGACATTGTAACGAGGGGGCGGGGGTGTTTGTATGTATGTGTGTGCCAACGTCCAACCTAAGAAATCTTCACCTGAGATTCCACGTCAAACCCTACAATGTATAAATAACCCCTAGTTGTGGACCGTTTCCTTTCCCCTTCTTCGTCCTGACCGTCTCCTTCTTCAACTCGAAACCACGGACGAACTGTTTCGGAACCGGTCACTCATAACGGGTAATCCCGACAGGACACAACACGACTACACCGACTCTGAAATATTGGGACAGAGTCAGGGACCTACACCCGACGGGGAATCCTTTCCTGTACTGTAACCCGTTCTGCCGAGAGACATTGACTCCGTATGGGACTTTCTAGGAGAAACAGGGACTTCCACCCGTCGTTTAGGAAGGGGTCCTTTCCGAGACGAACCACGTAGAGACCAGGAGTGTCAGGTAGTAGAGGACTCGAGGTATATATAAACCCCTCGTCGAACAGATCCTATAATCACTCTGGGAAAAAACTATCTTCTGAATCTTCTCCCTCCAATACTCTGTAGAACATCAGGACGACGATAACCAGAACCCGACGTTAATTATAAGTGACAGAAGGTGGAAAGGACAGGTAAGATCTAAGGAGAGTGGAAGTCACTGTTCTAGACGTTCGGAGCCACCGAATTCATCTGGGGTTCCCAAGACTCTCGAACCATTGGCACTCGAAGAGTTCGTCTCCAACAGCATAGACAAGTAGACAGTAGTATTGACCCGTTACCTCCTGGTTTTCCGAGACTTTACTTAATGGACTCCGACGAGTATAAGCAGGAACGGGAGTAACACGTCGTTGTCAGGATGTAATCATAGTACTAGTCCTAACTAAGGAAATGATTTTACTAGTAAGAAGAAAGACGGTCTACTAGAAACCTGTGTTCCTTGGGTTTCGCTGGTCCGACGTCGAATGTCAAGTCACCCCGAAAACGATCAGAGGTCCGAACTTCAAGGAGGAGAGCCCTGTTCTAGAGATAGGGATATCTCGAATTTCAGCACCCCTGCCTTTTATAATTACGTATAAACGATTAACACAGTAACCCTCACTACAATTAACCCTCCCCCGAAAAAGGAGAAGTTGAGGGACCAAGGGTCTGGGTAATCGATTACGAGATAGTCTGGACGTCGAGACCCACAACACCTTGTCCTATACTGGTTACCTAAAACACGAATACCTAGGTGAGGATTAGGACCATGTCTTCTTTTGCAGAATGGCACTTAGTGGTGTACTGGTAAGCAGACGTAGACGGGTAATACACAACCTAGGATAATCTGGATTGTTTTGTGTCCCGGTTCACCCGACTCGATAGGTAACATTATACCTACACAGAGACCCTTACTCGTACCCGTCCTGGTTCGTAGTAAGACCGAAAAGATCCTGGGACATCGTACGGTCCTCCACAAAAAAATTTGTCCCGTTTATCGTACCGGAATCAGATCTTATAGTCCGGTACTGTGGTGGTACCATTGTCCACCCATTGTGGACCAAGTATAGGGTTGAGATTGGAATAGCGACTGGAGGTCATGTCTACCGTGGTGTAATGAAATGTAACACCAAGAGAGTTACCTCACACAGTGTTTGAGGCCGTTCTTAGAAACAAGGGGTAACTAGGGGGGCAATAATACCTAGACGACCGTCGAGAAACCAGTGGTCCATACACACAACCCTGTTATAAGGAATAACGATTCACATATTACGACAGATTATCCTGAAAGATGTGGTCACCTTTATAAGATAGGGACACAACAGATATACCATCGGAGATCGACGAACACTACCAACTCACGAACTGTACACCGGTTACGTCGGTTCCTTGATTTTAAAATCAAATCAAATACGACTTCATCCCTACTACGATTTCGACTTTGAGGTCATGACACCGGTGGAGTACGCTTCTCAACTAAGTAACCTTTTCTGACTACGACCCTCCCTAACCCCCGTCCTCCTCTTCCCCCGCTGGCTCCTACTCTACCGACCTACCGTAGTGCCTGAGTTACCTGCACTCAGACTCCACTACCTGTCCCTCCGGACCGCACGACGCTAAGTATCCCAGCGTTTCTCAGCCTGTACTGACTCGCTGACTTGACTTGACTTGACTACGACTTCATCTGAACACACCGATTACCGATGACATTACAAGGTCCATATCTTAACGTCCATATCTTATATAGTGGAGGTCTTAGGTTTTTTCCGAGTTGTATATAACAGGAAGGTAAAAAAACACACCATCTTTCATGTTTTCCGTTACGAAATTAAAATATATTTAACAACCTCCCTTATAGATCGTACGAGAACCGGAGACCTGGGATTTTAAAAATAATTCACTCACTGAGGGGAAATACTTAGATAACGAATAATGGTCACACTACTTAGTCATATTATGACCTACAGATCTACCAGGTCTAGAAAAATCTAATATCATATTGTTTCACGTCTCTCAACTGTATCAGTATCCCCTATTCACATTTATTTATACAGGTAGAGTGAGTTTACGTTTAACAAAGACTAAGATAAAAGACTAAGTAAATGCTTCAGTTATCGGTGGACGGTACATGGACTAAGAAACAATTAAACGAGAGTGTCTACGGTATAGACTGTATCACCAAGGTCTACCCGACGACAAACATCTCAAATACTTTCAGATGTAGTACCAAATCGTGTAACATGGGACACGCGGTTAAAGTTGGACGACGGATAAAAACATTTATTTCAAAATAACCTTGTGTCTCCGTACGGGTAAGTGAATGCATAAAAGACACCGATAAAAGTGTAGCGTCACCCTCTCGACTTAACAATACTGTCTTCGATGTGTCAGGTGTTTTGGATTTTATAAATGATAGACCGGGAAATGTCTTTCAAAAGACTGGAGACCAAATGTGATTACAAGGTCCTGGGTAGATCAAAGACATCCCTAGTCTCGTCACTTAATTTACCTCTACAAAACCCCGTTGACGGGGAACTAGAAAATAGAGAAATTTTTATTGTGATTAGAGATGGAAGGGACGAGGTGGGACAGGAGGACGGGGCGAAGACTAACCCCATACGGTTAACGATTGAAATTTAAATGGCGTCCCACTTTACAGATGGTCCAATAATACATTGGGGTCACCTGGGTGACATTCAGTCTGGAACCGATACAGGACAGAAGGTATATGGGGATGAGAGTGTCCCCGAGTACTGCTGTGAAGTCCATAGTCCAGAACAGGACTTTGGGATGTAGTGTATCTGGACCGATAAGAGGAAAGGAATTACACACAAATAAGGTTATTCACTAGTATACAGGGAAACTCCCCCTCGTAGTCTCTTTAATATTACATACGGACGACACCAAAAAGTTCCAGGAAAGAAGACCCCTCCGTAAGGGTCCACCGTCCGTGTCACCATTTCTTGGACGGACGCTTACATCCTCTGTATTCTTCGTACCCAAGTTAGGGACCTAACCTTTCTAAGGGACCTCATCCTTTACTGTCGGGTGAGGTCATAAGAAAAAAATTTAAAATTAAAATAACCTCATATCAACTAAATATTACAACACAATTAAAGTCCATATGTCGTGTTACTAAGGGTGAGGCCGTAAGAACGGACCTCTTAGGGTGCCTGTTTCCTCGTTCCGTCCGATGTCAGGTAGTCCAACGTTTCGACCTGTACTGACTCCAAATATCGACAGGAGGACCCCTGATCCGTTGGACAAATTAGTTACCCAAGACTGAGACTTTTGACCAAATCCAAATTTTTGAGGTGTCTCCTAGTACGGACGAAAACTCTACTGACAGGAGTAAGATGGTAGGTACTAAAGAAGACGACCTTATTTGAACTTATGTACACACGGTTCAACGAAGTCAACACAGACTGAAAAACTCTGGGATACCTGACATCGGGTGGTCCGAGGAGTCAGGTACCCCAGGAGGTCCGTTCTTTGACCTCATCCAACGGTAATGGAAGAGGTCCCTTAGAAGGGTTGGGTCCCTAACTTGGAGACAGAGTATAGAGGCCGTAACCGACCGTCTTCAGGATGAGGTGATAAAACCCTTGGTGACCCCTTCAAGATGAGACGATAAAACCGGTAATCCATAAATCACAGGACAATTGGTGGATATATTGAGAGATGTCAAGTCCGGGAAACCGAAAGTATGATTGGAACGGTAATTGAAGGTACTGACGTTAGGAGACTGAAATTCGACAATTAGAGATGATACACAGGAGACAACAAAACCCCGGAGTAGTAGGGGTAACGATAACAAGAATCAGAGAGTTAGCACAGACTAAGGAACACTGGGGTACCTAACATCGGACGGCCCGAGGAGACAGGTACCCCTAAGAGGTCCGGTCTTATGACCTCACCCATCAGAAAGGGAAGAGGTCCCCTAGAAGGGTTGGGTCTCTAGTTCGGATCCAGAGGACGTAACATCCGTCTAAGAAATGATCGACTCGGTGTTCCCTTCGGGAGTACGTCACGTCCTCTGGGTCCAAGTTAGGGACTTGACCTTTCTAGGGAACCTCCTCCCATACCGTTGGGTGAGGTCATAAGAACGGACCTTTTGGGGTACCTGTCTCCTCGGACCATCCGATATCAGGTACCCCAACGTTTCTTAACCTGTGTTGACTTCACTGAATCGTACGTACGTACGACTTCATCGAATTGTAAATTCAGGGTGTTTTGGAATAAATATTCTTAACAGGGAGTGACAAGAGTTTAGTCTAATCTATACCTAGATATTATAATAGTAAATGACACAAGAAATTCTATTACTTTCGGTTAGAGTTGACAAACTTTTAACTACAGAAAATTTTATAAGATTTCGTATGTTTTCTATTACAAAAAAATTATAATTAAAATATTTCCGATTTTGATCTAAAACTTTTTGACTACAAAATACTAAAGAGACCTCATACTGAAACCTTTTTATTATCAGTATCGATTAAAAGTTTTTCACTGATGACACAAGGTACATGAAATTTTCATAAATGAAAAAGTCAGGTGTATTGTCATGACACTCCTTCAATATAATGAGAAGAGTAAATAATCTACTCCTTAGACTCTGAGTCTCTCCGATATTAAAGGGGTTCCAGTGAGGTGAGGAGAGTTTACCTGAAAGTTGAGTCAACAAAACCGAGGTCTCGATATTGTGTAAATCCGATATATAATTTTTTTTTAATGAATTCTAGATTTTTCATATAGAAGAAAATTTTTGGGATCTCGGATGATTCTCTATAAATAGTCGAGTGTATCAAAAGTTTTTCAGATATAACAAACATCTTATAAAACAATCACCATATTTTAGGTCTAACTTTTGTTTAGAGTGTGGTACATCTCTTCCGTGGACACTTCAAAACACAAGACATACTAATATCCGAATAAATTTGTAGGAAAACCAACTTCCGTGTAGGGACTACAGTGACCAAAGAACTGAATTTCTGACTTTCACTACACGTCGGGGGTCCTCCCGACTGTCGCTGTAGGGACAGGAAAGTAATTTCAGGTTTGGGCAGGAGTAACGGAGTCTGGAAGAGACGCGGTCGAGAAGTTATATTAGTGTCACAGTGAACTAACAGTTCGACTAGTCCAGGACGATTGTCCGTAAACCCTTACCATTAATCCTGAATCACACACCGGAAATAAGTTTCTCCTGACTGGGTCGATAATGTATGGTATTTATATCGGGGCTGTTTTCGGACTTTTAACCAAGACCAACTAACAGAGACGTGCTGCGACACTGAGTAACGAATTAAAGAAAGACTACGAAAACGGTATTTTAAAGACATTGGATATTAAAAACATTTTTATAGATTAAGTACCACAATTTTTACCGAAGTCCATTGATCAGTGTAAATATCCTATAGAGTTAGGATCCTGTTGTAAGTAGAAATGATAAGTAATTTTTTTATATTTCCGAATCGAACAAATAAACGACAAAAATATCTATAGTTTACATAGTTTGTGGACAATATACTCTCCATTCATTTAAATTAAGACAGACGATGGGTGTTGGAGGTTCTATCGTACATGAGTACACATTCTCAGAGACAATCTTCTACCAGAAAGACAAATAGTATGACACCGGTCAATATTGTGACGACCATCACGACTTTTGTAAAGGTTAGGAATACCCAAAACATTGTGTTCCGTCTCAGAGTCGTGTCCGAGTTCGGGCGACGAGGGTCGAGAATAGACTCAGACACCTTCAGAGACACTCCAAAGACTTGTGGTATTTGTGACTCTTGAACGGAGTTTACTGTAACACCTGTCGGTACGAGGTCGGTGACAGGAAGGGAAGTGTCAAGGTGTGAGGTTGGGTTTCAAAGTGACGGAATTACTCTCATTCGAGGAACTCCTGATTCAAGAGATGGTTATACAGGGGTCCTGGGTCTTACCACGGACAGTGTACTGTCTCCCAGTCATTGACGAACAACTAAGTTTATACCACGTATGTACTTTAGTACGATAACTGAGGGTGGTGGCGGGAGAGCGGTGTATTCCCAGAACGAAGAATTGTAACATACAAATAATCAACTCTATAGAAAAATCATTTGAGACCAAAAAAAAAAAGGGTACTAATGTTTTTACTGTGTACTATGAATATTGATTGATAAAACCTTTTTTAAATTTGTCATTTATCTTCAAAAGGTGAACAGTGATATAACCCTTAGAAAGGGGAATGGTGATATATATGAAGATCTTATTAAAATTTACGTGTGGACGTACTCTCGAGTAGTATACCACATATAACAGAAGGTAAACGAAAGGGTGTAGGTGATAGATGGGAAGAGGCGGAATAAAAGACGAACACCTCCGATTAGAGTACTTGGAATATTTCCCAGGGGACCGAAGGGCCACCGGGTACCCTTCGGGACCGTCCTCTACCCTCTCTTTCCTCCCGTTCTCCTCTACTATCCGTCCATCAAATAAGGAGAGTACCAGGGACCGGTCAGGAGACTCCGACCGACACAGGAGGGCGGTCTCCGATTCAGATATCTCAAGAGAGGAAGGCTCTAGGTCATTAACAAGAGAGAGAGTGGAAAAATCCACTTCCCCAAAACCGGTCCCAATGATGTATAGACAACATCAAAGGACCGTATGTTGGAAACATTAGCAGTGAACTCATAGGATAAAAAACTCACACAGTTGAAAAGGAAAACCCTCGGACTGACTATATATGGTGTCAAATTATTAAAGGACTCTAATATAATAATATTTATCGTAAAGTCAACTTGTAAGAATATGGATCTAGAACCACGATTAAAGACTAAAAAACTTTTCCTATTAAAGATGTTAATCTTAATGAAACAGTTTTTAATCTCCTTTTATTACATTCTATTAAATATATATAGGTTTAACGGAAGGTTACACTTTATAGACAACATTCATCGGTAAACGATAAACAAAGACTTTCGGGTCGTACACTTAGAGTAAGGACAACATCTCTAGGGATGTTCATACTTAAAACCACTATTCATTCCGGGATGAAGAGGGAAAACCACCGAAGGGACCACCGAGTCTGCCATTTCGCAGACGGATGTTACACCCTCTGGGTCCAAACTAGGGACCCAGCCCTTCTAGGGGACCTCTTCCTTTACCGTGGGGTGAGGTCATGAGAACGGACCTTTTAGGGTATCGGCCTCTTCGGACCATCCGATGTCAGGTACCCCAGCGTCTCTCAGTCTGTACTGACTCTCTGAAGTAAAAGAAAGAAAGAGGGAAATCTTTACTTCCCTGGTCCACAAAGAAGTAATGAAGGACTGTTATTTGTGAACCCATGTACTTCGTCCAAAACGGTAATCCATAAGAACAGGACCTGAACTGAGATTCTTCCTGATACCTAGTCTTATGTACTCACTGTGAATCCTCTAACATGTGTCACCCTACCTACCGTCGTAACGTTCCCGTCGCCGGCACCGATGGTACCCTCTTCTCTGTCACCGCGACCACTCACAGGGCACTTCCTCCGGGGTCGACAGTGGAACCGACTGCACAGGAACGAGAGACGACGGTTCAGAGAGGACCAAGGACGGATATAAGATTCGGACTGAGAAGTCCGAGAGAGGGTGAACAAATACTTTACTAGGGAAATAGTGATACTTTATAGGGAGAAATAGAGAACTTGACAAGAAACGAGACTTATGACGAAACAGAAGACAACTCCATCAGTGAGATCGAAACAAAACTCCCTTATACTGTCTTTATTAGTAACAGAAATAACACTACTCCCCATGTACATATACGACTTTTAAAGGTACAGAATATGAATTTTATACATGTTGAGTCAAATGAAGTTGATACGACATTATTCTAATGTTTTTACCATACTCGACCGGAAAAGTTTGTAAGAACTTGTGTGTTTCTCTTCATGACAGTCTTAACGATATCTCATTATGTTTATTATGATATTAATTTTTTTTGAGGTTTTAACATCCATATCCTGAAAGAAACATATCTCACCGAAAAAACTAAATGTTCATGGGAAGCACCTGGACACATAAGTACCCGTACGGCTGTAACATCTTCACGAAACATCCACACTCTGAACACATTGATATCTCCTAAGACTCGAACCAAATTACGAGACTACAGTGGTAAAATTTCAAGAAGAAAAAAGTAAAAAATCCCCCATCTCCCCCGGTTTTCGTCTTTAAATAACAGAGGATCAAGGTCTACAGGTTCTAGTTCCACAGGAATCCAAGAAGACTCTAGGTAGAAGAAACGAATATCTATCGGTGGAGGAACGACACAGGAGTATACTAGTGAGATCGAAAAATACGAATCGCAATCGTTCCGTATAAAAGGGTACACGAACAAAATTTGATAGACACAGAAATATAAATTTCACCTAAAGGACAATGAGAACCGAGCTTCGTCTTCAACGGAGAGAATGAAAAGACTTGACAAAACAAGAAAGGACACTCAAAGATAAATTAGTTGATCTCATGATACTAAACGTTAGTTCAAAGAACTACCGTGTTATAACCATACCACTCGTCTAACATTCGTTATCTAGGAATTCCTTTTACCTCCTTAGGTCTGAACGATCGACCCCGTTTTCCGTCATTTTTAGGAAAACATAATGCCCCAACCCGAAGACCGTCGAGTCCCGTACGTCACCAATTTTTTTTTTAAGAACAATAGTGGAATAATAGGAATAATAGTGGAATAATAAGGAATAATAGTGGAGGAACTTATGTTACAAATCTTTTTCTTTTACCAAGAACCGTTACTTTTCACACCTCCCTTACTTTTAAAATTTACGACACTCTACCAGAGTATCTCGGTCTGGATTATCCTTCTTTCTGTTCACCACTTGTAGTCTCGAAAGGAGCGGACGGAGAAGGAGTGAGACTGACGAACAATTCCGAGGAGCAAAAAGACTAAAACAATATAAAACTCGTCAAAACCTAACATAGTGCGTACGATACTTACAGTGGAACATCTCTTACCCAAGACAATTAAAGGCGACACTCAGTACAAAAGTACTGAACCAACCTATGCTTGAGGTTTGAGAAAAAAAAAAAAAGAAAATTCAAGGTTTCAGTCAAACCAAGTCTAGAAGGTGGAAACCCACTCCCCGAAACTCAGACGAAGTCCGTACACGTCAGTCCTCAGTCGGTCTGGACACCCGTCCGTCTTAGACCCATAAAGGAAAGACTGAGAAAGGGAAGACTTTAAAGGGGAAAGAGGTCACTGACATCAATTGGACCTGAGAACTAAGGGATCCGGTTTCTTCAGTACTAAAAAGATAGTACGAACCACGAAACACATACGACGACTCGGGGAAGTCCGAACTTCTCTTCACCCTTTGACCGCACGAATGAGACATATTGAGGGAGGGTGTTCGTGTCCGACGAGTGACCTCAGCTGAAGAGAAGTGGGAGAACACGGGGACATATCAACGAAGAACATATACAGGTCTAAAGTCTCATCGATGGCCACCTCCCAAATAAGAGACACGTAATACATCTCTCAAATAGGGTACACCCGGTCCTACAAATGACCAATAATGATCTTCGAGGACGCACTCACGAATCAGCCAACGAGTCAACACAGGTTGAGAAAAGCTGGGAAACCTGACATCGGATGGTCCGAGGAAACAGGCACCCTAAGAGGTCCGTTCTTACGACCTCACCCAACAATAAAGGAAGGGGTCCCGTAGAAGGACTGAGTCCCTAACTTGGGTGTAGAGGACACAGAGGGCGTAACGTCCGTCTAAATGGACGACTCTGTAGTCCCTTCGGGGTGGTCTTCGAGTTAGGAACAAATTTTGTGTAGAAACGAAAAAAGAGAAGTACAAAGACCTTTCAGGAAGAGGAGTGAGAACACCTATACTATACAGGAAGTCTTGTGGAAGTCCGAACGACACTCTAGACCTAGGGACTTACAATATATGACTTCCCCGAATTTCTAATAAGGTGACTTGGAGAAGTAACGTGTGTCCTCTTTTGACTCCGGAGTTCCCTCCTTCAGTAAATGGATGTTATTACCCACCACGACGACCCTTCCACCCACACTCAGTAGACTCTCTGGACTCAAACGTCTCCTCTCTGTGTAGAAGACTTCTCACTTTACATTAAACACTTTGAACAACTCTTCTTGGAAAAGGAAACTACAGAGACACCGTTACTATTCCCATAATACCTAAATCTCCAAACTTTACTCATCCTCTTTCCTAAAGAAACCTTTAGACCAGACTTTGACGGTATTTAAAATCTTTGTAGGTCAACCTTTTGTGTAGTTTGTACAGAAAAGAGATCGTTCAACAGTGTAAAGTAGTGGTGCCGACCAAAAGATAAAACCCGAGACAGAAAACTTCGTCCGACACGAACACGATTTTTCTCTCTCTCTGAGTCGCGACCTCAGTCTCCCACTGTCCACAGCGGAGTTCGTTCTTCGGAATGGTGTTCCAAATTCCAGGAGAGTCAGAAACAAACGAACGGACAAATTTATTCTTATATGTCTTAAGAGGGGTCACAGGAGGAAGAAGGGGGTGAAGGAAGAAAGGGTGAGGTAGCTTTAACTGTTGTACAGTTTTTCTACCGGAGCCAGAGCAGAGAATGGTCATCAGTGACATGCGGTTTCGACTTAAACCTGTAGAAGAAACTAATCTACCAACAACAAAAAGTCACTGATTCAACACAGACTGGGAAACACTTGGGTACCTGACGTCGTACGGTCCGAAGGGACAGGGAGTGAGAGAAGGTCTCAAACGGGCAAAGTACAGGTGACTCAGAAACTACGATAGGTTGGTAGAGTAGGAGACGACTCCTACTTTTGACTGAAAAAGATCAGGACACCGGTGACTACTCAAAACGTTTAAACGACTGTATAACTCACGTTGTGAAATTGTCGTAGTAGAAAATCCTAAAATTTAAAGAGTCGACCTTAAGGTAGTGGAGGTGATCAAAACAACCATCATTACGAAGGATTCCGGGTGAATTGGAGTGTGAGGTCCTACAGTCTACCAATTTTGTAAAATTTAAATACGAAAGACCCCAAAACAACAGGGTTTAGTATTATCATTTACTTCCCTCAGTCTCTTATTTTCTTCAGTTCAGTTCGTTCTTTGAACCCCTCACCCCCCTGTAAACTTGTGTTATAATTTGTGTCACCGAGTTTCATCTTCATATAATTCCATATTTTATGAAACATGGATTTAATATATTTAAACTACATTAAACACTCTCTACCCCGGAACTTTATCTTTACACCCAAAAATCTTTCACTGAAGTAAATTCAACCCGTTGAAGTATAAACCTCAATAAGGGGGTCACCGTACGTAATTGGGCACTCCCACTCTACGACAGAACGGTCACAAGGACTCTGAACTCTCAGTAAGTAAGTAAGGTACCTGGTGTTTAAATTTGTTTTCGTTGGTTTGTTTCGGTGAGTTGAAAAGTAGTTTACTCATTTCTTCACCAACTAAATATCTGGACAAACCTATATAAAGGAGGACGTATTAGTGGTGGTGATACTTTCTTTGATACTTTAGAAAAGGACAAGTCTTCTACTTCAGAAGAAGTATTCACCCAACCTCAAAAGTCCGAGTCGTAAAATCGGTTTACACCACCCAAATCTTCTTTAAAAGACGTCCCAGATAGGAGTCTTCCTACGTGGGCACACAAACATCCTACCTACTCGTCAACTCACTTATATACTTAATGAAAATCGGACATTATATTATCGTAGATCACTGACGAGAGGACCCAACCCCAAGTGTGGTTACTGGGGTGTCCATGTTCAGAAAAGAAACCTCAAGTCCTCCAGTCCTACATCGTTGACCTGTGTCTTACAAAAAGAGACTTTAGTCAATAATTTTTATTCAACAACGGTAGTGATTGAAAGAGTGAAATTTGCTTTGACTGTGTCACTGGTTTATTAACCACCATTAACGTCCAGACCACAGTCCAAATTATTTGGTGAGTGTGACGTCTAGGAGATTTCTACATCAATCCAGAAGACAATAGTGTCCTATCCTGAAAGTATAGGAAATCGTGGACTAACGACAATGAACATAAAAAGAAGTTATATAATAAAGGACAAAAAATTATTTTCTCGACAGTAAAGATTATTTTTTACTTTTTTTATCAGTGGGTCCCTTTATTGTGTTAACTACCCATAGTGTCCGACTTTATATGGTTCATTCACGTGTAGAAGTTTTTTGAAATGTTATCTTAGAACTGAGATTCCATCTGAAACACGACCCTGACATTGAGTGTACACTTTACTCTCCTAAGGAATAAAGATTTCCAAGGAGTCAGAGTAGGGGAACAAAAGTCCTCCGGAGGGTGAACTTTACTCATCATTCGAACAAACCAGAACCGACCCATCTTCAACTCGTGGTAAAGATGAAAACCCACTTACCTGTATGTACGGAAGAAAAACCGAATGCACTATCTTAAGTGATACAATGTGGGAGGGAGTAATCTCAATATATGTAGATGTGGGAAACAGTACAATGAAACGTCGGAGAGGGTCATTCACTCTTCTTACGTAAAGGGATGAGACGACTACAACCCTAACCAGATAATACTGAAAGAAACCGGTTACCCTATCTCCACCTTCAACGTCACACGATCAAACTTCGGTTCCGGAGCCCTTCGTAGTACGCAAAGTCGATATGGGAACGTGATTCCTGTAATATGTACTCTTTTTGTACGGGGAACATCAGTCGTTCCCCCTATCCTCGACACTGACGTAATCTCAGTCCGTCGGACCGTTCCTCTCGGACCCCACCGTCTTGAGACACCTCGACACCAGTCACGGACCTCAGTCGTCACGACGACCACCCAGGACTCACCTAACAAAAATACCGTCCCAGAAGTGATACAGAAGGACGGGAACAACAGGTGGGTTCAGAAAAACCGGTCCAGAAGGTACCAAGACTCAGTGAACTATAGGAAACGCATTTGAGGGAAGGTGAATCTAAATGGTCTCGATACAACAGTGAAACGTGTGTTTTTGGGACTGGTTATGTAGGACTTAACCTTTCCTTGGACCAAAAGAATACTAATATAGGGGATTTATGCCGAAACACATGACATACATTGTGTCAGGATCTAACAGAAGACCTTAAGAGGGTTGGAGAAACTTGTCATATCGTCTCCCCAAGTCTCGAGAGTGAAGTGTGTGTCCCAAATAAGACACACAGACCTTGACTGATAGGAGAACACACTCGGTACTTTGGAGAGACACGGACTCAAGGGAGCACACTTTGAGTTCTATTTTTCTTACGATGTCAAACACACGACGACTTTCCGTGTTAATACATACAAGGTACTATTTAAGAGTCATTCATAATCACATTCAGTATGACTCACATTCATTATCACATTTATCGCCTATCACATTCATCATCACATCTCTACCATTACTACTCTACGACGACAACGATTATAATCATAGTAGGACACTCTATTATCCCTGAACACCTGGAACAGGGTTGAGTGTGTCACGTTTACCATCTGTACCTTAGAAGGAACGAGAGGACTCAAGGTTTCGGAAAACACTCAATTCTATTACGTCACCAAGACTTGGAAAATAGGACGTACCTAGTACACAGACGTCGTGGGATTACAGGTACGAGACTAAAACTTTCACGAGAAAAACACGACCCCACTGTCATAAGTTTGGGTACAGGTAAAACCATTAGTATTCTTCGAGTACTTTCACTTTCACAGTCAGCGAGTTAAAACAGACTGAGAGACGTTGAAATACCTGACATCGGACGGTCTGAGGAAATACTCTAAGAGGCCCGTTCTTAGGGACTCACCCACCGGTACGGGAGGAGGTCCCGTAGCAGGTCTGGGTCCTTAACTTGAACGTAGAGAAGACAGAGGACGTAACTGTCCACCCAAGAAATGGTGATCACGGTAGACCCTTCGGGTTCTTCGAGTACCGAGTGGAGATAAAGATAGTAAGATAAATCTATGTACGTAGATCTAGGGACCCCGAAGGGTCCACCGCGATCACCATTTCTTAGACGGAGGGTTTCGTCCTCTGTACTTTCCGTGTTCAAGTTAGGGCCCCAACCCTTCTACGGGACCTCATTCTTTACCTTTGGGTGAGGTAATGAGTACGGACCTTTTAAGGTACCTGTCTCCTCGGACCGTCCGATATTAGGTGCCCCGGCGTCTCTCAGTGTGTACTGACTCGTTGATTCGTACGAGTGATAGATCTAGGGATGAAGATATAGGAATAAACTCTTAAAGAGTCACAACAACGACTCCCTTCAACACGAAACCCACAATATCGAGAATCCCCAACCCACTTCTCTTCTGACTACTTCAATAATCTACTAAATCAACCATACGACCCCACCACACAACTACCACCATCACCTCTCACACAGAACTCGTTCGTAGGTCCTTCTACGTCGGGACCTCGGGGTCCTCCGTCTCCTTTCCGGACCTCCCTGTGATTGTCAAATTCTACCTTCGTAGATCTCTTGAAAAGTGAAGAAAATGGATTCCGAGAGAGACCAAGTTCTTACAACGAACATGATTTTACATACCAGTACCGTGAGTTCTATCGACAAGAGAACGAGACACATGTGGGGTCCGGACTGGTCACGGATAAAGCAGATGTGGGATGAACGTACTTACTGGAAACATCTATGAACGAAGTCCGGGGTCGAACACTAACAAGAATAGTTTCCGCACGTCCTCCACACGGGAAGATGGTTAAAGGGACCATTGACTGGTCGGGTAGACTGTAGTCGAGGAGATATTGCTCGCCAGAGGGAGAGAGGGACCCTCACTTCTGACGGTGGTACAGGACGGACGACAACAGACATGGGCCACCCCACAACACGAGGTAGGTAATTTGATAATTACAGAGACAATGACTGAAGTCCGAGAAAGGAACCAGAAGTTCGACCTTTTCACGTCCCAAATAACCGGACATCCCACGTCGGGTTGTATTTTGTTTTATATCGTCCAAATTGTGAATCAGGGTCTGAATCGATACACTTTATAGTGAAATATAAGATATTAAGTCTCAGTGAAAAGGAGACTATCTTTTCATTACGAGTCGGTAAGACTCCTAAGGGGGAAAATGTGGGTGGGGGTGAGGGTCGGAGACGGAGTACCTGACCCAGGTACTAGGTCCATAATGAGTCACGGTTCACACCCTGTACCACTGTTGATCCCTCTTAGAGTCACTGACCAGTAGTAGAGAGTCGACTCTGTAGATTACACAGACAGGAGTACTAGGAAAACCCACAACCCTGTGAGAATAAAGGACCTATACGGTCCCGGGACTTTTAGAAACGTCTCAGGTCCTACACTTGGATCGCATCACTTGAAGGAGAATCCGCGACTGGAGGAAAAACCAAAGTTACGGTCCTTCACCCCCCAGACCTACGGACTACCAAACCTGTGTCGGGACAGAAGAACTTAGAGTCTCTCAGGAAAGACCAGGGGAAGGTACAAAGAGGTAGGAGAGGTCAGAGACGACGAGAAAAGGTCGTGGGGTAGAGACGAGAAGGTGAAAAGAAGGATCAAGAGGATCTTTGAGAATCTTAACAGGTTCCGATTAAAATACAAAACTTGGTGTATGGAAGGGACTCCACGACTTGTCTCTCGATGCGATAATCGAACTTATTTCTCTTTTCCTTGATACCCCTTAAGAGATGTAAATGACTAATTATACAGGTTTCTAAAAGATCGGTGTACTCCCTTTAACTTGTGCTATGACACGTCTAATAACCCTTATCCGACATAATGACGAACAATCAAGGACCCGTCGAGTCAAACGTCAAGACACGGAGTCAAAGGAGTAAACGTTTATACAAAAACGGTTGAGAGATTCGGGGTCCGTGACAATACTTCTACTTCCCTACTTCTCCATAATTTCACAAAACTCTTTTCTTTTTTTTTAATATATCTTTTTATGATATCTACAGACCTTAATCGTTTACTTGTGGGGGACGGGGGGTCTGAGTCTCTTGACGAACTTTTAGAACATAACTGACATCATAAAACTATAACTTAAACATCTTTTTATATTAGTGACTCCTCTCCTACTCTCTACCCTTCTTACTTTTGTTTTGGAGTATGTTTTTCTATTATTACTACAAAGAGTAGAGTTTTGGTAGAGGTTTAACGGACAAAAGGAGGGTAGTTTGTTAACTACCCGTTACTCTAACACGAATAAACGTCAATTTCGATAACGGTACGACTGTTAATTTACATATACGCCTTGTCTTATTACCTCGTCAGGGTAAAAATAGTGGTCTCAATCGGTAAAAGAGGTGTCCCGTGTTCCTTATACACTCTCTCGAGACGTGGGCTGTACCAAATGTACATTTTAAGCAGTAGAAACGTCCGAACCTTCACGGAACCGCCCCAGTCTTCAAACATGACCCAGTGTCACCCAGACGACTAGTGACGTCTCAGTGACAACCGACGAGACTAGAACCGAGGTAAGGAGAGGAGGAGTAAGAAAACTAAGTGACTTCTTTAACGACTGGGCGTTCTCAGGAAGTACCGACGACAGTCGGAGTCCGACTCCCACAAAAGGTGGAACCTCTAAAGAGGTGGGTACTGGAACTCTGATATCGGGAAGTGTGACCTCTGATTATTACCAGTGCTTTCGTCGTTGTTACCCCTTCTCTCTCATCTCTTCTATGATAACTATTTGGACCCAAGTAGTCGAGGACACTGTTTGTCAATGAAGGACGACGACTCAAGGACAAAGAAAAAACAAGATGGACTTTTGAACGAATCCACGACGAGTCTAAACGAAGTGGTGACATCTAGTTGGACCTTTATACAGACACCTTCAATGTATCAGCTTGTCACCTCGTAGAGTCAGTGATCCCTTGTTCAGTCACAGAGGTACAGGGTCGGAGGGTAGAAAGTCACGTCACCAGGAGTCTTCCACCGGAAACCTGGTCGTTGGAGTCACAGTGGACCCTTGAACAATCCCTACGTCTGAGAACCCGGGGTGGAATCTGGAAGAGTCACCCTTTGACCCTTACCTCGGGCTAGTAACCACAACTGTTCGGGAGGTTCTCTACGATGACGCCCGAGTGTAAACTCTTGACGACGGAATCACCCTACTGAGACTCGACCGAAGGTGTGTAAAAGAGTCCACCAGACCTACCAACTCGGGGTCAAAGAGTGCACCAATCGACCGGTTATGGTATGGGAAGTGACTGAGAACAAGGAAGGGGTAGTGCGTAAGGGATGAAGGAGTAAACATGAAGACTCCTAGTGGAGGGGTTATTTGACGACGGAGGTTTCGGAGAAGAGTCCCGGACGAAAGGCCTGTATCTTTTGAGTTCTGTTTTTGATGGACGACCGCCGGATGGTTCACATCCCACGAAACATATATATTAGAGTGAATTAGCAGTGTCTACTCCTTTGAGTCGTTTTAGTCAATCCGACAGACCTCAGTGGGACCTACTCACCATTTCAGTCGAAAATTTAGAGAAGGACAGACTGGGGTCTCGGGTGTGTGTAACTGGTGACGTTTCGGTTTGTTGAGTAATATGACCAATTGTCGCACTTAAGACCCCAGTTTATAAACACACAAACCTTTGGTTAGGATGACGAAGGACTAATACAGTTGAACCTCTTAAAAGAAGTAAAGAGACTTGGAATCAAAGAAGACACGTCCCTGTTACAACCGGTGGAGGGTCATGTGTGTGGTATCATAAGTATTATGACACATGTGTCCTGTGTCACCACCGATTTATAAAGTAAACTAGAAATGTTATGTAACTCTATTCACAGGAAAAGTAGAAGTAAAATTTCTCTTCCATCGAACGCAAACGAAAGGGTTAAGAGACGATCACTCAGAGACCTTTGGAAGTTTGTCAAGAACGAATCATGTTTATACTCACACGATGTCAAGTAGTCCTTATAAGACCACTCTCCTTGTGGTCCTCCTTTCAGTCATGAAACCTCGTAGTACACTCAAATCGACCATCGACCGTCCTCGTGGCAATCGTCCCCTGAATCGTGACGACAAATAAGGTTGTCTTGGTACTCGGGTCCTTCCTCGCTAGCCTCAACCTTGACTTTCACTGGAAGTTGTATTGGATCACAACAAAAACAAGTCAACGATTCAACACAGGTTGAACTACACTAGGGTACCTGACGTCGTGCGGTCCGAAGAGACAGGAAACGACAGAGACCCTCAAACGAGTTTGAGTACAAGTAACACAACTATTATGTGATTGGTAACTGGATCACATTGACGGACTTAAATACTCACTCCTTCTTCTATGTCTCTTACATTCGTCAAACTAGTTCCACGACAAATCTCGTTTGGAGTCACCCTGACACCCTTTCTATATGGTCCTCCCGTAGGACCGAGAAAAAAAAAACCGAACATAGATCCAGTGCTCTGGACGAAGATGACCCAACCATTATTGTCAATAGTTTTTAGGGTTGTACAGTTTCTCGTCTATAACTACCGATGTTTTGATGAAAATGACGGGAGTAAGGGTGGAGATTTTAGTAAGATTTTTTATTGAGGACCTTAAGTTTCCCGGGTTTTTGTGGTGAGTGTACTCGGAGTCACGAAGGACAATATTTGATCTGTGGTACTATAGTTAAGGAAAAGTCCCACAGGTCTTCAAGAAAAAAAGGGGGACTTTCTCTCAGATCACCGAAGAAAGATGAAAAGGGGTCGGTAAGTCTCTGAACCATTTAAGAAGTCTTAAAGGGGGTATAACTTCTCTTCATCCACTGGACTTCGAGTCGTCTCAGGACAGAGTAACAATACGAGTCTCCAAAACTCGGTTATGGGTTACGGGTCGAGACAGACTATTCCCGGACTAAGGATCTTCCCGGTGTAAACAACCAGTGTGACTACCCACTGGGGACCTCCCCCCGGTCGTCGTCCGTACGACCAAGGGACGTTTGTGGCTGGTCCGTAGAGGGGAGAAAACCCGTCCGTCCTAGTATCCTATCTCTCCACGATCGACGAGGTGTTTTGTTGTCCTGGGATAGAAGGGTACCGGGTGAGTTAGGTAGGGTCAATGGGAGGAGTGAGGGAAAACCCGGAACTCGTTATTGTTTCAAAGGTTTTATGAGGGTCCCGGTCCAAATGAAGTCAACCCAACAGTTTCGGATTACTTAAACAAGATTTAGTCCTATATTCAACCTTGACGTCGTAACTTTAATAATTAAATCAATACACGACGTATCTCGATATTTTATGTGACTTTTACATTTCTACCAATTTCGTAGAATAGGTATAATTTGTTTCAGTGACTTTAAACTTTATATGAAGATGATTGTTTCTTATTTTTTATATTATAAAGATCTGTATTCGTATATAATACAATATATATAGTAGTCTTTAGAGTGACCTCTCTCCCCATTCCTCGATATTCCACATGAAATCGACCATACCCCCACCCCAACCAGTGCTATACTTTATAATAATCTATGTTTGTTTCATTCTCGGTAAATACCGAAGTGACAAATATTTACACTGGTTGGGAAGAACTTAGGTAAAGATAAAGGACGGACGTGGAAGAGGACCCCCATTACTTAAGGTGTTTAAATAATGGACGACACACTTCATTATGAGGGCAGTTCGTGTGACCCTTTGGTCGAGAAGGTTGGTCCGTTCCACTCACTTGAGGGACGGTCACTAAAGACGAATAATTCACACCGTCCCGGTAAACACTCCGTCTCCTTAAAAGACTGTTTAACACAGTAACACTACGTAGTAAGAGGATTTAATACACTGGTACGTCTAAATCCTTCGAACTCGTTAACCATATTAAAATAGAATGCCGGTGACTTAACATAAAGGTAGAAACCTTACTGACGGTCTCTCGTATCTCTTTTAAATACCGTGGACATCGAACACCATCCCAAAGTATCAGACGTAAAAGAATGATCAGAGTAAAGACTGGGATGAAACACAAAAAGGAAAGGAAAAAGGGGACATGATGAAACTTAGACACAATAGAATGACATAACATACGTATAAACACTTCGTGTCATTTGGGAAAAACTTACACTCTACTTCTTGACCGTTTCGTCTTTGTCTACGTCTGTCTGTACGTGTCCGACTCCCTCTCTCCCTGTACCTCCTCTCAAATCCTTTTTTCTCTCCCTCTGTACCTACCCCTACCTCTCCTTAGGTCCTCCCCTCTGAGCTTATTATGTCTGGAGGTACACTCCAAATACCTTAAAGACACTGATGAGTGGAGTATTTGTAGTAGTCATCTCGTAAGAGACAACTAACAGGGTTTCAAAGTACAAGTCAAGTAACTAGAGACTTATAGTCGGTCGTTCGTTATATTATGTAATTAATGAGTTTGTTTGTTGTTTTCAGTAGCTACCAGGACATCTTCGTATTCTGTACGTAGTATAAGGTCAAAAAAAAAAAAAAATTCAACAACCTAAATAAATCCAAAATCGAATTTTTTTTTTTTTTTCAAGTCGACGTCGTTTACCGTAGAGTAGACTCCGAAACTTTGATGTTTAGAGTGTTCTTGTCAAGGTCCTTCTTTTCCACGATACACATCTAGTCTAAGTTTCTTCCTCCACCCGCAGATTTGTCACTCCGACAAATCTAATTCGAAAAAACTATTTCATCAAGAAATAGTAAAGTCAAAGGGAACGGAAAGGAGACGAATAAAATAAAAAATAAAAAAAAACCGACGTGACACAGAAACAACGACGTGAGTCCGAGAGATCAACATCACGTACCCAAATCGACAGGACACCGTACACTCTAGAATCAAGGGACTGGTCCCTAGTTTGGGTACAGGGGACGTAACCTTCCACCTAAGAATTGATGACCTGGTGGTCCCTTTAGGGTGAGTAGTCCTAAAAGAAAGGACTAGGAAAAGAAGGTAACCCAGGAGTCGGGATGATTAGTCTGAAGAGAGAAAGGAAGTTCTAATGCACGGTCCGGTGGGGGAAAACTACAGGGTTCTTTGAGTCAAGACAGGTGAAATAACACTTCCCGTCAAACCGAGGGACGTCGGATGATCTGAGGTCCGGAAGGAAAGGAATAAGACTCTAAATAGTTGTACGTTGTTTTGAGTAGAATGACCAGTACTGAGAACAAACATTTGTTGTCTTTTACTGAGACCGATTAGATTCGTCTTTTCCTTAAACAACCTTCCGGTATCATTGGGAGTCTTAGTTTTCTCTTCCATATCTTGAACCCAGTCTTTTACCCGAATCGTTCGTTCTTTAGGTTTCTTTCGAATCGTTCGTTCTTACGACGGTTCCAGTATGTGTTCTTACCAGACCAACCCTACGAGGACACCCATGGTGACTTCTACGCGTTGAACGACAGCCATCAGGGTGACGGGGTATACGTTACACTGTCGACGACGTACGAACTATGGTAATAACGTTTACACACGAATCAGCGAGTCAGTATAGACTGAGAACCACTTGGGCACCTGATATCGGACGGTCCGAGGAGACAGGTACCCCTAAGAGGTCCGTTCTTATGACCACACCCAACGGTACGGGAGAAGGGGTCCCCTAGAAGGGTTGAGTCCCTAGTTTGGGTCTAGAGGACGTAATGTTCGTCTAAGAATTGGTAGACTCGGTGCTCCTTTCGAATAATAACGTTTGTCAAAGACAGAATTTATAACTCCCGCACTATATTTTTGTGTCCGACCTGACCTGACCGGATCGGACCCAGTACACTAACTACCAATCTTTCACCCCTGTCCTTTGTCTGGGAGGAGGTGACGACATCCGGGACGGAGGATGGTTCATAGGATGGTACCCCCCTAAATGGGGTTGTACGTTCCTTTATGACTTTTGTCCCTTGGCTTTTTCCCCTTTACAGGGTACTTCAGAAGTCAAGATCAAGAGTAGTACATCATAGTGTACCCCGGGACCTCATAAATAGGTAATGAGACTTACTCTAGACTTCAACAAACATCCAAATTTACTCTATCGCCTGTAATGGATGGAACATAAATTCTCAATAAACCTAAGATACAACTCTTATCTAAAGTCCCTGTGTCTTCTTTTTCCTTCCCCCTGGTCAACCCAGAAAGAAATTTGAAAGACACTCTTCCCGTAGGACAATAAGACAACCCTAAAGATTGTCACACTATACGGAGAAAGTTTAAGACCATGACCTCTTCTAAGAACTCTCAGGGAACCTGTCGTTCCTCTAGTCTAGTCAGTTAGGATTTTCTTTAGTTGGGACTTATGAGAAACCTTCCAGACTACGACTTCGACTTCGAGGGTATGAAACCGATGGACTACTCTTCTCGGTTGAGTAACCTTTTCTGGAACTACGACCCTTTCTAACTTCCGTCCTCCTTTTCTCCTGTTGTTTCTACTCTACTAACCTACCGTAGTAGTGACTAATTTACCTGTACTTAAACTCGTTCGAGGTCCTCTACCACTCTTTGTCCCCCCGGACCGTACAACGTCAGGTACCCCAGTGGTTCTCAGTCTGTACGGAACCACTGACTTGTTGCTGAACGCGGAGATGGGACGATGAGAGGAGAGATTGGTCCGAAAAAATAACTGAAAACTTATACTACACGGGGTAAATTTTTATCGGTAAAACGTAGACGAAAGTAACTAGAAACTACTAAAGGTACGTGAAAACCGGTCCAGGGTCAGACCAACGTCCTTAGTCACAGAATCCGTCAGTCCCGACGGTAGAACCTATACCTGATTTACCCACTTTTCCTAGGAAGTCGTAGTTGAGTCGGTCGTTTCTTCGTCTAGAAGGACATGTGTATCTACACTGCCTACTGGTAAAACCTCTGTACGTCAGAGAAACGACGAACGGAGTACCGAGGGGAATCAAGTCGTTACTAAACTCTTGGAAGGTCAAGTCCGTAAAATTTTGTCGGTTCATGGACACTTAATAACAAACGTATTATAAATTGAGTTTCATATGTAAAATTGGAACTCAGGGAACCGACCGAAGGGTGGACGATCAGAAGTAGACACACGACTGACTCGTTTACTTTTAACTGAACTGAAGGGTGTTCAAGACAGGAAAGAGGGTCACGACCGAGACGAATAAGAGAAGTAACACATCAAGGAAACAAACGGCTTAGCCGGAGCAGAGACCTACCACCCTTTACACTGGAAGTATCGTTACAGTAATCGAAAGTGTAATTGAATGACAAGGGGTTCAAAAATGTGAGTTGTTTACAAATAAGGGAACTCAAAAAAAGAAGTCTTGATGGGACTCTCTTCATCTGTCTCTCGGTCATCGGAACAAACCTGCCGAAAGAAAATAAAGGGAAATAAAGAGAAACTGATATGGAGAAAAGTTCCGAAGGGTCCACCACGTCACCATTTCTTAAGCGGATGGTTACGTCCTTTGCGTTCTCTGGTCCCCGTCCCCACCTCCCTAACCCCCCCTCCACCGAGGTACCCACCCTCCCCAACCCCCCGTCAACCTAGGTTCCCACCCCGATATCAGGTACCCCACCGTTTCTCAACCTTTACTAACTCGACTGTATACACGTCACACGAATCAGTCGAGTTAGTAAAGGTTGAGAAAAGGTGGGGTACCTGATATTGGGGTGGGAACCTAGGTCGAGGGGGGGTTGGGGAGGGTGGGTAAATGAGAGAATACCTGAAGGGACCACCGAGTCTACCATTTCGTAGAACGAATGTTACGCCCTTTGGACCCAAACTAGGGACCCAGTCCTTCTAGGAGACCTCTTCCTTTACCGTTGGGTGAGGTCATGAGAACGGACCTTTTAGGATACCTGTCTCCTCGTACCACCCGATGTCAGGTGCCCCAGTGTTTCTCAGTCTGTGCTGACTCACTGAAGTGAAAGTGAAATGAGAGAATACACCCGGTTAAAATGTACTTGAAGTAAAAAATCTTTTATCACCTTACTTTATTACCTGAACCCTTATATATCTCTTCCCTCAAGTTCATAATCAATAAACTATTTACAACCAAACTAAACTACCCAAAAGAAAATGAACGTTACAAAACCATTATGAAAAGAATCTACCCGGGATGAACAATTCACTGTTTTCTCTAACACTCTCTTTCGGAGTTAATAAACCCTTGTCTCTTTTCTTCTATGATTTATTACCGAATTTTTAAAGACGATGCACTGAGACTCGGTCCTTTTACATCTCTGGTCTCCATCCGGGGTAAAAACGGTCTCACCCAAAGATTTTCAAGAGTACTTCCTTTAAAGTAAAGGGAGAAACCCGAATGTAAGATTCTCACACTGTATTTCTTGTCGGTACACCCCTTAAGGGACCACCAGGTAACTAATCCTGAACCACGACAGTGACGGTACGGACCCAAGACAGGGACTAACCCCGGGTCTCTAGGGTGTCCGGTTCGTCGTGTCGGTCTTTTTTTTAGGTAATAATTTTTTTTTTTTTTGGGGTTTCGTCGGTACATGTACCAGGAGCTATAAATGTTTCCTTTTATTTAAAAATTTATTTAAATTAGTAAATTTTATTTTAATGTAAATTTGAATGTCTTTGATATGTATTTATACGACAAAGAAAAATATTACCTCTCCGGATGTTTGATGATGTTTTGTGTGTATTGAATAGTTTATAATTGGATGACGAAGCATTTACTGATGTCTGAACAGACAATTAAGGAAGTAAAAAATTGTCAATTATGAATAAAACAAACGAAAAAATAATAAATCTTATCAATAAGTTCATTAAAACCATTGTATTCTTTGACAAACGTCCCTGTACTTAGTCCTTCTTTTCCTCTACAGATCCGTAGATAGGACCCTATTTCAGTAAAGGTGGTTGGGGTCTCGATAAGGAGCACCTCGGAACGTCATTTAGTAACGAAACACAACACCTGTTGTCACTACCAAACAGAAGGTACCTTTTGATACAAATGTTTATCTCCGGAACGAAAGAAAGTCCAATATCATCCCGTGAAGTGGAAGAACGTCGGAAATTACGGAGTCAACCAAGACGGGACAACATCTCTGGCGACGTAAAAGAAACGGTTATTGTGAGATATATTAAATAAATAAGACAGAGGTGACGGTGGTGGTAAGGATAGGATCTTTTCGTGTCATCGGAGGATTTATAGAAGGACATAGATGAGAACGAATGGAAATTCGAGGAATCAGTGCCAATAGAAGTTTCTGCATCTATTCTATTACAGTAAAGGACCAAACTTAGGAGGTTACCGAAAGGTACACTGTCTCCTATTTTACCCTTAAAAAATGAGGTCGGGTAGTCTGTGGTATGTCACCCTGGAAGGGAGAGAGAAGGGTGTGACAAGACGACGGACCGAGTGAGACGAGTCGAGCGACCGGGAAAAAATCACAGTCCTAAGTGGTTTAAGGTCCCGCAGGGGTCACCGAGTCACCATCTCTTAGGTAGACGTCACTTCCTCTGTGTCCTCTGTACCCAAACTAGGAACCCAGTCCTTCTAGGGGACCTCCTCCTTTACCTTTGGGTGAGGTCACGAGAAAGGACCTTTTAGAGTACCTACCTCCACGGACCACCCGACGTCAGGTTACCCAGTGTGTCTCAACCTGTGTTTACTCTGTGTACGTGTAAAGTGGTTGAGGGAGAGGTAGAATCCCTAAGACGTGACGACAAAGAAGACAGGACACGGTCCTTAAAAGAAGAAGACCAATAAACACACCGACCGAGGAAGAGTCGGAAGTCCAGAGTCGAATTCAATGGAGTAACCTCGGAGAAGAGACCAGGAGAGTACCGAGGACAACAAGAGACAACACGAAAGGATGGATAAAGGAAGAATCACGCATAATGTCCGTCATTAATAAACCGAATAAACGGAGAGGGTGATCTGACTTTACTATCGACCATTCAAAATATCTCATGAACGATACACGGTCCGTCACCACAAATTGTACTTAATTAAACAAGTAATATTACTAGGATACTTCATGATATACTAGTGGTCAAATGATTACCTCTTTGACTCTATGTCTCTCCACTTCACAGAACGAGTTACAGTGTGTCCGACCTTTCACCGTTTCGGTCCTACACTTAGGTCCACGGGTCGAGGTCACGAGGGGGAAGAGTGGAGTTACGGGACAACGGAGGTACCACCGTACAACGGAAAACTGGCAAACACGGGTCACGGTCGACCCACAGACAACACACGACACTACTCCTGTCAACAGGGACAACCCATCCACTCTCAGTTGGTAGAGGCCATTTGGTGACTCCGTCCCGTCTCCCTCTCTACTCGAAGGAGACATTCCTCGATATTACAACCCTTCCTTTTCACTGACTCGGTCGAGTCACAGGTAGTGAGTAAAGAGACTCTGGAGTTGGAGATGGCGAGGATGGACCCCGGGGTACACCTCGTCCCCACACGTTTAATCACCATTTTTCTACCAACTGGGTGTCTACACATTATTTTACCACCGTGTTCGATATAATAGAACCCTGTGGAAATTGTCTCCTATAGTCGAAATAGACCAGAGGAGGAGAGGAGGAAACGATGTCTGGTGGTAGCACTTCTGAACCCCGTAGTCACCTCGACGGTCTTTGACCGTCGTCACTAACTACCTCCAAGACCACTCCAGTACACTTTGTCTCTCGAGGACGTCCGACTTACTCAGTAGACAGTCGTGAAAGGACGTGTGTAAAGTGACACACATAAACACACACACACACACACACACACACATAGACACAAATATATATAAATATCTCAGACTCTAGATCGTAATTTTCAGTCCTGATCTAAGTAAGTAACCGGAACTTAATTATAACAATTATACTGAAGTCACTACGGTGACGACCACTTTCACTTCACAATCAACGAGTCAGCACAGACTGAGAAACGGTGGGGTACCTGACATCGGGTGGTCCGAGTAGGCACCGTAAGAGGTCCGTTCTTGTGACCTCACTTTCTGTAAGGGAAGAGGTCTCCTAGAAGGGGTGAATCCCCGACTTGGACCCGGAGAACGTAACGTCTGGAGAAATGGTAGACTGGATGGAGGAAAGTGAGATATTTGTAGATAAGTCATCTATGAATAACCGTCATCTGTGATGGTTGAGTCATCTGTGACAAAGTCCGTGACACTATTCACGACAACTATCACTCATAGTTACTAGGAACCGAAACCCCTCGAATGTTACCTCGAATTTTACATCTTCTATACTTGGACATTTATTAATTAACGTTTTTACACTATTGAATATTCCATCTTCCTTCATGTCTCACGAAACCCTAAGGGCTCTTTCGTCGTCAATTAAGTCTGACTCCTGCACTCCGCTTCCCGTCTCTTTTATAGGGTCTCCTCTACTGTCAACTAGACTCAGACCTTTACACTCGTTTGAACCTGTCTGTCCCTTCTCCCACTCCCTTCTCCTTCTCTCAGACTCGTCTACGTGGTCACGCGTCTCAGTGGCCCCTTACTCTCTCCCACCCTTTGGTCTCCGGACCTGTCTGCACCCTCTCACTATAACTCTACGCTGTGGAATCCCATCCACCCGCAGTCTAGTAACCGTGAAACTACCCGAATCTAAAATAGGACTCCGTCACTCTAGGTGACTTAACAAAATCTGTCTCTTTACGATAATAATCCAATACAACGTCTTTCCGGTCACACCTCTTACCGAACTGTCCCTGACTCTGATTTTAAGCTCCGGTCAATTCTCTGACAACGTCGTTGAGTCTACTCTTTCTTACTTCACACTTGACTCCGTTCCAGGTACCCGACCTCTCCTTCCCTCACTAAGATCTGTTAAATCATCCATCTTAGGTGTCCTGCACCACTGACAAACCTACACCCTAACCCACCTTTCGTTCAAAGAGTGAACCGACTGAACCACCAACCCACCACAGTAAATGATTTTATCCTTGATCTCTTCCCCCTTATTATACACACACACACACACACACACACACACACACACACACACACACACACAAATCTCTCTCTTAAAGTCAAAACCTGTACGACTCAAATCTGCGGACACCTCTATGGTCACCTCTATGGATCATCCCTCCCGATATCTTGACCGTATATCGTCCTTAAGAAATACATAAATAGTATACTTACTTCTACCATTTCGAGACTCCACGTTCCTATCTACACAATCAGTAGTGACGTGGAATAATAGAAATACTAGTATAGCTACCATCAACGAAAGTACCTTCAACGATCTCATTAGATCGTTCTCATATGTCGGTTCTCTACTCCAGAGTTCAGTATTAAATTCCGTAGTCCTTGTCATCGGAGTTTTCCTCTGTATTCCTCAAAAGTCTCCATCCTCTTTGAGGTTCTCTCTCTTTCCTGGTCCCTCAGTCACCCCGTCTACGGTCTCTTCCTCGGTATCGACTACCTCTTTTCAGTACTTGACCTTTCCTTCTTGACCTTTTGAGGGTAGATCGAAGGGTCAATCGTCTCTGTAACCGGCCTCTTCAAATTATGACTTGAAAGTGGACACGGTCCGTACACACTATATGGTGCGTATGTTACCGTGTTTATACGAAGTCAACCCGAAGTCACTTCACCACTGTCGACTTAGGTCTAACACAACTTGACTACTTTCCTATCAACCACTCTTTCACCTCTCTGTTCACATCTCCTGCGAGGAGACCCTCCACAGACACCCCACTCCTTTCTCTGACTACTCTTAGTCTCCCTACAACAGAGGTCTCTTAAAGGGGAAGAGAAGGGAAGGGAAATATAAAGTAAAGAAAAGAAAAGTAAAGGAGGAAGAAGGGGAGGGAGGGAGGGAGGAACTGTCCCATTCAAGGAACTCCTTTACCCTTTCCAACCCTACCTACCTTTCTAATTAGGACCTGTTCTCCTTTTTGGGTTCTACCTTTGTCTCCACACCAATTCTCACCTCTACTTAGAACAATAAATAGATAAAATACATAACATCACACAGAGACAATAGGGGTTTGAGGGTTAAATAGGATGAAATATCGTGTCCCTTGATAGAAGTTATAGAAGACATTACCTTTTCTTAGACACTTTCCATATACATAGATTTAGTGAAACGACATGTGGACTTTGATTGTGTTGTAACATTTAGTTGATATGAAGTTAATTTTTTAATTGTTTCTCTTTCATTAAGTTTTCTAATTTTTTTTTTTTTCTCACCTCCGTTTTTCCACCTCTAGTCCATCTCTCACTTTCTTCAAAAAAGGATTACAGGAATAAAGACAGAGACGGGTCCTCCGTCCCACTACCACTCTGTCCCCTGAATTTTTCCCTCTCTTTCGAATCTTTAACAACTTCATTCCTTACCCTTACCCTGAGTGACTTCCGGACGTTTCGTGGTGTCCTTCGCCTCTGAGAGCTGAAATACGGAGCAACAAGATGGTGTGACATACACACACACACACACACACCAAGAGAACGATTACCAGGTCTGCACCTGACCTCTCCACCACTCCCCGTGATTCGGTTGGACCCCTAAGTGAGTCATACAGACTGTCTGAGAAGTTTCAGATGAGGAATCCATTCTGAGAGTTTCTGCTCGACTTTTCTTAACGTTCGTATGACGGGTAAGCATCCTGATTTTGCAACGACTTTATTATCTCATGGAGTGAGACAAGTTTTAGGTTTTTTGGGTCGATGACCCAGTAGCGAAATTCTGTCGGCCTACCATCTTAAGTTGTGTCTGCCGACCTTTTGGGTCTTTTACTTATCCATTTTCACTCACCACTCCACTGAGGTGACCCATCCTTCTTACTTGATCTTTCGTTACTTTACACCCGTAGACCGTAAGAATATTAATGAATACTATATGTAATTGAACGAAACACCTCCGTGACTCTATAAGGGGGGTTGGGGTTGGGACTCAAAAGTCGAGATATCACTTCTCCTGGACTACTCTCTTCATTGAGTCGGTCCCTTTATAGTATCTGAGTTTCCGTGTCGGTAACTTCTACTTTGAGGAGATCGAAAAAATCCTTAAGTAGTTCATCCTTCTTTCTGACCTCCTGAGACAAAAAAAAAGGGGGATCGAAATAACCCGATATTAACTGTTTATTTTATTATTATTTCACATGTCGTACTACTAAACTGTATACGTTTATAACACTTTTCTCAGGGTACTAGATGACAGAATCGTTTAAAGTTATATGTTATTCATAATAATGGACATTAGTGGTACGACACTGTCGTCGGAGTCTTAAAACATTAACTTCGAAACATCGGAAGTTGGTTGAAGAGAGGTAAAGGAAACGAAGGAGTCGAGGACCGTTGGTGTAAGATAAGGGTGAAAGACACTCAAACTGAAACACTTTTTGTTTTTTTTCACAGGTGTATATCCGAAGGGTCCTCCACGATCACCATTTCTTAAACCGACGGTTACGTCCTCTGCGTTCTGTACGTCCAAGCTAGGGACCCAGTTGTACAGGTGTATATTCATTACCGTTTGTTATAAACAGAAAAAGGTAGACTGCAAAGTGAATCGCATAACAGGAAGTCCAAGTAGGTACGACAGTGTTTACCGTCCTAAAGGAAGAAAACACTCCTACTTATTATACGAAAACTTGACGCCACAACCTCTTCCGAGAACTCTCAGGGAACCTGACGTTCCTCTAGGTTGGTCAGGTAAGACTTCCTCTAGTCGGGACCCTAAAGAAACCTTCCTTACTACCATTTCGACTTTGAGGTCATGAAACCGGTGGAGTACGCTTCTCAACTAAGTAACCTTTTCTGAGACTACGACCCTCCCTAACCCCCGTCCTCCTCTTCCCCTACTGTCTCCTACTCTACCGACCTACCGTAGTGACTGAGCTATCTACACTCAGACTCACTTGAGGTCCTCCACCACTACCTGTCCCTCCGGACCGCACGACGTTAAGTACCCCAGCGTTTCTCAACCTGTGCTGACTCGCTGACTTGACTTGACTTGACTTATAAGGTAACACATATACATGTAAAATTTTAGGCAAGTAGAGTGGCTCCTTTGGTCTTAACTTTCTCTGTACACATGGGGTTACAAGTAACGTCGTGACAAATGTTATCGGTCCTGTACCTTTGTTGGATCTACACGTAACCGTCTGCTTAGCTATCCTTTCGACACCATGTATATGTGTTACCTTATAATAAGTCGATAATTTCTCTTACGTAAACTTAGTCAAGATTTCTCCACCTACTTTGACCTCAGATAATATGTCTCGATTCATTCAGTCTTTCTTTTTGTGGTTATGTCATATGATTGCGTATATATACCTTAAATCTTTCTACCATTACTACTGAGATATACACTCTGTCTTTTTCTCTGTGTCGACATTTCTTGTCTGAAAACTTGAGACACTCTCTTCCACTTCCACCCTACTAAACCCTCTTATCGTAACTTTGCACATATAATAGTATACACTTTATCTAGTGGTCAGGTCCAAGTTACGTACTCTGTCCCACGAGTCCCGACCACGTGACCCTACTGGGGGACTTCCTTCCCTACCCCTCCCTCCACCCTCCCCCCAAGTCCTACCCCCTGTGTACATATGGGTACCGACTAAGTACACTTACATACCGTTTTTGGTGGTGTTATAACATTTCATTAATCGGAGGTTAATTTATTTATTTAAATTTTTTTTCTGTACGTAATTCGTGTTCAATTTTTTTTTGGGTAAGTAGACGACTCCCTGGGAATCAAAAAGGGTTTAAACCGATAAAACTCATTGTTACGTCACTTATACTCCACGTCTATAGAGAAACTCCACCACTAAAGTCAAAGAGACCTATATATACGTCTTTACCCTGAAGTCCCTGACATCGGGTGGTCCGAGGAGACAGGTACTTTAAGAGGTCCGTTCTTATGACCTCACCCAATGGTGAAGGAAGAGGTCACTAATGACAATTCTCGGTTTTTCGAATATCGACATAAATGACCAAAATATAGGAAGACGAGTGGAGTCGTCTCTTGACCCGACTACTACAGTAAAGAGTATATTTGAGGTTCTTTAACTGTGACGTAGACTGACGGATCATTTTACTGAAGGTAGTTAGTAATAGGGACGGATTATCGTAATGTTACAATCATTGCTTACAAGAGCGGTTTCTGAACCCTAAAAATTATATCAATTCGTAACCAGACACCGACATCCAAAGGAAGGGAATTTGGGGGTCGACTTTAGAACAATTAAGAGTCTTCGAGGAGCTAGATTTTGCTGGTTCACCTTCCGGAAACCCCCTTCCCGTGTCACTTAACAACTCATTATAAACGTCATCCACCGCGAGAAAGGGGGACTTAGGTGCGGTCAAACGTCACGACGACGACCGGTTTCCGACACAGTGTAAGGCCCTTCGTACTTGACTTTACTCATGGGTTATAATTGTGTATATATATACTTTAGATCTTTTTACCATAACTACTTGGATAAAAGTCCCGTCGTCACCTCTGAGTATGTCTCCTGTCTGAACACCTGGGCCCCTACCTCCCTACCCCCTCCTCTCGCACCCTGTTTGACTCTCATTGTAACTCTGTATATGCAATGACATATCTTTTATCTGTCGGTCACCCTTAAACGACACACCGAGTCCCTCGAGTTTGGACTATGAGACTCTGTTGGATCTCCCCACCCTACCCCACCCTCCGCCCTCCCTCAAAGTTCTCCTTCCCCTGTATACAGGTCGACACCGACTAAGTACAGCATACCGTCTTTACTTGTGTTATAACATTTTGTTAATAGAAAGTTAATTTTTATTTTATTATTATTTTTTCTTGACTTTACTCCTGGACGGACTTTAGATAGTTTTCGGTCTAAAGGGGGGTTCGGAGTGTCATGCCTACCAACTTAACGTTCGTCACTAATCGATACACCCATCTAATTATTTGTTTAGATCTCTCGTAAATATGTCTATCGAAGTTTTAAGTTAAAGTCGGTTCCATTTCGGAATCGAGGGATAAAGAATCTCGTAAGATCTATCTCTACGTCAAAGTAAGTAGATTTTTCTGTTTTAAATAAGACTGTATACACTTTGGATTCTACGTTGAATAAAATTATGTGTCAAATCCAAAGTATTCTAAAGAACAACGGAAAGTGTCCGGACCTACGGTCGAAGTGTTGGACCGGTACGAGATAAACTCTCTAATGTAAAATGACTCAAAGTCGTTCCGATGTATATTTGGACAGATATTATTTAAGTGATAAGCGTTTGGTAACGAGTTAAAGACAAAACTTAAGAGGGACAAAAAGAAAAAATGGGAAGAAAAAAGGTCAAAGTGGTAACCGAACACAAAGATTGAGACCATAGTCCGTCCTTCAGACCCAATCCCTACTACAGTCAGATCGCCCCTTACTTAACTAATTCTTAGGTCTAAAAGACACATATCAATCGTAATAATTTTCTACCTAGAAAAGGTAGTACCAGAGACCACCGAGTCTACCATTCCTCACGTGGACGTTACACCCTCTGGGTCCAAGTTATGGACCCAGTCCTTCTGGGTGACCTCTTCTCCTACCAATGCGTCAGACCATAAGAACGGACCTCTTAAGACGTCTGTCTTGTCGGACCATCCGATGTCAGGTACCCCAGCGTTTCTCAACCTGTACTGACTCGTTCATTACACGTGTGCGCGTGTGTGTATAAGGTACAAGTAACATCTTCCCAATCTTTTGTATGAATCCTTTTTCTTTTTGGGTTCAGTGGTTCTACGATCGTAAAACCATATAAATGAAAATCTGGGGAACACACAAAAAAAGAGACGAATCTATTTATGGTTGGGGGGNGAATCTATTTATGGTGGGGGGGGGGGGGGGGTGGGCCTAATCCGATAGTTTCAAGACCATCCTTTGTCATCGTGGGACGGATCCCTGATAAAAGTTTCCACCCCACCCCGGTCCTTTTGACTATTCCAGGGGGCCCGACACCACCCCTCGACAATGATGAGGAACTGGACTGTCAAGATTTTACCCCTCCGATTACCCACCTAGGAACAGGAAGTCGAAGGTCATCTCAAGATAGTTCCTCCCCGGTGTCGTCTTCGCGGTTCCCGACTCCACTCACTCCAGTTCCACAAATAAGCACCCGTGGGAGTCACGATTGACGTGTCTTCGTTAAGACCCGGGTGGTACTATTATCCTAAGTCGAGAATGAGACTCAAGACCATTAGAGAGGGAGGGGGTCGGGGAAGTCTGAGGAATGAGAATGATCCGGGAGATACTAAGAGACACACACGTACGACTCAACGAGTCGAGTCAACATAAGTTGAGAACCACTGGGGTACCTAATATTCGATGAGTCCGAGGAGACGGGTACCCTAAAAAGGTCCGTTTTTATGACCTTACACAACGGTAAAGGAGGAGGTCCCCTAGAAGGATTGGATCCCTAACTTGGGTACAGAGGATGTAGCCGTCCGTCTAACAAATGGCGACTTGATGGTCCCTGACCCTCTGATATCAGAAACACCAACGTTTTCTCAGTCTGTACTGAATCGTTGATTTTTTCGTTTTTTTTTTTTTTCAAAGACACAGGGGATATTTGAAGGCACTTGGGTCGAGAGTAGAAACATTTATTTTTCAGGGAAATAATTAGAAAAGAGAACATGGATCAAACTCTTACGGTAGACAACAGACGGATCTAGGACTGGTCATGGGTGTTACAAGTGGTCAAAAGTTTTAAACAGTCAGTAACATATATATATATATCGTAAGTTTTAAAAAAAGAAAAGTCATTATTTAGTGACTGTGTAATTCGTAAGCTCTTGTCTCCAATGTTTAAAGTAACATAGAAGTTTTATCCAACGTTTGGATATTTTCTAAGTCGAGGTTAAAACACGTGGAACCTTTTGTTTTAGTTTATAGATGACACCAGGGTTTGTTTATGAAAAAAAAAACTCGTTTTTACTAGAAACCCACTTCGTCATAATTAGGAGTTTCTATGTATAGAATACACCCTGAATACAGTAACATCTTGTACTCGAATTTAAATTACTAAAAATTGACAGTCAGTATAAAACTAATAACGAAGATGGAGTAAGAGATTAAAGAGGAGAAGACCTTAAGGTCACTCTACATAAAAATTAGAGGAATGGAGAGGATAGGAGAAAGAATAGTAAAGGTAGAGAAATAGAGAGTAACGATGTAAACTCTACTAAAGAAATGTAGATACATGAGAACGGACCTTTTAGGGTACCCGTCTCCTCGGACCATCCGACGTCAGGTACCCTAGCGTTTCTCAACCTGTACTGACTCACTGAAGTGAATGTACGTAACCTCTTCCTTTACCGTTGGGTGAGGTCACAAGAACGGACCTCTTAGGGTCCCTACCCCCTCGGACCACCCGACGGTAGATACCCCAACGTGTCTCAGCCTGTGCTGACGTCACTGAATCGTCATCGTCGTCGTCGTCGTACAAGAGGAGTCGGTAGAAATTAGAGAAAATAAACGACTTAAAATGTAAAAGTATAGATCTTCAAGACAAACCAATAAAAGTCTAGACAGTCAAGAAAGATATGTCAAGTAATCCCAAGAAAGAAATTCCAAAATTCAGAAACATAGTAAACTTTGTATTAATAGAGTTTCAGAGAAAGTCCAATAAGATAATAACTGTTTCTTTTAAAAGGAAAAACGTTACTAACATAAAACATTAAAAAATAGCACTCGAGTAAAGTAGGTCTTATGTAAACGAACACACAGAATCTTACAAAAACACAAACCACCAAATCTTCCGAACGAAAGTTTGTTAAAACACAAACGAAAACGACCCGAACTTGGGGGTTCCCAAAGTGAACAAACCCGGGATCAAAAATGTAATTAAAGAACACACTTCTAAGGGTGTCGTACACTCAACATACTTAAATCTGAGGTGTATATACACACGTCGTCCGGACCTGGACGACAAAGACCACCGTCAAGAGGGACTCGACCACTCACCTCGAGCACAGATCGGGGTGACGTGACTCTGTCGGAAAGTCCTCAGGACCGAAATACGTCCCGACCCACCCCCTCCCAAAGGTAAGGATGAGAGACGTACCATGTAAGGCTCTGATTCGACGAACGAGGAAACACCTACAATTCGGGGTTAGGAACGAGTATTCGAATAGTTAAACCGAAATACTAGGAGGAAGTACAGACCGAGAACCTCTAAAAGGAAAGAAAAGTCGAGACGATCCACAAGTAAAGAAAACCAAGAAATAAGTCATAAAGACACTCGAAAATGACTTCACTCCGAGACACAAGACTACGAAATCATAGGGTTGCATATCCAGTATCGAACCAAAAGACGTATTGGTAAGACTATACCTTTCTACAGACAAGACACATCAATAGTAGAGATTACTGATGAACTGTCCTTCCCAGAGAACAACAAGTCAACGATTCAGTACAGACTGAGAAACACTGGGGTACCTGACGTCGTAAGGTCCGAAGAGACAGGAAGTGATTGAGGGGTTTAAACTAGTTTAAGTACAGATAACTCAGCCACTACGATAGGTTGGTAAAGTAGGAGACAACGGGGAAAAAGGAGGACGGGAGTCAGAAAGGGTCGTAGTCCCAGAAAAGATTACTCAGCCGAGAAACGTAGTCCACCGGTTTCATAACCTTGAAGTCGAAGTCGTTGTCAGAAAGGTCACTTATAAATCCCAACTAAAGGAAATCTTAACTGACCAAACTAGAGGAATGACAGGTTCTCTGAGAGTTCTCAGAAGAGATCCTGACATCAAACTTTCGTAGTTAAGAAACCCTGAGTCGGAAGAAATATCAGGTTGAGAATGTAGACATGTACTGACGACCTTTTCTTTCTCAGACTTTATCCAACATTTCCTGACAGAAATCTGAACATGAACAACCCAATTGTACGAAAAGGTATTGAATACAAGACCTTGAACTCGTTCAATACGAGTTCAATACGAGCTGAAGAAATACGGAGACAAACGAATGGACTTTCATATCTATTAAAATGTGCAGGAACCGTCGAAAAGATCACTACGACATTGTTCCATGATGTTTAAACCACCAAAAGTTCGTTGTCTTTGAATAAGGAAGAATCAAGACCTCCGACATTCATACTTTAATTCCACAACCATCTTGGTCTGGGGGAGACCTCCAAGAAAGATCCTCTCTTGGACAACAAACAGAGAAGGTCGAGTACCACCGACGTCCGTAAAGAAAAAAAGAGAGAAAATTTTGCAAATTAAAACATAACCGTATATCAATTATTGTCACCAAACTATCAAAGTCCACTTGTCGCTTCCCTGAGTCGGTATGTATATGTACATACGTAAGAGGGGGTTTGGGGGAGGGTAGGTCCGACGGTGTATTGTGACTCGTCTCAAGGTACAAGATATTTCATCAAGGAACAACCAATGACGTCCGTAAAGAACTAGACACCGACGTAACGAGGTTAGAGACGAAGTCGGAAGTGTAACGGAAGAGAAGACGCCCAAGGAAACGAACAGAGAGGAACACAGAACCTAAGGGCACATTTAGTATTGACTACAATCCGAGTCCCCTTGTCGAGAAAGGGACACTGGTAACGAAACACACAGAGTCCGTCCGTGACCAGGAACCGAAGGTTGTTGTAATTATGTAAGGGAGTAAACAAGTTGGGACATTAAGTAAATTTCATCAATCTCTTAACGACGCGGTTATGGACATATTCTTTGTTTACATAACCTTCTCAAACCCTAAGTAAACGACGAGATCAGTAGCGAGTCGGAATGGGTTCCCCAGGTCAGGTTGTGACACGAGTGTTAATGAACCCAATTAAGAAGTAAAACAAAAATAGAAGAAGTGACGACGACGATGACGATTCAGTGAAGTCAACACAGGCTGAGACACGTTGGGGTATCTACCGTCGGGTGACCCGAGGGGGTAGGGACCCTAAGAGGTCCGTTCTTATGACCTCACCCAACGGTAAAGGAAGAGGTTACGTACTTTCACTTTTCACTTTCACTTCAACGAGTCAGAAGAAGTGATGTCGATATCTTAAGTGAACTTTATGTCAGTCAAGTAAACAAAATCCGAAAAGAAAGGAGAAGGGTATTAACAACCAAAGTAAAACAAAGGACTTATACGTCATATAATTGTGTAATAACTGACCGTCTTTGATTACTGACACCGGTCGCTAAACAAGACACTTAACAAGTCGCTTATAACTTTACGACCAGTTATTGTAAGATCATTGTTTTCTGGATAATTATACAGAGACCAGTTATTTAACAATTGTACGAAGGTATTCAGTCTTTGTATGGTCTCCCACACGAATCTCTCTACAGTGAGGGAAAAAATAGGGAAGAGAGATGGGGAATGTGGAACATTTATTGGTTTAAACAATAAAAACCGAAGTAGACAGGACACAAAGAAAAACATTTATGGTTTATGGGAAAGAATAAAGAAAAAGAAAGAATGTGTTGTATACGAGAAAACGAGAAACTCTTCGAAGAAAGAATTACCCTTTCCGTTCTTTCTTTCCTACTCTATGGTGAAGAGTGATAAAAGTCTTAAGAAAAATTCAAGCGGAAATACGGAGAGGGTTGTGTAAAATTCTCTCTCCCGAGTAGTAGACTCGACCGACACTTAATATTCCACGTATATTTAGTGAACCCTAGAACATCTTTCCGGTCACATCATCCAGAACCAACACCGATTCTAAGATACAAACCTTATTCGAGGGTCCACTATGACTCCGACGACCAGGACCCAGTGTGCAATCTTCGGTCTGGGGTCTGTTGTGCATCAACACTGACGTAGTATCCACCAGAGGAAACCGAGAGTCACTTGAAGTCTGGTGTCAAATCTTGAGTTTTGTGTATGAACAGATTGTGACACAGAACCAGGACTACATTTAGTATTGACTACAATCCGAGCCCCCTTGTCGAGAATTAAGGGACGCATCAAGTCCCTGCAAATAGAAACACACCGGTTACGAAGGGGAACTCCACCTCCACTATCATACGACCACCTCTTCGTGTACCTGACGTGAAAGTACAAACCACTCCATATTGTCTAGAAAGAATGAAATAAAGACAAGACTAAGGGAAGGTTGAAGAGACAGGTTACCGAAGTATTTGACGATAACAAAAAAATTCTCTCAGTTCAACAAACTCGTACCTACAATTAATAATTCGTTGTGTGGTTGAAACAAGATTTTCCTTTTTCTATCCCACACTGGATACAATACCACAGGATACTGTTCCCCTTACGGTGAATTTGGGTCTACGAATCCTAGTAGACACAGAACAAAGATCATAAACCCCTGTTTATGTCATCAAAACCCCGAAGGGACCACCGAGTCAACCATTTCTTAGACGGATAATAGGTCCTCTGGACCCAAACTTAGGACCCAAGCCTTCTAGGGGATCTCTTCCTTTACCGTCAGGTGAGGTGATAAGCACGGACGTCTTAGGGTACCTGTCTCCTCGGTCCGTCTGATGTCGGGTACTCCAGCGTTTCTCAGTCTGTGATGAGTCGCAGATTTGATGGTGGTGGTACCATCAAAATTTTGTAGAGGTAAAAGGGTAATAATGTGAAGACGGACGAACATGTCGGTGAAGTGAGGAGGAACCTCGAGAGGAGGTCGGGTCTGGAAAAGACCCTCAGGAACCCCGGGTAAAGTTAACACGAGTATCAGTATGACGAGTAGACAAAGTAAAGGAACCCCCAACTGTGGACGCAGAGAAAGGACCTGAAGGAGTGTGTCTAGGGTGAATATTTTTATGTTACTTTGTCTATTAGTGTGAATAGTTATTTATTTATAAACCTCCATCAGTCGACGGGTGATCAGGACGTTTATTTGAGGTTTACGGTCAAACCCGATTAAAATGAAATTAAATGATAATACTGTAACTTTCTCATAAAGCAAATAAAAATCGAAATAAATAAAATAATAGCAATAAAAAACCAACACGGTGAACCGAACACTCTAGAATCAAGGGATTGGTTCCTAGTGTGAGTCTGGGGGACGTCACCTTCACGTCTCAAGATTAGTGACCCGACAGTTCCTCGAGGCATAAAGATCGAAATTTGACTCCATTTCAACACAGGTCTTTACATAACTCGTACCACACAAAGTAAGATCCTTTTTCGACGTCACCAATAAGACCCGGATACCAAAGATTAATCACTTTGGTGAAACCGTGAAGGGTGTAGGGAGTTGTTTGTTTTTTAGTTTAAATATTATTCTTCTCGGACACGGAAAAATGAGACCTTACGTGGAATTTCTTCTATTATTTTGACTCGGGGGAGAATGACTTACCCCGAGAAGTCAGGAAAGACCTGTTATCAGTATTAGATTTTACATAGTGTACATTAAAGCTGTAGTAAATCGTGTCGACAGGTAGACGGTTTCGTCTCGGACGTTTGACTCGAAGGTACCTCTGGTTTAGCAGGAGGAAAATTTGTACAGTACACGCGTCAGTCGACCTCCAGTGAACCTTCCCTCGTGTCCCCTTGAAACCAAACACAGGGAAACAAGAACCGATGAATGGAAGAGTATTTTTATATATAAGTTAAATGTCTGCGTAGTCGTATTCGAAGAGGTCGTTCACGTTTATAAATGGACCCTCTTCTTTCCTTTTATTACAGATTTGGTCTCGAAAGTAAAAGACAAGCTGAAACTACAATGAAAAAATAAACTTCAGGCTCCTCTTATTGTTTAACTTAAGGAAAACATTTTCACTCTGTACCGTTTCCAACTTATTTTAAAGTTGAGTCAAACTTTAAATCAGTTCCTCTATTTACGACGGAAAGTGATTATCGTCCGTATACCAGATATGTATCAAAGGAATCGTAGTAAAAATGTTTTTAATTTTTATTAAATTTAACTTCATATCAACTGAATCACAACACAATTAAAGACGACATGTCGTTTCACTGAGTGAAAATACATACATATGTAAGAGAAATTATAAGAAAAGGTATACCAAATAGTGTCCTACAACTTATATCAAGGGGCACGGAATTTTATTAGAAATTCCTAAAAAAAAAAAAAAACTCGTCCCGTACCCCCTTTCTGAAAATACATACATACTGACTCAACGACTAACTGTCTCAAGTACTTACCGAGAAAACTTCACTCTTGTTAGATTAGGACCTCGGTGTCTCGGTGGGTGTTTACAGTGTGATCTAGAGCCGACAGTTATACGGAAGAATAAAATAACGGTAAAAGAAAACGAGAATCGAGAGTAATCGGTAACAAGAAGTTTATCAACCCGGTTTGATCGTACAACACTTATGTAAAAAAAAAAAAAGATAGTCGTCTTAATTTCTGACTACAAAGTACAGACAATTTGAGTGAAAATCCCTTAAAACAGTAAATGCTTATATAGACCACTTTGGAAAACACGTCCTTTCAATGAGTATGGTGTACCTAGAACCTTCCGTCTAGTGAACCTCCAATCAATGGAAACAGTTGGGTTTTCGATACAGAGAAACTTCACTACACTCTCTTACGCTCCTATTTCTCGATAAATCATATAAACGACTCTAAAGTAAAGTACCGCTATCCTTTGTTTTGTTTTGTACTTTGGGAACCCTTAAAAACCACGGTGTAAGAAACGTAGGAACTCTGTGATTCGGAGTTACACGCATTACTGACCGTATATAATTATCTTCTGAAGATTAACGACGGCACTATCCAGTCTATACCGGACACGGTTCCGACACCCGTGGTGACCTCAAGTCCGGACGGAAACACACAGGACACGTGACGTCCCTACCCGATGTTCGACGACCGGAAAAACTCAAGTAAAACGTATTCCCACATAGAAAAACCGACGTTCTCCTTCCTCCGGTAAAACACACTTGACACAACCACCACCATCACTTCCACCCTTCTGCCTCCTGCTCCCTCTTTCTTCCTAGTGTACAACCCGACCTCGACTCCGTCTCCCTTGCCAGGAGTCGCGAGCTCGCGACCCAGACTCTGTCGTGTCGAAAATGAGAGGGTCGAGACACTGGACCCCGGTTTCTTCGTAGAAGTGTAAAGAAAAAACATTTGAAAGATAAAACATAACCCCATACCGACTAATCTCGAAGGGTCTCCCCTCGATCACCATTTCTGGAGTGGACGGTTACGTCCTCTACATTCTCTCCGTCCAAACTAGGGACCCAACCCTTCTAGGGGACCTCCTCCCGTGCCGTTGGGTGAGGTCATAAGGACGGATCTCTTAGGGTACTCGTCTCCTCGGACCACCCGACGTCAGGTGACCCAGCGTGTCTCAACCTGCACTGACTTCACTGAATCGTGTCGTGTAGCAACTAATTGTTACGACACTATCAAAGGTCACCTATCGTTTCCGTAAGTCGGTATATATATGTACATAGGTAAGAGGGGGTCTGAGGGAGGGTACAGACATACTCGATGTTGTACCGAGACCTCTTACCTTTGTTCCTTTTACCCTTCTTTACACAGTAGTCCTCCCCCACCACTGAATCTTCGTTCCAATGTGGGAGTACTCCAGAGTACCACCCGTACCCGTCGTCTCCACCACCCCCACGACGAACACCTTCCTCGATGTTTCCCTCGGACCTCTTTCTCTCCTTTTTATCCGACCACAGTGCACCCCCGACGTCGACTGTCCAACAAAAGATTCACGCACACTCCACGGGGGTCCTCCGAGTCTCTATCACGACCCTCTTCGGACGTCTCTGAACTATTAACCTCGACCTTCGATCCAATCCTCGATCTTCTGACCAATCTTCGATCTCTCGAAGAGTCCACCGAGTCGTCATTTCTTGGACGGACGTCATGTCCTCTGCGTCCTCTGTGTCAAACTAAGGACCCAGTCCTTCTAGGGGACCTCCGCCTTTACCGTTGGGTGAGGTCATAAAACGGACTTTTTAGGGTACCTGTCTCTTCGGACCACCCGGTGACAGGTACCCCATCGTTTCTCAACCTGTGCTGACTCGTGCGTGTGTCTCCCAATCTCCGTAATTTTAAACCCATAAACAGTACTGAGACATGAGTGTTGGACCACTTCGAAACCTTTTAAGGTGAATATGATGGGTTTTGAAAGAAAAACGATCGTTATATAGTTACTGATTACGATCCTAATCACTTTAAATAAAAGATTCACTCATCTTTAGTGTTTCCCGGATACCTTTAATAATATTCCCATACACGGGGATCGGAGTATAGGAGAACCGAGTGAAAAGATAAGACAAACAACGACACTGTTGGTCGACACGAGTCCACATTGGACCAGTGTGGAGTGAAGTCAACGTAGTAAATGGTCAACGAGAGACAGGACCCCATAGAGACGAGGGTAGTGGACCCTGTGGACGTCTTTAGACGAATCGGTAAGACTAAGTCGGTGTATGAGTTTTCACACTCCCATCCTGGGGTATCTATACAGATTGAGAAACTCTGGGGTAACTGACATCGAGTGGTCCGAGAAGCCAGGTACCTTAAGAAGTTCGTTCTTATGACCTCACCCAACGGTAAAGGAAGAGGTCCGTTAGAAGGACTGAGTCCCTAACTTGGCCCCAGAGGACGTAACGTCCGTCTAAGAAATGGTAGACTCGGTGGTCCCTTCGGATATCTATTGGGTACTGGTCACCTATTACCCTCGTACACCTATGTAAGAGAGTAGAAAATAGGGACACCCCTATTAAGACTTCGTCAAGGATGTACCGAGAAGACTCACGGGGGTCCTCCTCTCCTGGGGTCAACGGGTTCTCTCCTGATCTCCTGATCGAATCGTTGTGTGGAACAAAGTGAAAAGGAGGAAGACACAAAGTGAGAAGGGTCGGAGATGTGGGTGTGAAGACAAGGGTCCGCAGGAACAGAGTCCGAGGTGAAAACGTCCCTTGGATCAGATCCTGTTCCACTTTCCCGAGATATACGTAACGTCAAAAAGAATGAAAGAATGGTCACTGTAGGGACGTGTTTCCACTCTCAACCACCCCTTTACCCACACAGGTTAAAGATTACCTATCGTCTTTAGACAATAACAGTTTGAGTCACTCCTGATCTCCTGATTGAACCATACTAGATCTCTGATCAAAATAAATCTTTAGTGACTTAGTCTCGGAACTGTAATTACTCAAGTGTTTAGGAAACCCCTCCGTTTACACAAGTATTGCCTACCTTATCTCTCACGACTTCCCTCCTAATCGTACACAATTCACCCTGAAGGGACCACCAAGTCACCAATTCTGACACAGAAGTGACATCCCCGACCCAAGTTAGAGACCAACCCCTTGATTCTAGGGTACACGGTACTAGAATTTATTTTATTGTTATTCTTATTATTTTATAAAAAATTTTTTACTTTACGTCTCTTTCCTTGTCAATTAAAAATAACCTTCACCCTTCCCAACCCCAGTCCCTCCAGAGGTTTCTTTTCTTCTATAAAATAGACCTGGAACTCTCTACTTTTCCGATAACTTCTATCACTTAACTTCTCGACCTCTTCGAACTTTTCCTAGAAGGAATTTATCTTAACCCCACTCGAAATACCTGAAGGGTCGAATTCCAAGTCTCCGGACGTCGGGGGGAATCGGGATTAAAGAGAGGGAAAAAAGAAGATTTATCCCAAAACTAACGAGAAAGTGTTAGACGAAAGAGTCTCCATAAGACGGAATCGAAGAGAAATAGAGAAATAACCCATACGAAATAGTAAGAGAAAAGATATCCCTACCCAGTCCCGACATCAAAAAAAATGGAACGGACGCAAGTGACACCTCCGGAATAGAGACCTACGACCTGTGGTCCTCCCCCGAATTACCAAGACTCCCCCAGAGAAAAGAAGGTTCTTCACCCTGGTGGAATCAGTTCTACCCCCAAAAGTATCCATACTATCTAAGTGTTCTAGTAACCAACTCTTTGAGTTCCAGTTCATGGAACTTCTGTCTCTCCAGTGTAAACGTCCGAATGAAGAGAGGACTAAGACAGACATAACGAATAGTACTTCACACCTAAGAATATAATGACTTCGTCAGTCACGACTTGTTCCTACATAATCATAAAAGAAAAAACTTATCCTGGTCCCTACGTACATACCGACACTCTCAACCTGACACTTCTTCCGACTCGGGGCTTCTTAACTACGAAAACTTGACACCACAACCTCTTCTGAGAACTCTCAGGGACCCTGACGTTCCTCTAGGTTGGTCAGGTAAGACTTCCTTTAGTCGGGACCCTAAAGAAGCCTTCCTTATTACGATTTCGACTTTGAGGTCATGAAACCGGTGGAGTACTCTTCTTAACTGAGTAACCTTTTTTGAAACTACGACCCTCCCTAACCCCCGTCCTCCTCTTCCTCTGCTGTCTCCTACTCTACCGACCTACCGTAGTGCCTGGACTACCTGCACTTAGACTCACTTGAGGCCCTCAACCACTACCTGTCCCTCCGGACCGCACGACACTAAGTACCCCAGTGTTTCTCAACCTGTGCTGACTCACTGACTTGACTTGACTTGACTCCCTACGAAAATAAAGAAGGTCACATCTCTGGATTCTTCTTGACATGTCAAACCGATGTCCTTCCCACCCGAACCACCCTTTCCGTCCACTGATCCTCTCGTCCCGTAACAGGAGTCAGTCTAAGAGACGACTATTGGACTGAGTCGGTAGTAAACGTACAGACACGGAGAAGTAAAGTAACCATAGGTCTACTGTGTAAAAACTCAAAATTAGAAGGTCATTCCCTTTGTTTTAACAGGTCCGGTAGAACGGAGTGGTCCAGTTTATTCGTTCACAATCACAAACTTGGAGGGAGACAAGTTAATGAGCTGTGATGACACGTCTCGTTTCAGGTGTAACACTCACCCGAAAACTTCCATCTACTCTTCACCCGTACCGTCCATAGACGTAACGACAGAGTCAGGTAGAGGAGAGATCGACGGTCGGGTGGGATAAGAGGGATCGACGCGACTGATCGTACAAGGTAGTGTACGTATAGACACCTACGAGTGAAGTGAAGGTTGTATCTCCGTTGGGTTCCCATTGCTTCCCCTTACCCACTAGGAAAATTTTATTATCTCGAACTACTCCAAGTAAATTTTTTCTGATAAAGATTTTAATACCCACTCTTCTCGGTCGTTCCTATCCCGTCATGACCGGGTCTCGAACACTGTGCCCTCGACAATAGTCGAAGACATGGTTTCCAAACTCTGCTACCCTACTAAAACCTTGGATTTTCTCTCTCAGTACCCGTTACTCTCTAGTCACTAAAGATTGACTCCCGGTATCGCTCTGTTTACTGAGACGTCTCTCTCTCTCTCTGTCTTTATTACTGGAAAGAGAGTGAAAAGGAGTGAGTATAGCGGATGATCCCGACAGGTGACCGGTTTGGTCGACCTCGGTCTCCCGTGGATCGGGACAAATATACGACGCATGTCCAATCGGAGGTCCGTCTCTCGACCCACCTCTTCCAACCTCTTACCTACCCTCCCCTTTAACCGTGTCTGTGTGTCACTCACATAGTTTTCTACAGAGTCCCAGTCACATTGTCACAAGTAGTCAGAGGGACGGATGTTAGATGGTAACAGGGAGGGGAGACCAAGGTGACACTAGAATGGAGCGTAACAATCAGTGGTAAGAAGGTAGATACCTAATTTTGCCTCCCATTGTTTACGAGAAACTTCTATACCGACTAGTTAGTATCGAGAAAAAAAAAAAGTGAGTCGAACCTAAATTATAGTTGTAGGAAGAATTATGTCACCGGTTACGTCGGTAGGGGTTAGTTAACCGTAACTAAACTGTACCGTCTTTAAACGGTAGAGAACGAATAAGTCATCTAGATAGTGAATGAATGAAGTATGTGTTATTACCTCTTTTTTGTTTTATACAAACTCTGTTAATCTCATTTTATTATTTAGAATAAAAAATTTTTACTCTTTTTCTCTTTATTTCATAAAAAGTCAAACACGTAAGAGATCACTTTTTTTATTTTAGACTTTTTGTCTACCACCGGTGTCAGGAACAAAGATCTTAATCCCTACGTCGGTGTCGACCGTGACTTCTGAGGGGTACAACGACAACTTGAAAATAATAATTTGTAGATGTCACAGGATCTGTGACACAATTCATGAAATATGTTAGTAGAATGAATAAGGAATATCGTTAGGAGTATCCTGCAATGAATAAAAAGAGATAAAATATCAACTTCTTTATAGTCGAATCATTCTAATTTAATGAACGAGTTTCACAGTCTGAGTTTAGAAAGACTCGGGTTTCGGACACGAGAAAAAAAGAAAAGAAAGAAATAAAAAAATAACTGTATATCAACTAAATGTTACAACATAATTAAAGACGATATGTCGTTTCACTGTGTCAATATATGTATATATGTAAGAAAATTCATAAGAAAAGGTAATACGAAATAATGTCCTATAACTTTTATCAAGGGACACGGTATGTCATCCTGGAACAACGCATAGGTAGGACATGCATTATCAAGTATAGATGATTGGGCTTTGAGGGTCAGGTAGGGAGGGCTGCGACGTGAGGGGGTGTGAACCGTTGGTGTCAAACACAGACACTCAGACAAAGTATCTATCTAAGTAATCTAAGGTAAATCTAAGGTGTAAGGTAAATCATCACAACTGATTAACTTGTCTCATTATCGTATACTTTAAACAGAAAGACTGAACCACACAATTCGAGATCCGGGTAGGGGCAACGACGTCTATTTTCGGGTGCGAGACCGGAAATCAATTATTTCTGAATAGGAAGTCACAAGAGAAACCGTTTGTTAAGACGACCGACCTCTTGGTCACTCCAGTGGGAGAGATCAGGGAGTGGGAGGATGTTGAATTCGTCAATAGAAGGACTAAGAGATCATTCTTCTTTATGATGACATAAATACGGATAATGGGAACATAGAATCTACCTGTACACACTGTCCGAACACATTAGTGCGTGATATAGTGTGAAGTCTGGGTCCGGGGTAGTCTTTGAACTTCTTGAAAGATGTCACCCACCAGTCTTTCGTCCGACAATAGTAGGGTGACTTATCCTTCCGCCAACCGTTACTATATCTACAATTATCTATTTCATAATACATTGTATTTCCTTCGGTTCTGAAAGAGACCAATCCAAAATAAATTGCCGATAGGTCGATCCATCAGTCACTTAAAACGACACACCACCACCACCGTCACAATTCTTAGTTCCACTAATTTCTGTAGTCTTATCAGGTCTCAAGACGTCACGTGTACAGGAGTAAACCCCGTTCCAATTCAAGTGAGCCCTTGGGTTGTGTACAAGTAGTCGGAACCTGACTTCACTGGTCAAAACGGTAACAGGAATAGTCGTCGAAACCCGACCCTAGACAAAACTTCCCACCGACGAGGTCGGTGAAGACGTAGGCTCACGAATCGACCCAGGACGAACACACCTCACACAGGACGAACTGTCGATGAGGATCGGACCACCTCAGAAGTCGTAGAGAGGGTTCGTGAGGTATCTGACTTGTCCAATGTCCTGACTCCTTAGTTCACAGGACTCAAACCCGGGGTCAAGACGAGAAATGGAAGACATAATAAGATCTGTTCAGTGAAAAGGAGAGATCCGAAATGTGAAAATCTACCATCATTGAAGATGTTGGATACCAAAACGTCAAGAATATCTATGAATATCTAAGAAGACCTTGGTCCGATACAGTATACCAAATCGTGGGTGACAGAAGGAACTGTCTTCCTCAGAAGGGGGGTTGGGGACTAAAATTTTTGTACAAAATAAAACAAATGTTTCGTTTCTTGATATTATTCAAAAAATGACCTCGTCTTTACCAAATATTATAACACAATCAAAGACGACATGTTTGTTCACTTAGTCGATATGTATATGTATATAGAGGAGGGAGAACTCGATGGGAGAGGTAGGGGGCGAAGTCCAGTAGTGTCTTGTGACTCGACTCGAGGGACACCATATGTCGTCGAAAAACATCACCGACACCGATAAAGGTCGAAATAACGGAGGTCTACCTGGTCCATTACGTCTCAAGTAAATCGAGAAACGATGCGGTTCACGCCAGACATCTGGTCATCGTAGCTATAGTGGACCCCCGAATAAATGTTACACCTCAGAGTCTAGGATCGGTCTGGACGATTCAATCTTAGAAGTAAAAATTCTCTGGAGGTCCACTAACCATGATTGTAATTTCAAGCTCTTCGTACTTCGGGTTACGTGTCCTTTTAGAATATCTAAAGAGGTCGACAATTTAGTTTCAGTCACAACTTAAGACCCATGAGTGACGAGTCCACTTAAAATCGTAAGTGGAACGATTTGAACTCTTAGAGGCTTATTGGAGTGTGTCTCACCTCCAGACACGGAAACATATCTTACCCCCTGTTTTCTACCCGGACATTAAGTCGACCTCCTCTTAGTCCGGTCTCTTTCGGAAGACCTCCATTATAAAACTTCGCGAACCTCTCGTACACTCCAGTCGCTCCGTTTCCCTTCGACTTCCCGAGAGGACTACGTGACTGGAGTCCTCTCCCTTGTCGTCCGCCACACGTCCCTCGTACAACGACCCCCCCAGAAGGCCTCTACTCCGTCCCCGGTGGAGACGGTATGAACCCTCAAAAATGAAGTAGAGTCCCCGTCACTGTCACCCCACCCACTATCGACTTTTTTGACAAAAGTCTCCTCTCACTACATTAATCTAAACATAAAATCCTTCGTGATCGAAGGCCGTGTTTGTCGTCTAGGAAACTTCCACCTCCTCTTACTTTCGTCTCTCTTGTCAGACCCTTGTTAAAGTTCCTTCTTTGTTTGATTTCACTGACAGTCCTTCCCACCTTTCCTTCTCTTCTTGACTCTAAGTGAAACAACCATCGATTAAAATACCTTCTTCTATTACTCCCCCCTCAAACCTTACTAGGGTTCCAAAGACCACATCCCAGATCCCTTACCACCTATCAAGTGGTTCTGTTGTATATTGTATCTCCTCTTTCTTGTCCGAACCCCACTCTCGTTCCTTTCTCCTGTCCTCCTCTTCTACTCGTTTCGAAAATGTACAAATTCAACGGACACGCTACTTACTGATATCTACATCAACCTTCATCAACTTATAGTTTCGAGTCTTCTTACCAGACCGGATCTTTACATCTGAACTCTTAATAATTATTTATTTTTTCATTAGTTAGTGTACATAAACTTAAATATCCTTAGGAGGGTTCTTCTCCCATTTTGCAGTCTTCTCATCTCTCAGAGTACGACCCATAGTTCGTAAACTTCTAGTCTACTTCTCTCTCCAACTATGAACGTCTTCATCGGTCTCTCCATTCACCTTTTGACCTCCCCTCCCACAGTGTCTACGGTTTCTCTTTCCTCGTCGTTCCCTCCCATGGGTCTACTCTTCCTACACCCTGGGTTTATAAAGGACCTCGACTATTGGTACAGTAAGAATCCTGGTACTCTGAACCACTTATACCCACGACAATGTCGTCGAAGTACTCACAGTCTACATCTAAGAATGAACTATGAACTACCGAAAGTAAGTTCGTTTATTCAAAAGTAAAACTGTTGATAAAAAACTTACGGACCAAACACACTTCATGGTCCCGAGATTTCTGCTTGTTTGTATCCTGGGACCGGGGATCCTAGGACAAAGACATGGAGTCACTCGAAAAGGTCACCTCCTACCTCGGGACACAGAGAAGTTGACAGGAGTCCAACGGACTTCTGTCCAGGTGTCTACGTCGGTGAATGAACGACTCGGGGACACCATACGACCCTTGACCCGGTTGGTGAGTCCTACGTTTATGTTTACAAATAACACACTTGACTAAGAGATTGGAAGATCTCAAGAGAAAGACCACCCACTACATTTATTGAGTAATTTGAGATGATATTAAAAAAAAAAACGATGATTTAAAATTCATGAGATTATCTTCAAAGTTCCTCTATAGTCTCTCTCTTGTAAGTAACTCGAAGATTATCTACGGCTCCGTTTGATTATCTCACTGACTGAACACGAAGACGAACCTTTTAGTCGAGACTAAACACTTACTTGTATCGGACACCTCAACGTCCTATCTTAGTGTACCCTCATTCCGACCAAGGTGCACCGATAACAGATCACTTCCCAACCCCTATGTAAGGAAATCATGATAAACTTGTCAAAGTGTTTCTCTGTGACATGTCTCATTTTACCTTCCTCCCATCAATAGTCCTTGTCCACCGATTCCAAAAGAAACAGAGTGGTGACGTAAAGTTCCAGTCGACGGAAAAGCCCTTTTATCTGGGAGGAAACGGGTTTCACTTTAACCTCCTCTATCTGAAACACTCAAAGTTAGTCTCCACAAAAAGAGAAACTCACATAGATCCCCTCTTAGGACGACCCACTTTTAGGAAGACTTATGAAGTATGACTTCAGAAACTCACCAAAACCTTCGGTCTGGACGTAAAACCCCTCAAACCTCCAACAACGATCCAAGAAGAGTTACCCTACCCTAGTGATTGACCCCCTTGGGTACCAGTAGAAGAGACGGCACTTGATTTTCGTGGTTCAGACTCCCACCTCCATCGTCGCATACTCATAGAAATATACATTAGCGTACTAAAGGAACTCCCTCTCCTGTTCGAAGTCACAATACAGTTTCGTGTGTAAACCTTCCGTTAAGTTAGTTGGTGCATCTTACAACTGTTTTCAGGACAAGTTAGTAGACCTCTAGTTTCCACTTATACTGTGAAAGAAGCGTTCTATTTGTTGGACCGGCACCTCTACTGTATTTTTTTGTTTGTTCAGATCAGGTCACTTACGTATTCCATGAGACCTTTGGATTCTCTCGTCAACTGAGACGACACTCGACACAAACCCCTCCTCTGTCAGTAACCTTTGAGTCTGTCCTCCACCGTGACCACGACCGGAACCTCCTCTCGTCTCGAAGAGTCGTCTACCGTCGGGACTCTCCTTTCCGTCATTGTCTCCCCGACTTTTAACCAAAATGAACCTAGGACAAAACAACAGGTTTGTCCTGAGTTCATCCGTCGAAACAAACCTCTTAAATTAGAATTCTTTACGTGAGTTTATAGGATACTATAGTGAATATTTATCTTGGATGTTTCGTTACTACGTTTATTTGAATGTTTTGTTTTTGTCTGAGTATCTGGATCTCTTACTTGATTACCTATGGTCCCCTTCCTACCCCTACCCTGTCAATCCCTCAAACCCTATCTGTACATGTGTGACGACATAAATTTTACCTATTGGTTGTTCCTGGAAGACTTATCGTGTCCCTTGAGACGGATTACAGTACATTGGTGGATTTACCCTTTTCTTAAACCTTTTCTTACCCCATACCCACATATATATATATATATATATGTGTGTTGACTTAGTGAAACGACATATGTACTTTGACAGTGGTGTACCAATTAGTTGATACGAGGTTATGTTTTATTTTTCAATTGTTTTGGGCGAGTCATAAGTCTCCGGACCTGAATCTGACAATTCTGATCGTGTCTGGAATGACCCCAGTACGTACGGTCGGAGACTTACTTGTCGTTCCTCTGATCAACTCCTAGGCTCTCCACCCCAATGTTTGAGTAGTACTCCAGAACCCAGACATCACTCTAATCTTCGGGAAGAAGTAAAGGTTACGAAAGGGGTCAGATGAGTGTGTAGATCGGAGAGAGGGTGTAAAGGGTGGGAACAACACTGAGTACGTACTTCCCTCCTTTCTACACTTTATATAGGTTTACAAGTACCTGGTCGTTATGAACAACCGTTTCTTCCTGATCTGTTTTAATGAGTGGGAGAATTCGGTTCCTGTGACGGGTGTCTTAGGTCCTGACTAAAGTTGAGTAACCCAGTGATAGTCCTACTAAGACGAGTCACTTTATGTTAAGTCCTGTACGAATAACCTAGGTATGATACCCGTTCCGAGTCTCCTTTAGTCTGGGAGGTAAAGTCCTGGTAGTACCTCCGACGACACTGAAGTGCAGGTACAGTCCCGTCGGACCTGGTTTGACTCTCACGGAACATAGTGACAAGTTGGATCTTCCTACGAATAGTACCATATCAAACAAAAATATAAGAATACTAGTTATATAGAAACGTAGACATTTCGTTCACACCTAATTTACTACTGTCTGGAAAGACCCACGGACCGACTAGTACCTCCCCAAGACAGGTGTGACAGACGGCACGGTCTAAGACACTCACCGTGTCTGTGAAAGTCTGTCTAGACCACCACCCAGAGAAAAGGTAGAGACCCTCCGACAGTTCGTCACTGGGAACCCAAAATATAGTTTCAATCGAGTACAGAGATACGGTAGTGACGACTTGTACGATTTTAATCATCGTAAACCAGAAAATTTCTAGACTTAACAGGAGATAAACAAAGATTGTACAAATGAATGGTAAGATCCTCGAGTCGATAGACAAGAGACTTGTCTAGAATAAAAAGAATTCCTACAACGAATCTTACGATTATTAAATCACAACTTCCTCCCTGTGTGAACCTTATTTTTGTCTTACAATCCAAATAACTTCGACGACCTCATTTCCTATTACGGAACCTCTCCTTGGTACCCGAAAGAAAGCCCTAAGTCCAAATACAACCTACTAAGGTCCCTCCCTAGTCCTCTTGTCCCCGGTCAAGACCTAGTCTACTACAGTTCCTCGTCCTCCGTAAGTCACTGACCCATAGAAGTATTTGAAATAGTTCCTCCGACCACCTAATTTCCACCCGATCGTCCTCAATGATCTTCTCTTTGTCGTAAGAGAACACAATCTTCTCTCCTCCAGTACGATAATAACTCCAATACCTCACCGGTACAGGGACAGAACAGGGTTTGTGTCGTCGTCGTACCGGAATAGACTCGTGACAAATACACGCAACAAAAACAAGTCAACCATTGTCGTGAAAGACCGACGACTGTCCCGGTAAAAAGTACAAGAGTCATCTGACGAGTAAACATTTTACTCTCCTAACGTATTCTACTTACCAAAAGATTGACACGAGGGTTCTTCTCTCAAGACACCCCTTCGGAACCCTAATGGCTTCCACGGAACCTCTCCTGCTTACCTGTCCCGAGGGACATGGGACTGGAGGAGAATTGTCTCTTCGACACGAGAAGGTCAAAATGTAACTCGCAATACGTAATGTGGTGTAAAATTTGTTTTCTTACAAGAAAACGATTTCTTTTCGAACTTTTATCGACCTGACCTCTTCGAGGTTCCAGAAAGACAACGAAGTTCAGTGTTTCTTCATTTTGTTAAACAGGATTTAAATATGTCGACTAACCTAAGTCATCGAATCCAAACTTACAGAGGAGACGGTGGTTGAAGTCTTCAAACAAATAAAACAAAACGAATGACACAGTCCCAAAGTCGTAAGGTACAGATTTCTCGTCCCCCTGTGTGTCCTTTAAATAAAAATAACTCAGTTTGGAGTACTTTTCCTAACGTAAATTTTTGCCTTTGGATACATGTAGACCGAGTTGTCACATCCTCCTGTTCCTCCTCTCTTTTAATCATTACCTTGGGTAAAAATAGTAGGACATACACTCCAGACCCCTTAGTACCCGAAGTATAATAAAGTATTATACTTCACATCATGCTGTGTGAATCGTGTCTAATGTGATCCAGGAATAAATAATATGTCGAGAAACCACCTATTGATACGAAGGTAATTAAAATACCCTAGGTAGGAACACATAAACATAATAACAACAAGTCAGGAATTCAACACAGACCGAGAAACACTGAGATACCTCACGTCGTGTGATCCGAAAGGACAGGAAGTGATAGGGGACCTGAAACGATTATTATTAAATATAACAATCGATGAACGAATAATTACAAATAAAAGATGAGATGAAACCGTTACACCGACAACCTTAAAAGGGAAATTAAGATATACATAACAGAACCGTATAAAATTGAGACCCACATGAAACCTACGAATTCTAGGATTTCAAAATACCAATATTAAATACAGAAATATTAGTAGTGATTAGTTAGTCGATAACTATCGTTAACTAAGTCGAGTATTGAACAAGATTGAACCTGAAGGAAACTCAACTGTCACTGCATGATCTTAAATGTCCTCACTGCAACCGACTAAATTATCGACGGTTGCAAACCCCTAAATTATCGACGACAATCGTGGAGACACAATGTGGTAAACGAAGGAGTTTACACTTTCGAACCTACCAATATATTTGAACCGTTGTTCCCATTTTGAGTATTATGATTAATCTTAGACCTTTATTGAATAATTACATGGTCCTCTCTCTTGGAACGAGGGGCTTAGGTAGGAAACCAAAGGACTACCTCGGTCAAGTGGTCTTCCTTCCCGGTGAACGTTTGACTAATCTAAGATCGAGTCCTCTTCAAACGAGTCACCTGTCCCGTTCTTCTCAACCTGTATCAGTTTAACACAAAGAGTCACTCCGTAAAACTCTGAGTGAATTCACTCGTTTTCTACTGTCATATGAAATCCCGAGTCACTAGATACCGTTTACGACGGACAAAACATACAGGGAATACGATTCTTATCTGAAATGTAAGAATTCAGTCAATTTTTTTAGTTTCTTATTAGTATAAAGTACTCTACAATTTTGACATTGTAAGTCTAAGGGAACAAACATTTATTTCAAAATAATCTTGTCTCTGTGAGTAAGTAAAGGTATAGTAGGTACCGATAAAACACGATACTACTGTCTCGACTCATCAACCCTTTCTCTAGGATATTGGACTTTACCGGTTTTATAAGTGACAAATCGGAAAATATCTTTTCTGTACAGTTGGAAACTAAAAACAATCACAACATGTTCTTTTTCAGATTCTGTTATTTATTAGAGTAACTTAATACTGACGAACGACCAAATATGAATAAATAAGATTATAAAAAGACCTCTCATAGAAAACCTTAGTCGTATAAACCAAAATATCTATCCTGGCCTGTCTCCAAATTTGCAAAAAAAGAGATTAAGAAAAGGTAAATCTCTGTGTAAAAGGTTAATGACCCGACTAGCAATGACAAAAATACCTTCTTCAGTATAAGACATAGGATCAATAATGAAAGAGAAGGACAAAGACGAACACCTACAAAACGGGTATCGGTCCAAATACATACAACTAAATCGAGTATCCCCGATCCTTTTACTCACACGGCTCTGACTTTCCATAACCACAGGGTATTTCTTACGTACCTTTTGACTGACTGACGTTCCTACGTCTCAAGATTCCCCGTCCTCTTTCCTCTGTCTTTAAGCATTGTCTCAGTACTACTATTAAACAGTCGTTCACGTCTGGTCGTTTTACGACGATAAACTTTAAAGTCCCTTGACGAACCTAACGTCAAATATAACGTCCTCCACATCTTAGGCCTCATCGACCCGTCTTTTACGGATAAAAAAGGTGAAGGGTTCAGTGACTTCCTACGTTACTTAATTAGAAACCAAGTCCCATTTACGTCTCTTCCCTTAGACCCAAAAGTTCCTCGTTCCAATTGTACTCTCACGACAAACAATACTTGAGGGTTCTCAAGTGTTCTTCTGTTGATTTAAAGGTCTACTCTTGGGGAGAGGCCCCTGTCTCATGAGATTTAACTCCCCGTATAAAACGTAAAAGTCCGAGTAAGGTAGACAGAAAAGATTAGTACGGACAATGAATGATACCTTACACCCAACAATACCACTACACTCCTGTCCTTGGTAGACGGAACGTCTTAGAATCTTTTGAAATATCTGGAGGATTACAACCATTTTTCTTCCTTCCTCCCTCATACGTAAACTTCTGGTCGAGTTTTCACATTCGAAAGTGGCTCTAAATACATTCGATGTAAGATAAAAAGTCCCGTATGAGAACTCTCATAAGTGGACTAAGGTGGGTGAGTACCGTGGAGATTTTAGAGTAAACTAAGTCACTGAAGACAGGACATTCAGGTTACTGGTCGTATGACTGGAGTCAAGATCCCCCTTGTGGAAGAACTTGGAAGGAATCGGATTGTTGAAACTTGTAGACCAACTAGTTCACTTATATCATAGGACATACAGTAGTTGTAACATCATTCAAACCAACAGCAAGTCAGTGATTCAACTCAGACTGAGACATGTTGGGGTACCTAACGTCGTACGGTCCGAAGGGACAGGAAGTGATAGAGGACCTCAAACGAGTTTGAATACAGGTACCACCACGGTAGGTTGGTAGAGTAGGAGACACCGGAGGAAGAGGAGGACGGGAGTTAGAAAGGGTCGTATTCCAAGAAAGGATCACTCAGCCGAGAAACGTAATCCATCGGTTTCATAACCTTGAAGTCGAAGTCGTAACATCATTCATACATCTGGGACATAAAGGTCATGTCAACAACTCCCTTAAGAATCGTAAACGAAGAAGTGACTCTCCCTCATGTATATAAGTATGATAGGTTAAGTGGAAGTGTCTTCTCACCCGAATTTAGTTCTTTAAAACTCTTAGAACCGGTGTAAGAGAAGATCCCTCTATACGATTAGTGTCCGTACTAGTACGGAACAACATATTCAAATCAGTCAAAGAACTAAAGGAGTGGTAAGTGTACCGAAAGAAAGAGGATTTTTAAAGGTTCTTTTTCTTTGGTATTTTTACCTTAGTATCTTTTTTTCAACATCCTGTCATAAACAAGATAGTGTCTCATTTCTTCCTGAAAGATCCGTGTTTACGTTTCCCTCTTTGGTATTTTTATGACTGAACAAGATCTTGTCTCAAAGTGTCGAAGTTGTAACAAGTGTTAAACCCGATCTATTAAGAAACAACACCCTCCCCCTCACAACACCCCACAAACCGTCGTAGGGACCGGAGATGACTGATCTACGATCGTTATGGGAAATCAGTCCTGTCCGTTGTTACAAAGGACTACAAGAGATCTCCCATTTCAGTGGGAACCAACCCTTGGTGCCAATATCTTACTGACAAACCCTACGTTCCGCTTTTTCTCTGCAGAGGATCAGTTCAGTACCCCCGAATGGTATACGTATGTGTTCCGGAGTCGAAACTTTACACTTCAAAGTCCCTTGGTCGTCCAATTCCCCGACTGAGACCAGAAAGAGAGAGAGAGAGAGACCCTCCTAAACCCCTCAGAAAAAGTCCCGTCGCGACGAAGAGAAGAGTGTAGGCGAACGGGAAACAAGACAGAGATGAGTACACCGGAGGAAAACAAAGAAAGTAAAGACTAGGGTAGAGGGAAGATGAACGTATAAGGAAATCGAACAGTCGAGAAGGACACCTTAGACATGGAAAGTCTAGGACGAGACGGCGACAGACACACACTCTCTTTAAATCGAGGTGATTATTGGTGCAGAGACGACACTACAGTCTGACACAATATCAGGCTTCGTAATACCCTTCGACAAGAACCCAGTCCACGTATACGGAGTGGTTGTCGACACTGGTCCTTCCCTCCCAATGAACCATATTTCATACCCACGATTCGTTATCCTTGACACTCGATGACTGAGTGAGTCTTCCGTAACCACACCTGTCCATCCACAACTAACTTTAGAGATCTCTCCTTCAAATTTGTAAGGTACATAGTTTTTTATTTAGGTTACTCAAATAGACGTACTCTATTTGACCCATCTTTTAAATTATACATTGTAGACACGTACACACGAGTCACTATAACTGAGAAACACTGTGGTTTCTGACATTGGACGGTCCGAGGTGACAGGTGCCTTAAAAGGTCCGTTCTTATAACCTTATCCAACGGTAAACGAGGAGGTCCCCTAGAAGGGTTTGGTCCTTAGTTTGGACTCAGAGGACAGAGAGGACGTAACGTCCGTCTAAGAAACTGACCCCTCTGTAACCCCTTCGGGGAAAACATTGTACCCTGATGATAAATTTTTTGCTGAAATACTTAGTCATACATTTCCCGCACACGTTTCCCGTCCTTGTACACCTTTCGTCAGTGTTTTGATCTTGATAGTTCCGGTGTTTATAAACTCTTTTATGTGTTTTATATTTTCTTCACATTTAATACTGTTTCATTTACATTTCAAATCCGAAAGTTTAATCAGTTTTTAAATTTTACTGTTAGAAAAGGGGGTTACCACTTTGTCGTTTTAACAGTAAGATCCGTGGTTTTCTTTTTAACGACTACAAATACTTTTAGTCAAGTCACTCAAAAACCTATATAAGACCATTCTATTTACTTTCGTAGTTTTTACAAGTATGGAAAATTCAGTCACAAAAGGAAGTACCTTAATCGGGATTTATTTATAAATCTCTACACTCATTTCTAATATATGTCCCTACTTTACAAGTAGTCTCGTACGAAATAAAATTGTTGTATGACCTTAATTGAATTTATAGGTTTCCCCTAACTAATTACGACAAAAGTTTTGGATAAATCACTATACTCTTTACGAGTCTTATAATACAAAGGACTTTACTTTGTCAACGTTTCGATAAAGTTCACAGTAAGTTGAAAATGTACATAAACATCTCTATACATGTAACTTAATTTTAACCCTTCGTAAAGTCAATGAATTGTCACCAATAAATATTAACCATTCTACTAACCAACATGGAAAAACATCGAGAATACACAGAAGATTAAAACATATCATTCTCCGGTAATGGATATATCAGTTTTTTAATAATACCAATTTTTTAAGTCAAACGATTACCGTTCGAAAAAAAAATTTAGAAACTCCATATTAACTCCAAGTGTTATAACACAAAGTCCACAAGTCGTTTCACTAAGTCAATGTGTGTGTGTGTGTGTGTACTCACCTCACTTCACTTCACTTCAGCGAGTCAGCACAGACTGAGAAACGCTGGGGTACCTGACGTCGGATGGTCCGAGGAGGGAGATACCCTAAGAGGTCCGTTCTCATGACCTCGCCCAACGGTAAAGGAAGAGGTATATATAAAGTACAATAAAAGGTGATATCCATAAGTCAAGTCAAGTCAGTGAGTCAGTACAGACTGAAACACTGGGGTACGTGCGGTCCCGAGGGACTGGTAGTGGTTGAGGACCTCAAGTGGGTTTGGGTACAGGTAACTCAGCCGCTACGGTAGGTTGGTAGAGTAGGAGACAGCAGGGGAAGAGGAGGATGGGAGTTAGAATATTTGATATTATGGAGTTTTGATATCCACAATTTTCTATGACTTGTATCAAGGGACACGATACCTGAAGGGACCACCGAGTTTGCCATTTCACAGACGGATGTTACTTCTTCTGGACCCACGTTAGGAACCTAACCCTTCTAGAGGACCTCTTCCTTTACCGTTGGGTGAGGTCATAAGAACGGACCTTTTAGGGTACCTACCTCCTTGGACCATCCGACATCAGGTACCCCAGCGTTTCTCATCCTGTGCTGACTCACTGAAGTGAAAGAAAGGGACACGACAGGTCATTTAAGAACAACGAATGGACAAAATACATATCTTCAAACAATTAGGATACGAGGATTAAATACAGAAGGGGTGAGGGAAAGGGAAAACCATTAGTATTCAAAAGAAAAGATGCTGAAACTCAGACAAAGATAAAACATATATCTAAGTAAATATACTAAATTTTTTAAAATGTTTTTTCACTATAACGTATCATACAGAGAGACAGACTGAATGAAGTGATTCATACTATAAGAAATTCAGGTGGGTACAACGACGTTTACTGTTATAAAGAAAGATAAAAAATACCAACTCCTTATAAGGTAACACGATTACCATTTTAAATTCTACCGTATATCCGACATGACATTTCCCAGGAGGGTTTCACTCTTATATTTTGATGTCAGATAAATTTTTTTTTTTTTTTTCGTTTTGATGTCAGATCCCATGTCGGAAAGTCCAACACTTTAGGTGAAAAAGTAGAGTGATTTACATCTGTCTAAAGAGTCCAGGTCTAAGTGTAATTGATTCAAACATCTCTGACTCCAGATTTTTATGTTACGGTTACTTAATTCAACGTTATTCAATATCTTGATACCTCTTTTGATCTACAAACACAGGGGACCGATTAAATAAAGGAAAGACATCGAGTGACACACCCTTTGGTCTAATATTTGTGTTATAACAGAACACTCGTTCCCTAGTCTTCACCCTCACAATTAATATTGTAAAATTACAAGGTAACGTAGTTAAAAATTAACGTACTCGGAGAACCAGACGTCACCCGTATTTATACGGTGGTTCCGGTCTATTCAACTCAGGAGAAAACGCTTGACTCTAACGTGTCCACAACGGTTTCAAACAGAACAAGAACTAGTGGAGAAAGAAATTAATACACGTCACAAAGACTACTTTAACTGAAACCGTGTATGTAGACGTGAGTAAAATTTCATCCACGTCCAAAGTTAAACAGAAGTTATTTCGTGTATCTTGAATTGACTTCCCTCCCTGACGTCTTACCCTCATGTGTGAGACCCAGAGTTGGGTCGAAGGGTTCTGGATTCTCGGTGACCACCCTCCCATGTACCGAGTGTCACTGCGACAGGTGTATTCTACCCTGAACGGTTTAGAGTCTACGAACCAAAACACAAAGTTGTGACAAGAGAAATATAGACTCCGAAGTCAAGTCAAGTCAAGTAAAGTCAGCGAGTCAGCACAGACTGAGAAACGCTGGGACACTTAGCGTCGTGCGGTCCGGAGGGACAGGTAGTGGTAGAGGGTCTCAAGTGAGTCTGAATGCAGGTAGCTCAGGCACTACGGTAGGTCCGTAGAGTAGGAACCAGTAGGGGAAGAGGAGGACGGGGGTTAGGGAGGGTCGTAGTCTCAGAAAAGGTTACCCAGTTGAGAAGAGTACTCCACCGGTTTCATGACCTCGAAGTCGAAATCGTAGTAAGGAAGGTTTCTTTAGGGTCTCGACTAGAGGAAGTCTTACCTGACCAACATGTAGTTGTTAGAAATATACGTACCACACATACGTCCAAGGAATGGTAGAGTCGGTAGACCCTTCGGGTATACATATTGTGTAGAAAAATACAGAATGACAAAAACTATATATTGAAACTTCCCGACCAAATGTTTGCATCCAGAGAGGACCAAGAAATGGATCTGAGTGAACGATGTTAGGTCTAGTCTGAAGGACCCTTCTACTACGTCCACAGGACCGGAGTCGAAAAATCACGATGTCGAGACTTAAAGGGGAATAATCCAGTTATTTACAATACTTCATTCTACTCTTCAATTACTAAGTCGAAACGGAATCGGAAGGAGAAGGGTGAGGTGATTTCTCCAAAAACCCTACCAGGTTAGTCAAGTATGGGAGGGGACAGGACACTTACCCCAGGACTCAGGTATCCGTTCAAGAAACCCCGAAATAATACGTTTTGGACCTCTTTTCTCTCTCCCTCTTTCTTGTCCTCCATGTCCTACGGTCCAGATCCCCACCTCAAAACATTTCTTAAACCTCTCTCTTCCCCTCTTTCCAAGACTACACTTCCCTTCATCTTGTCTCTTTATTCGAAGGAAGTACCATGAGTTCCCCGAAGGGTCCACCACGATCACCATTTCTTAGACGGTTACGACCTCTGCATTCTCTGTGTCCAAGTTAGGGACCAGTCCTTCTAACGGAACTCATCCTCCAACGTTGGACTAGGTCATAAGAACGGACCCTTTAACGTGCCTGTCTCCTCCGACCGAACGATGTCAGGTACCCCAACGTCTCTCAGTCTGTCTCGATTCGTATGTGTAAAGAGATCTCTACTATGACAAAGCTCTTGATCTGGTATACTTAGTAACAAATAAAGATAATTAAAGACTAATTATATACACATGTACCATTTGTAAATATATCTTGTTTTACTCTTCATTCAGAGGGAGGGTAGAGACTGGTACTTAACGGGTCACGAAATAGAGTACGCTGACGTGACAGTCACACGGATGGAGACATCAAACTCTATCAGATATGTATCTCTTCGTATACATATATTCATCGGAGAACTAAATTTTTTCATCTCGTAACATGAGTAACAAGTCTTAAAACGAAAAATTTAAATTTTGATACAGATTTTCACAAGGTACAATTGTGTACACATACAGAGATATGAAGATAGATGAAGTAAATTTTTTATAGTCAGTACAATATATTTTTCGTAACGTCAGTTTCTTTACTTTTTCACGATATAGACACAATAACATTCACCATTGATACCAAGGTACTTCACAGAATGATCTCTAAAGACGGTCCACTAGGGTCGAACGAGTGAACGAGAAGAACCCAAGAGTGGTAAAAAGACGAGTAACATCCGCTTGTGCCAGGTCACCCGTGCGTTTACATCGTTCTCCTCACTCCATACGAGTCAAGTCGTCCTGCGTCGTCAATCTAATCTCTTTACTTTACACTCTTTCTTCCTGAAGGTGACAGGATGTGCCGAAGTGACTAAAGTTCAAACCAACTAAAAATAGGTCTAGAATGAAATCCCGAGAGAGTCTATGTCTGACGGACCGGGTCTCTCGGACCGAGTGTGTGTTGATAAGTGGAAATCCTTCGAAGTATGTCATGTAAAATATATAATCGAGTCAGTGGGAGTCTTATCGTTAAAATGAAAGTACATGGGATGGAACCTAAACAAGTATATGATAAGTGTATTACCTTCCGACTTTTTCTATAAAAAGTATAAGAGGGTCCATTCCACTTTACCAAAAGAGTTCATACAGATTTATTGGTACCTCTGTTTTAAGCGAATAGTGACAAGGGTCAGAGGAGTGACCTGTGATGGGAAATATATCGACGACAAGGTTGAAGTTCGGATACTCTAGGTGTCTTGTTTTTGGACGTCACAAAGAAAATTATAGACGTGATCCTGAGTCCGTAAAAAAAAAGTTAATATCAACCTCCTTTTTTCTTTTAATGTTCTGGTCTCTCTACTTTGTCTAAAGGGTATTCTGTGAAAATAAATAAATAAGTCCGAAAAGAGTAGTGAAAAGGATCGGATCTAGAGGGAGGAAGGACGGTGAAGTCAACTCTTTCATTAATATCTGTTGTGGTTTCTCGTATATTTGTGAAGGTTTCGGTTAAGGACAATATTTACTCGTAAATCCTTCATTTCACGAAACGTCGTCAAAATTTTTAGAGACTTGGACAGACCCTACAGTCCTGATTCCTAAACTAGGTATTTTTAAAGGATTTGTCGAGGTACCTTTAACATCGGTATACAAATGTTGAAATTTTACGTATAGACTTAACTCTATTTGGACCGTCGGTTACGTATACGGTGACTTCGTTTATTTCGTAAAAGAGTGTTTATGGTAAATGAATTTACTCCTTCGTTCAATCTATGCCACTCCAGGGTTACAAAGTAAAATCATTTAACGAAGTTTCACTACGAGACTAAAATTTTGAACGTAGAGTAAGACGTGATCCAAGGTACCCATCAGACAGGGTCGTTGACAATAGCGATCCTACTGAAAGGGAGAAACACAAACTAAAACGACTAAGAAGACTAATGTTCCTCTACCTATAAAAACCTGTGGATGTCAGTCTCTCTCAGTTCCGAAAATAAGTAGAAAACAAAGGATAGTTTATTGCACAGTGTAATAGAAGTCTATAATAGACGAGACAGTCTATTACGGAACATGTTGTTCAAGGAGACTCGAGACTTACACCAAGTTCGTGTAAACCCTAAAGTTCGACCGACCATATAACCACAAGTGTGACCCCCAAAACAAACATCAGGTACCACCCCTGGATAGGGGACAGTTTATAGATAAGGTCGGCTTCCACCTCCTTGTAACACTGGAGTAAATAATAGAAGGAATCCGGACAGTATGTAGGTCAGTATGGAAAGGAAACGGATTACATCCTATGGTTCCCTATTCAAAAGATAAAAAGATTCAGTAAAGATGGGTAAGGATATTGGTAGTTCTCTCGTATTAAAGATCAGTTTTATGTAAATGAATTTTTAAAAATTTTTTATAAAATAAAAGAACCTCATCTATATACTATATATCTCTATCTAGATATACAACAATATATATATATAAAACATAGAGGTATCTAAGACTTCTACTTGGAACCGTCACGACACGGATTCCTGTCCTTAGGGTGGGTGAAGACACTTTTCCTTTATAAGAATATTCTGCCCCAGTTCCTAGTCTCTGTGGTAAACCCCTTTACAGGGTACCGAGAGGAGTATGGGTCCACTTAAGAAACTTTAATGTGGGCCAATACCATCCTTCGTTCTTTCACAAGTCTCTACTTTACTTGGCTTATATGGTAAGACTAAGTGTCCTTGAACAAACGACCCACATCATTTCACCCACAATGATTATCTCATATCATATAATTATCTTTGAAACTCGCCGTCTGGTCTAGTTCTCTACTGACTGTAACTTTCCTACTAAATTATGAGCGCCGCGCACCCTCCTTCCCCGTGTGGTGTGGTCCCTCCGGTGTACCCTTCGTGTCCCCAACCAGTCCTCCGTCTCCTTCTCCCCCTTCGACACCCACTCTCGGAAAGAACACCAAAAGTACTTCTCTGTCTACTCCGTTCCATTTGCTCGAAGTCTAACCGATCGACTTATGAAAGTCACGAGACCTCCATATCCCGACAGGGAACAAGAGATCATAGACCGGTATCCGATTAATTTAAAGTGGGCCGTCCACCTATCACCAGACCTTACACTCTCGGGCTAACTCCTCCACCAACCCCCATACTCGAAACATAACGTACCAAACATAAACTTTTCGTACGAAAACCCTCCTGCTGAGGAGGACTCCTTTCCCCACTATTCCCATCGTCCTTCGGTTCCGTTCGACTGAACACAACAGATCGTGTTCCACACAGACTGTATATGTACATCCCGTCTACCACTTCAACAGTTCAAATGTCTTCGATCTTTGTCCCAATTTTGTTTAACAAATCTCGCACCTGAGGTCTTAGTCTGAAGGACTTACGCTTAGGACCGAGTGGGAACCGAAGGGTACTATATAACCGGAATACCAAAACTCATGTAAAGTATTGAGTAAATTAGAAATATAATCAGGTTAGTAATATATATCAGACACGAGACAACTCAGACTGAGAAACACTGGGACACCTGACATCGGGCGGTGCGAGGAGACAAGTATCTTGAAAGATCCGTTCTTATGACCTTACTCAACAGTAAAGGAAGAGAAATACATCAGGTTCGTCCATGATAATCGGGATAAAACGTATACCCTATTGACGCCGAGTCTCTCTCACTGTATACTTTTACGAATGTTCTCAAGGACCGTGGACGACACGACACACTTCAGCGAAGTCAGTACAGACTGAGAAACACTAGGACACCTGACATCGGGCCGTCTGAGGAGACAGGTACCCCAAGAAGTCCGTTTCTTATGACTTCCCCCAACGGTACAGAAGGAGGTCCCCTAGAAGGGTTGGGTCCCTAACTTGGACATAGAGGACGCAACGTCTACCTAAGGTCTATTTATAAGCGATCATAATAATAATGAGAATAGTAACAACCATAAAGACTCCTAAATTCGTTCAACACTAATTGGAAGAGAATATGTAGACTACCCGTTTCAATCACAATGACTCTAAACCTTCTGACCTTAGTGACTCAGTTCCAATATATATATATATATATATATATATATATATATATATATAAATCACATACATACACACACATACATAAACAACAACAAGTTAGTGAGTCAGTACAGACTGAGAAACACTGGGTTACCTGACGTCGTGTGGTCCGAAGGGACAGGTAGTGGTTGAGGGTCTCGAACGAGTCTGAGTACAGGTGACTCAACCACTACGATAGGTTAGTAGAACGATAGATAGTAGGGGAAGAATAGGACGGAAGTCAGAAAGGGTCGTAGTCCCAAAAAAAAAGATTACTCAACCGAGAAACGTAGTCCACCGGTTTAATAACCTCCGAAGTTGAAGAAGTAGTCAGGAAGGTTACTACACACACTATATATATATATATATATATATACGCGTATATACATACGATTCAACGAAGTCAACACAGGTCGAGAAACACTGAAGTACCTGACATCGGACGGACCGTTTCTTCCGTTACCGTTGGGTGAGGTCACGAGAATGTACCTTTTAGGGTACCCACCTCCTCGGACCATCCCACGTCAGGTACCCCAGCGCTTCTCAGCCTGTACTAACTCACTGAAGTGAAAGTGAAAAATGAGAGTACGAAACCTCTTCCTTTACCGTTGGGTGAGGCCACAAGAACGGACCTCTTAGGGACCCTGTCCCCTCGGACCACCTGACGGTAGATACCCCTACGTGTCTCAGTCTGTGTTGACTTCGTTGAATCGTCGTCGTCGTCTGAAGATCTCATGTTGTCGGACGAGTTTGTGCCAGTACTCTATATTGCTCACCTTATCTGTCCGTAGGCACCATTACATTATCTGTTCGGTACGTGACTCTTCTCATACGTAGTTCGTTCTTGTATTAGATTCTTAAACCCTGTACTTAGAATCAAGACTTACGACTGGATCGGATAGGAACCGGAAACAAGAAGGACCGAGGGGTCCTTTAGTACCTTCGCAAAAATGAGTCCAGGGTTCAAGACTTTACGAAGAACTAAGTCGACTCTAAGTCTTAGAAGACTTATCGTCGAAAGTAATTGAATTATTGAAAGAAAGAGGTCGATAGGAAAAACAATGGTTACAAAAAAATACCCTCCCTACTTCCTACGAAAATACAAAGGTCTGTATAACAAACGAGTAGATTGGTTCGTGTGAACGTAATATCGGGTACTACAACGTGAAATTACAATAAGTAAACCTAACAACTCACACTACCTTCCTCCTTTACCCACACTCCCATCAGAAAAGTCGTCTTTTTTGGTGTCGTTAACCCTTTTGAACGTAGGGACACAAATTTGTCATATCCGATTTAGGAGGAGACGTGTTTACACGTCTATTGTCACACTCCCTGGGACACCCCTGACGAGCCTCTATTGTTACAAAGGGACTAGACTAATGTTCCTTAAGATCTGTTACTTATTAGTCGTGTTATCTATGACAAAGGTCGTTGACGATACACCATTAGTGAGAAGGACTACTTTCATGGTCTAACAAGACGTTTGGTCACTCGACTCGAGATACCTTTGTCTTGTATGTAAATAAGACCTCTTTACGTTCAAATCTCGTCAGTCTTTTGGGGGTCAAAGTAAAGGAAGTAGTCAAGTCAAGTCAGTGAGTCAGTAAAGGTTGAGAAACGCTGGGGTACATAACGTCGTGCGGTCCGGAGGGACAGATAGCGGTTGAGGGCCTCAAGTGAGTCTGAGTGCAGGTAGCTCAGTCACTACGGTAGGTCGGTAGAGTAGGAGACAACAGGGGAAGAGGAGGACGGGGGTTAGGGAGGGTCGTAGTCTCAGAAAAGGTTACTCAGTTGAGAAGCGTACTCCACCGGTTTCATGATCTCAAAGTCGAAATCGTAGTAAGGAAGGTTTCTTTAGGGTCCCACCTAGAGGAAGTCTTACCTGACCGACCTAGAGGAACGTCAGGTTCCCTGAGAGTTCTCAGAAGAAGTTGTGGTGTCAAGTTTTCGTAGTTAAGAAACCACGAGTCTGAAGAAGTATCAGGTTGAGAGTGTAGGTATGTACTGGTGTCCTTTTTGGTATCGGAACTGATCTGGAAACAACCGTTTCATTACAGAGACGAAAAGTTATACGATAGATCCAACCAGTATTGAAAAGAAGGTTCCTCGTTCGCAGAAAATTAAAGTACCGACGTTAGTGGTAGACGTCACTAAAACCTCGTGTGTGTTTTTTTCAGACTGTGACAAAGGAGTGGATAAACGGTACTTCACTACCCTGGCGTACGGTACTAGAATCAAAAGACTTACAACTCGAAATTCGGTTGAAAAAGTGAGAGGAGAAAGTGAAAGTAGTTCTCCGAAAACTCAAGGAGAAGTGAAAGACGGTATTCCCACCACAGTAGACGTATAGACTCCACTAACTATAAAGAGGGCCGTTAGAACTAACGTCGAATACAAAGAAGGTCAGGTCGCATAGAGTACTACATGAAACGTATATTCAATTTATTCGTCCCACTGCTATATGTCGGAACTGCATGAGGAAAAGGAGAAACCTTGGTCAGACAACAAGGTACAGGTCAAGATTGACAACAAAGGACTGGACGTATGTCCAAAGAGTTCTCCGTCCAGTCCACCAGACCATAAGGGTAGACAAAGTCTTAAAAGGTGTCAAATAACACTAGACGTGTCAGTTTCCGAACCGTATCAGTTATTTCGTCTTTATCTACGAAAAGACCTTGAGAGAACGAAAAAGGAACTAGGTCACCTACGACCGTTAAACTAGAGACCAAGGAGACGGAAAAGATTTTGGTCGAACTTGTAGACCTTCAAGTGCCAAGTGCATAACGACTTCGGACCGAACCTCTTAAAACTCGTAATGAAATGATCGTACACTCTACTCACGTTCACACACCATCAAACTCGTAAGAGACCGTGACGGAAAGGAAGTATCGTTACAGAATTTGTTCCCAGAAGGGGTGTTGAGAACCCGAAGGGACCACCGAGTCTCCATTTCTCAGACGGACGGTCATGTTCTCTGTCTCCAAACTAGGGACCCAGTCCTTCTAGGGGACCTCTTCCTTTACCGTTGGGTGAGGTCATAAGAACGGACCTCTTTGGGTACCTATCTCCTCGGACTATCCGATATCAGGTACCCCAACGTCTTCTCGGCTTGTACTGACTCACTGATTCGTTGTTATTTCAGGGACGGGGAGGCGATAAGAATCAAGGACCCCTCTTCAGGAAGTTGGAGCAAGAAGTCTTCGGTACTTTTCTTTGTCACTCGGTTTTTATCGTGATTGTGGGAAGAAACTTCTTGTCTTTAACTAGAAACATAATCGTATACTTAAATAAGAACTCTATACTTTCGGTCATTAGGACCCTGAATTACACACTTCTAAGGAATCCTGTATCTTTCCTACGGAAGAACAGAACGACTTTATCTTTGTAAACTTTCGGGAATGAGTCCTAAAGTCTGTTTTGGAGGATTCTAAGTGTTTATACCCAACTTCAGGCTCAAGAGGAGATCGACCCCACCCACCTGAAGTCATTTAATAACTTAAAGAGACCTCCATGTTGAGGAAGTAGTCATAGACAAATTCAATTTTTGAATTTAGTATCCAAATAACATTTTTTAGTCTTTACAGTTCCTTGTCTTTCTTTCTTTATTCCAAAAATAAAAAATTTTAAGCACAAAAACGACAAAAACCTATTTATAGGTCCCTATCTTAACGACCTGTCACACCAATGAAGATAAAAATTTAAAAGCTCCTTGAAGGTATGACAAAAGGTATCACCGACATGGTTAAATGTAAGGGCGGTCCTCATATGACCGAGACGGAAAAGTGGTATAGGAGTGGTTGTAAACAGTAAATAACAGAAAAAATATTATCAGTAAGATCGTCCTCACATCACTATTAGTAACACCAAAACTAAACGTGAAGGGACAACTAATTACCTGTCTCCTCGGACCACCCGACGGTAGATACCCCAGCGTGTCTTAGTCTGTTCTGACTTCGTTGAATAGTCGTCGTCGTCAACGAATTACTACAACTCATAGAAAAGTGCACAGACAACCGGACAACCGGTAGACATACAGAATAAACCTTTTTATAGATTAATCAAAGAGACGAGTAAAAAAGGTAGGTCAAAATAACTCTATAATATTAATTCTATGTCGTGACACATACAAATTCCATATCATGTATAACTAAATTGAATATATGTAGTAATTTACCCATATTATACAAATCACTTGTAAGTAGTAGAGTATATCTATGTCTTATTTTCTTTTTCTTTTGTAAAAGAAAGAACACTACTCTTGAACATCCTAAATGAAAGAATTGTTGAAAGTACATATTGTATATTGCAACAATTGATATAAATAGTACAATATAGAAGATAGGGATCATGTATAAATAGAATATTGACCTTCAAACATGGAAAATTGACGGAAGTAGGTTAAGGCGAAGGGGAGTGAGGGACGCAGACCATTGGCGTCTAGACTAGAGAAAAAATTATATCCAAACAAACGAAAACTTCACATTAACAGGATGGCATCATACAATCAAAGATCACGGGTCGTATCACTAAGTCATAAAGGTATGCGAGTCAACCATTTCTTAGACGAACGTTACGTCCTCTGGGCCCCAGCTAAGGTCCCAACCCTTCTAGAGGACCTCTTCCTTTACCGTTGGGTGAGGTCATAAGAACTGACCTCTTAGGATACCTGTCTCCTCGGACCGCCCGATGTCAGGTACCCTAGAGTTCTCAACCTGTGCTGCATCGTTGATTTGGTGGTGGTGATGGTATGTAAAGTTTTACTACTGAGGTTCCTCAGATCAAAGAGAGATATTGTATTATGTTTCTGATACAATAGTGACTGACATAAGGGGTATGACATGTAAAGTACGGACGTTGAGCGAAGAAAACATTGCCCTTCGCACACGAGGAAATAGGAGGAGTGGGCAAAAAGAGTATGAAGACGGAGGGAGACGGACAAAAAGTTGAACGGGCAACAAACGAAAAAAGAACTACTCAACATCCTCAAGAAATATATAAAACCTATAATTGGGGGGACAACTTGTATAGTAAACGTTTACAGAAGAGAGTGTCTATATTTCTTGTTTGATCACCAATGTCCTTCCCCTACTCCACTTTATCCATTTCCTCTAATTCTCCCTGTTTGATGATAAATATTTATTCAGTATCTCTCCATGTCGTACCCCTTATATCAGTAAAAAAAGTTACTAAAACACAATATACATTAGATATTTTTATAGTTTAGTGATATAACATATAGACTTTGATTATATTCAGTTGTTATAAAGTTATTTTCCCATTATAAAAACTCCTTATAAACCTTTTATGTGTTTTCATACCTCTTCTTTTATTCTCTATTCCAGTAACACGTTAATATAACGTGAATGTCAATGAAAAATTTACTTTTTATGAATATTATTCTTTAAGTCTGTCATACTATTATTCACCCTAAGGGACCACCGAGTCTCCCATTTCTCACGGACATTGTGTCCTCTGGACTCAAGCTAGGGACCCAACCCTTCTAGGGGACCTCTTATTTTACCGTTGTGTGGGGTCATAAGAACGGACTTTTTAATTCTTCATTCAAGAAACGGTGGTATATGACAGTCGGAAGGAGGAACCCCCACTTGTGACAGTTCTTCTAACACACACGTAGAATAATACACTAACGTACATAAAAGGATAACTTTTTATCTGTTTAAACTACCGAAGTATAATAAAGAAACACACCTACTACTGTTTAAAGGAGATCCTAATAGATTAATCACCTATAAATCCATCAAAGATTCTACATAATATCGTATAACAATTTTGTATACTACCGGTTTAAGATTCCAGAAATGTTTAGGGTTAAGACATTGATGGAGGTTCAACTCTTGGTTTCGTGTTTTTTCCCAAACGAAATGTAAAAACATTAGAGTATTACTACCAAAAAGTGAACTTTCCCTTTTTCGAGTATATAACAGGACCCTAACACCAGTAACTTGTTGTATATCTTAACCGTTCACTAGACGGAAAGGGGGAGGTAAGTTTTCTTTTATAAGGTGGTGTAAAAAGTAAGTTTGAAGAGTTTAGTAGGTGAGATATTTAAATGATTCCTTGGTCCGACAGGAACCATCGGACGCTGACTTTACCTTTTAATGTCGTCAACGAGAAGTCTAATGATAATAATAGAGACATTCGACAGGTGTCTGGTAAGTCGGTCGTAACCTAGAACAGAGGTAGAAATAAACTTGAGCATTTTACACTGTAATATTTAGGTCTTTAATTTGTCGTAACGATTATGTCTTGATAAAGACCTCCACCACTTACTTACGATTAATAGTAGAAATTTTATTAGGGGATCTACGGTTTGTAAAAGACTTTATCGAGACAATATTATTTATGTAGTCATCTAGTAGAAAAATACCCGCCCTGAATATACACCTGTGTAAAGACTACCACACTATATTACGTCCCTTATCCTTTTCAGGAAAAGATGAGAAGGACCTTGGAAGTACCAGTGGTCTCTCCTGAGTCCATCAGGACCACTTACACCTTACGGAACATAAAAGTCATAAAATAATGTCTATTTTTCACCTAGTACCGAATAATTGAAATAAAGTGATTCTAAGGCTTCAAGATTAGACTTGTCTCCGAAAATGAATATATAATCCGAAAAGAACCCGTGTCTACCTTAACCCTAAAGGGTGTACTAAGGTAAACTTCGATGTCCTTCCACGAGTTGAGACAAAAGGGGTAGAGAAACTTGAGGATTTTAAGATGTCAATGCTTGTGTAAAGAACCTATGTCTTAATAGATGTATCCACAGAAGAAGATTTAATCTAAATGGTACATCAATTTTATGTCTAGACGTAGAACCCTATGTCGACAGATCTATTCTCTCTTGACGTACCCTCACACTGTAATTGGACGACCTGTCACTTTAGTCATATTTATTCAAATGTTTGAATCTATTAACTAACCGATAATAAGAATTGGAACTAAGGTAACGAAACTCCTAAGGTTCCATCTTACTTTGAAGTTACCGTTCCTTGAAAAGGACATTATTAAATACGTCACCAAAACTTCCCTTTTTTGTCACCATAAGTCCTACTAAAAACTAATACGTTCCGGATTTAGGAGACTGTTACCAACTTATCGGGTAAAATTTTTTACTCTATATTTTATACCGTCGTCCTAAAAATACGGTAAAGACCCATTTTCTCCCTTATTAAGTCTACACCTTTATTTCTTTAAAGACGATGTTAAAATACTGAATACCCTTGTCAGTTTGTAAAGGGTCTTTACTTCTGAGAGGACCTTTTAGGAACCGATTGTTTCATACGACCTATTCGACCCAGGTATCGTAATTTCTTCACGAATACAACTATCTTCCTACACGTACATACGAGTGAGTAGACTGAGAAACACTGGGGTCCTGACATCGAACGGTCGGACGGACAGGTACCTTAAGAGGTCCGTTCTTATGACCTCACCCAACGGTAAACGAGGAGGTCCCCTACAAGGACTACGTCCCTAATTTGAGGACTTAAAGTCCGTCTAAGAAGTAACGATTTGGCGGTCCCTTCGGTCTTCCTACACTAACTCCTCCTTCTTTCCTTGAAAGTCTTCTACACTGTCACACTCCCTTCGAGTCCGAACTCATCCTTTATGAATACAACTCTATGAAGGGTCACATCGAGGATTCCACTTAGGAGTACTCAATCAAAGACAGAGACATATTCGTTTAAAGGATGATAAGTCCGACACTTCCGTCCGCAGAGGAGGTCTGAGTGGAACCGGAAATTTTCTTACGTTTACTAAAATGACATCAATTCGTACCCTTGTTAACGTGAGTAGAGTGTACGATCATTTCGTTACGAGTTTTAAGAGGTTCGGTCCGAAGTCGTTATACACTTGGCACTTAAAGGATTACAAGTCCGACCAAAATCTTTTCCGTCTCCTTGGTCTCTAGTTTAACGGTTGTAGGCGACCTAGTACCTTTTTCGTTCTCTCAAGGTCTTTTTGTAGATAAAGACGAAATAACTGATACGGTTTCGGAAACTGACACACCTAGTGTTCTTTGACACCTTTTAATACTTTGTCTACCCTTATTGTCTGGTGGACTGGACGGAGAACTCTTTGGACATACGTCCAGTCCTTCGTTATCAATCTTGACCTGTACCTTGGTGTCTGACCAAGGTTTCTCCTTTTCCTCATGCAGTTCCGACATATAACAGTGGGACGAATAAATTGAAGATACGTCTCATGTAGTCCTCACGACCCAACCTTCTTTGTGTTCGACCTTAGTTCTAACGACCCTCTTTATAATTAGTGGAGTCTATACGTCTACTGTGGTGGGAATACCGTCTTTCACTTCTCCTTGATTTTTCGAAGAACTACTTTCACTTTCTCCTCTCACTTTTTCAACCGAATTTCGAGTCGTAAGTCTTTTGCTTCTAGTACCGTAGACAAGGGTGGTGAAGTACCCTTTATCTACCCCTTTGTCACAGTCTGAAATAAAAAAACACGAGGGTTTAGTGACGTCTACCACTGACGTCGGTACTTTAATTTTCTCTGAATGAGGAACCTTCCTTTCAATACTGGGTGGATCTGTCGTATAACTTTTCGTCTCTGCAATGAAACGGTTGTTTCCAGGCAGGTCAGTTCCGATACCAAAAAGGTCACTAGTGCATACCTACACTCTCAACCTGACACTTCTTTCGACTCGTGGCTTCTTAACTACTAAAACTTGACACCACAACCTCTTCTGAGAAAACTCAGGGAACCTGACAATCCTCTAGGTTGCTCAGGTAGGAGTTCCTTTAGTCAGGACCCACAAGAAACCTTCCTTACTACGATTTCGACTTTTAGGTCATGAAACCGGTGGAGTACGTTTCTTGACTGAGTAACCTTTTTCTGAAACTACGACCCTCCCTAACCCCCGTCCTCCTCTTCCCCTCTTGTCTCCTACTCTACCGACCTACCATAGTGGCTGAGCTACCTGTACTCAAACTCACTTGAGGCCCTCAACCATTACCTGTCCCTCCGGACCACACGAAGTTAAGTACCCCAGCGTTTCTCAACCTTTACTACTCTCTGACTTGACTTGACTTTGTACCCTTTCTAGGTGACAGACTCTTTTGGTTTGGTCTCGACCTCCCCGTCCTCTCCAACAATCTTTGTCAACAAAACAGTAATCAGGTTGTAAATAAGAGACAGTACTCCTCTTCCCTCACTGTCTCCTTCTTTACAAACCTACCGTAGTAACTGAGTTACGTCTACTCAGACTCGTTTGAGACCCTCTATCACTTCCTGTCCCTTCGGACCCCAGACGTCAGGTACCTCTAAGTTTTTCGGGCTGAACTGACTCGATAACTTGTTTGGTATTTGTTGTAAGTGACCCAGTAAATCTTTGATTTTTTAAAAACCTGATGAGTTCCGAAAGGAACCGAGATGATCAGACCACTTCTTAAGGGGAAGATACTGGGCATGAAAGGGTCAGTGGGTCCCCACGGTAAAATCACGTCCCGTCCTGGTTTTTCCTAGGATCCGTGGTTTGCAACTTTTGTAAGTGACCCTCAGTAGTTTGGAGGAAGGATATTCCAAACACCGAGAGTATCGGGTAGCACCAGACGCACACAATAATGGACCGTAACGAAAACGGGAAAAGGGTGACTATTGAACTCGACCGTGATAAACAACCGTGAGAAACAAGGTTGACGAATCGAAACAGGGTTGGTAAGACCCCGGCACATGTATCGACTACAACATATTCACTCACGAATCCCTCACCTTCGTTCAGATTCCAAGTGGACCGACACAGGTCAGAAACCGGAGTTTCAAGAGTCTCTTGAGGGTAACTGAAGACGAACCAGAAAGTCGTAGTACTAGTCCCTTAACCATGGGAAAAGAGAGTGTACCGTACGTTGAGACTCATTCTTTCCTTACCATTGGAGTAAGAAAATACTAATACCTGGAGAACCCTAAAAAAAGAAGAAAAAGTATAAGAAAAAGTAAAACTAAATAATGTCCAATAACTTATATGTAAGAACACAACATGTCATCGTGGAACAACGTATAGACAAAATATACACTTCACTTCACCGAGTCAGGACAGACTGGGAAAAGTTCGGGTGCCTGACATCGGATGGTGCGAGGAGGTAGGTACCCTAAAAGGTCCGTGCTCATGACTTCACCTAACGGTAAAGGAAGAGGTCCCCTATAAGGGTTGGGTCTCTAGTTTGGACCCAGAGGGTGTAACATCCGTCTACGAAATGGTAGACTCGGTGTTCCCTTCAGTTCAAAATATACATCATATACATATATACTGCATCAAACATGGACGATTAGAGTCTGAAGATTAAATAGATGGTGGTGGTGGGGGGGAGTGGGACGGGCGGTGACGGTGGTTGAGAAACCCTAAAACTGAATTCCTTGAATCGAATCTTCACTACCTACACCTATATCTCTGAAAAGGGAGAAGGTAGAGAAGGACCCGTCTTTTGTGGTCTATAACCAGGGAAAATTCCTTTCTCCCCCTTTTCATTGTGTCGGAAGACGTATCCCCACACTACGTCACCACGGTCGATAACTAAAATGAATACTACGGAGATTAAAGACTTTTCAGAAGATGGGAGATGGTTTCTTTTTAGAGTAGGGGGTGTAGTGACTTTAATCGAGGATGACGAGGAAATACTACGAACCAGAGGATATAGGGGTACAAGGTAAGGGGTCAAAGAAGACAGGTAAAAGCTTCCAGTGAGGACCTCGATTATCGTGTATCCAGAGTCTTACCAGATTTTGAGGACACAATAAGAAGTCAAGTCTCATCATTATCGTCTCGAATATTTTGACAGTATTGAGGCGAGACGACCAAGGTCCGAGTGTGCCATAACACCTTAGGAAAGACGGAGGAGAATTCAGTATTCCGGAGAGGAAATCAGAACAGACTTAGAGTCCGGACAGGAGTTACGGTTCAGCTACAGAAAGAGTGAAAAAGTCCCAGTTCTAATATCTAACACTGAAATGAGTTCATACTAAGCTTCTGTCCTAAAGGTATCTTATTTGTTGGTGAACCCTTTCTCTATTACCTTATTCTCCCAAAGGAGACAACCTCACCTTTCTACTCCTTCTTGTTATTTCTTTATGTTTATTTTCTTTCGTTTAACCGGATAAAACGGTGGAAAACTTTCGACCGAAAAGAATTAATCGTCAAAGTTCGATGTTCGATTAAACCTGAGTATGGTGGAGCCAGGTTTGAAGTCGAGATGATACACTGAAACCTGTTCTGAATTGGCGGTACTAAAGTTCAAAAAGTAGATGTTTTACTCCTATTACCATCGTAGATGAAAAAAACCCACTAGCACTCGTGTCATACGATCAAGTAGTCCTGTCATTAAGGATCGAGTCAAAGAGGTTACTTGGACTCCTTAGTCCCTTCCTTGTAACCCAACCTAGTTCTCCAAACCCCTAGTCTCCCGAGTTCAAGATGACATTTTTCCATGTATTATGTTTCAGATGGATAAACGGTTCCGGTACCACCTCCAGATTACCTTCACTTTTGATATTCTACGACAAGTTTGGAATCATCCTTAGGAACCTAATGGACGAGACAACTACCTCCCTGGTTTCATAAACATACTCTCAGACACGTGTACGTAGAGACGAAGACATCTTTTCCGTAATTAATTAAAATTCGTGTACCCACAATGACGATAATGATAATTAAGTTTAGAACTTCTTTTTCTTAAACGTCTTCAGTATACCGAACGTCATTTTACAAATATACATGAAAGTGAAGGGACATCGTCGGTGACGGTCGAATCACAATCAGACCTATCAGGTTCATTCTCTACGGTTGGACCCTACTCTTTTCTGAATTTTCCTTTTGTAACCACTCCCTGTCACTCCTTACTCAACCTCCTCCATTCGTCTCTCTGTAACCTAACGACACGTCCAGACCCGGGACAGAATCAAGATTCCTTCCTTCGTTCAAGAATCAAGATTCATTCAAATTGGTCCGTTTACCTCCTGGAAACTCTACTAGAGGACAGTCCTCAGGACGTAGAGGGTCTTTTCCCAGACGGAACCACAGAGACTACGAATATCAGTGACCGACCCTAGACGGAGTCCTCTTACACCGAAACCACAATTGTGTCACTACCTAAAGTCTCGTGTCGTCGCTCCCTGGTAACCAGTTGACACGAGGGACGTCATCTTCTAGATTCTCCATGTAACAGTTCCACGTATCAAAAGGTTTGTAAAATTTTTTCCGGAAACATTAGAATATATAATGGGTGTGTATATAGACGTACTTATACGTATATATAGACGTATTTGTAAATACCAAAGTACTTATCCCGGTACAAGATGTAAAACAAAATAACATGTTCAACGTAAAAAGTAATTTATTATTAAACGATACTTATAGTATAGTCACGTATATATAAAAGACGTAAAAATTTCTTTCTGACTTATCTTAGAGTGACAAACCCATATAAATTAAAATAAGTTAATTAGAGTCAGTTAATTGTAAACGTCAGAAAGGTCAAAAAGTGTTGATATTCGTTCCGGTATTTTGAGTGAGAATGTACGTATAGAAATAGATGTACACATTGAAAAATTTATTCCATTTAAGGGTAGTAACTTTGACAACTCAGTTTCCCGTACTTTACATTCGAACTATCTAAGACGGTTTTACTAAAGCTAAAACGAAGACACTCATCATATACTGTCTCGTGAAAGTAGACGACAATATGGTTGGGTCCATAACAGTACGAAAAGTTGACACGGTTAAAATACACACTGTTTACTTGTATATCCGAAATTTATTCAGTCAAATTTCCGCCCGTCGAAGATGGTAGGTACGAAGGACTCCGAAAGACGACGACCTAGATACCACCCTGACGGGAGATAACTCACGGACCCTAAACCGAATACACCCGAACCTATAACTTGAGTCTTCGTCTCTTCGTTTGGCATGTACCAGAGAACACGGTTTAGAGTTAGTATTTGCGACTTTTCCACAGTCTTTACTGTGGTAATCTCTGAACGAGGGAAAATTCAGACTCTTTAAAAGTTTTGGACCTCTGAAGATAATTTGACTTTTATGAGAGAAACTGGGAGTCTATATTAGGTTGTAGATTCCAAATGTCTACCCTTTTACTTTAAGGACCTCCCACGAAGCTGGTCCCAGTGTCTTGATCGATTACTGTCTTAAATCTGATTTCGGTCTAAAAGACTGAAGGTCAGATGATGGGATGTGACACTCTTATGTTTATTGACAATAAAATAACATTAATATCGATCTTTACGACCACAATCGTTTGAGGTACTTTTAGTTCCATGAATTCATGTTATCTTTTTTACTTTCGATTTCCGTCACTTACAAGTTATAAACTTCTTCCTGTAAAATACATAAGTACAGTGACACATCGTGTATAACTTAGTTTTCGACACCGACGTTATTAATTTTCTCTTTTTTACAAGTTGATAGCACAAAATTCCTTTTACGAACACTACGAAAGTATAAGACTGTTCATTAGAAGTACACATCAATGATACGTTTATATTTATGTATAATTATCTTTGAAATCATCGTATCGATCGAATTCGTCAACAGCTTTTGGAAGTATTAAAGGTCAAATTGGATTATTGTACCTTAGATTTGTTCAGTAAAATTTGTCTGTCACGAAAAGGGGCACTAAGGAATCTCGACCGATTGTTGTAAGGAAACTAGTATAATGTAAACATGAGACACTATTAAATATAAATAGATCTTTAAAATTAAGATTCCCTTAATCTCAGGTCTACTAAAAAAATTTGATTAGAACCCGAAACTTGGTTCTTCCGTTCTAGTCAAGACCAATCCTTTCTGACTTCCAGGATTAATCTCTACCTTTAAGACAGGAGAGTAAAAACGAGAGTATCCTTGTATAATTAAAATTGGGAAAACGTACTCATCACTGATGAAAAGAACCGATATAAAAAAGAAACTTAGGTAAGACGTAATAGGACTTACTATGAACAGAAAACAATCCTAAATAGAAAACAGTCCGGGGGTAAAAAGTTGAAAATACATAAATTGTAGAACAGTCAAAATTCGGGACTCTGTGTGAAAAAAAAAGGAATTGGGAAAATAGCAGTTGATTTTGTATCTACTATTTCCAGTATATTTCGTTTGTACACCGAATCACTCAATAATACTCTGTTCGTAAGAAAAAGAAATGAAAAACCGAAACGGAATTAAGAATTAACCAACGCCCTAGAATCTAGGGACTGGTCCCTAACTTGGACTCGGTGTCGTCACTTTCAAGACCTGATGGTCCCTTAAGGGTTCTGTTCATAAGAATATTGATAGTGAGTCTGAACTTTTGTCTTGAAACGGTGGGTTAGGTCTTCGAAGAGGTACACGGACAATGTCAAAGACAAAAGAATGGGAGACTTCATTTATGAAGGACCCCAAAATATCATCGGAGAAGAGCGTAGGGATTTGTCACATAAAATCAGAACGGGTAATAATTATAAGAGAAAATCGGATGTCGTAGGAAGGTAGGAAATAAAAGGAACATTAAATAGACAACTCCTTGGACTCTGTAATCTGGTCGTAATGGGTGGTGAGGGTAGTGAAGTACCCTTTATCTACCCCTTTACCACCTTTGTCACAGTCTGAAATAAAACCCCCCGAGGTTTTAGTGACGTCTACCACTGACGTAGGTACTTTAATTTTCTGCGAATGAGGAACCTTCTTTTCAATACTGGTTGGATCTATCGTATAAGTTTTCGTCTCTGTAATGAAACGGTTGTTTCCAGGAAGATCAGTTCCGATACCAAAAAGGTCATCAGTACATACTGACACTCTCAACCTGACACTTCTTTCGACTCGTGGCTTCTTAACTACAAAACTTGAAAACCTCTTCTGAGGACTCTCAGGGAACCTGACGTTCCTCTAGGTTGGTCAGGTAAGATTTCCTCTAGTCGGCACCCACAAGAAACCTTCCTCACTACGATTTCGACTTTGAGGTCATGAAACCGGTGGAGTACACTTCTCAACTGAGTAACCTTTTCTGACACTACGACCCTCCCTAACCCCCGTCCTCCTCTTCCCCTACTGTCTTCTACTCTACCGACCTACCTTAGTGGCGGAGTTACCTGCACTCAAACTCACTTGAGGCCCTCAACCACTACCTGTCCCTCCGAACCGCACGACGCTAAGTACCCCAACGTTTCTTAGTCTGTGTTGACTCGCTGACTTGACTGACTGGTGGGTAATGACATCGTGATGGGAGTCAGACCTAAAACGACTAACATAGAAAAACCATGTCAAGTGGACCGAGGAGACA
>SJYO01028532.1:0-98232 GCA_006410555.1 Capra ibex
AATAATGAGCAAAACCTAAACCCTTTCCCATGGTTGATATGCTGTAACTACTGAAATTTCTGGCAAGAGTGAATAATGACACTTTAGGAATCAGTGAACTAAAATGTACTGGAATAGGCGAATTTAATTCAGGTGACCATTATATACTACTACTGTGGGCAAGAATTCCTTAAGAAATGGAGTAGCTCTTATAGTCAACAAAAGACTTAAAAATGCAGTACTTGGGTTCAGTCTCAAAAATGACAGAATGACCTCTGTTCATTTCCAAGGCAAACCATTCGGTATCACAGTAATCCTACTCTATGCCCCAAACACTAATGCTGAAGAAGCTGAAGTTGAAAGGTTCTATAAAGACATGCAAGAGCTTCTAGAAGTAACATCCCCCCAAAAGATGTTCTTTTCGTCATAGGGGACCAGAATGCAAAAGTAAGAAGTCAAGAGATACCTGGGGTACCAGGCAAGTTTGGCCTTGAAATACAAAATGAAGCATTTCAAGTGCTAACAGAGTTTTGCCAAGAGAACACACTGGTCATAGCAAACACCCTCTTCCAACAACAAAAGAGATGACTCTACACATGGACATCACCGGATGGTCAACACCAAAATCAGATTGATTATATTCTTTGCAGCCAAAGATGGAGAAGCTCTATACAGTCAGCAAAAACAAGACAGGGAACTGACTGTGGCTTGGATCATGAAATCCTTATTGCCAATTTCAGATTTAAATTGAAGAAAATAGGGAAAACCAATAGACCATTCAGGTATTACCTAAATCAAATCCCTTATAATTATACAGTGGAAGTGAGAAATAGATTCAAGGGATTTGATTTGATATACAGAGTGTCTGAGGAATTGTGACCAGAGGCTTGTGACACTGTACAAGAGGCAGTGATCAAGACCATCCCCAAGAAAAAGAAATGTAAAAAGGCAAAATGGTTGTCTGAGAAGGCCTTACAAATAGCTGAGAAAAGAGAAGCTAAAGGCAAAGGAGCAAAGAAAGATATACCCATATGAATGCAGAGTTCCAAAGAATAGCAAGGAGAGATAAGAGAACCTTCCCCACTGATCAATGCAAATAAATAGTGAAAAACAGTAGAATGGGAAAGACCAGATATCTCAAGAAAATTAGAGATACCAAGGGAACATTCAGGCAAAGATGGGCACAATAAAGGACAGGAACAGTATGGACATAACAGAAGCAGAAGATATTAAGAAGTGGTGGCAAGAATACACAGAAGAACTGTACAAAAAAGATCTTCATGACCCATATAGCCATGATGGTGTGATCACTCACCTAGAGCCAGACATTCTGGAGTCAGAAGTCAAGTGGGCCTTAGGAAGCATCACTACGAACTTAGCTAGTGGAGGTGATGGCATTCCAGTTGAGTTATTTCCAATCCTAAAAGATGATGCTGTGAAAGTGCTGCACTCAATATGCCAGCAAATTTGGAAAACTCAGCAGTGCCCTCAGGACTGCAAAAGGTCAGTTTTCATTCCAATCCCAAAGAAAGGCAATGCCAAAGAATGCTCAAACTACCATACCATTGCAGTCATCTCACATGCTATCAAAGTAACACTCAAAATTCTCCAAGTGAGGCTTCAAAAGTATGTGAACTGAGAACTTCAAGATGTTCAAGCTGGATTTAGAAAAGGCAGAGGAACCAGAGATCAAATTGCCAATATTTGCTGGATCATAGAAAATGCAAGAGAATTCCAGAAAAACATCTACTTACAATAAACTGTGGAAAATACTTAAAGACTCGGGGTTACCAGATCACCTGACCTACCTCTTGAGAAATCTGTATGCAGGTCACAAAGCAACAATTAAAACTGGACATGGAACAACAGACTGGTTCCAAATTGGGGAAGGTGTACATCAAGTCTCTATATTATCACCCTGCTTATTTAACTTATATGCAGAGTACATCATGCAAAATGCCAGGCTGGATGAAACACAAGCTGGAATCAAGATTCCCGGGAGAAATATCAATAACCTCAGATATGCAGAGAACACCACCCTTATGGCAGAAAGAAGAACTAAAGAGCCTCTTGATGAAAGTGAAAGAGGAGAGTGAAAAAGGTGGCTTAAAGCTCAACATTCAGAAAACTAAGATCATGGCATCCAGTGCCATCACTTCATGACAAATAGATGAGGAAACAATAGAAACAGTGAGAGACTTTATTTTCTTGGGCTCCAAAATCACTGCAGATGGTGACTGCAGCCATGAAATTAAAAAACACTTGCTCCTTGGAAAAAAGGTTATGACTAACCTAGACAGCATATTACAAAGCAGAGATATTACTTTGCCAACAAAGATCTGTCCAAGCAAAGCTATGGTTTTTCAACCAGTCATGTATGGATGTGAGAGTTGGACCACAAAGAAAGCTGAGCAACAAAGAGTTGATGCTTTTGAACTATGGTGTTGGAAAAGACTCTTGAGAGTCCTTTAGACTGCAAGGATATCCAACCAGTCAATCCTAAAGGAAATCAGTCCTGAATATTCATTGGAAGGACTAATGCTGAAGCTGAAACTCTAATACTTTGGCCCCTTGATGTGAAGAACTAGCTCATTAGAAAAGACCCTGATGCTGGAAAAGATTGAAGGCGGGAGGAGAAGGGGATGACAGAGGATGAGATGGTTGGATGGCATCACCGACTCAATGGAGATGAATTTGAGCAAGCTCTGGATGTTGGTGATGGACAGGGAAGACTGGCATACTGCAGTCCATGGGTCACAGAGCTGGATACGACTGAGCAACTGAACCAAACTAAAAATCCTAATATTATAACCAACCATTGTGAAGAATTTCCTCATTACATAAGTTGCCTTATAACAATATACCCCTGAGCCTTGTTCCATGTTTTGAGTGCTTCTGGTTTGCAAGCTGTCTTTTTGGTGTGTGCACAGTAAACTTTTACTAACTACAAAAAAATCTGCAGAGTGTTTAATATGATCACATTTGTATATTTTTTAATTTAAAAGGCAAGTAAATAAACAGTTCTACTCACAAAAAGAATGCAAATCATAGTACATTTAACCCACTTCTACCAGAAATGGACCAAGCACAAAATATTGGTAAGGACACAGAGGATTTAAACAACAATCTGAAAGTCATGTAAAAACCCTGTATCCACTAGAGACAGATTTTTTCCTAAGTGCACAGGGGACAATTACAAAAATAGGCCACATACTATGTGATGAAAGATATTTGCACAAATTTCAAAGAATCAACACCATACAGACTATGTTCTCTGACCACTATTCAATTAAATTTGAAGCAACATTAAAATGATAAAGTCAAATAAACATACATTTGGAACCTTAAAATGCACTCCTGAATAACTCACTGGTAAAGTGCCAGTAATAGGGGAGACATTGTGAAATATTTGAAGCCAAATTGCAATGAAAGTACTACATATCAGACTTACAAGGAGAGAGTGGTTCTCAGAGAGAAAACTGTAGGTTTAAATACATGTATTTACAATCATGGAATAGGAGAAACAGAAAATCACCGAGGGAGTCCCAGGGTGATCATAGCTGCCAGTAAAAGCCACCAGTGTGCACTAACAGTAGTGAGTGAAACTTTGAGGAGAAACGGACAATTGGCATAGCCTATCTCCTCTAAAATGTTTGGTAATTACTGTACTGCTTTATCATATGTCCACAAATTCTTTGTTAGTCTTCCTGCTAGGAGACGAAACTCAGTTTTTCACACCTGAAAGTAGGCTGGACTTATTTACTCCCTTCTAAGGATTTGTTGTGGGAGACCTGGGTTCGATCTCTGGGTTGGGAAGATCCCCTGGAGGAGGGCATGGTAACCCACTCCAGTGTTCTTGCCTGGAGAATCCCCCTGGACAGAGGAGCCTGGTAGGCTACAGTCCATGGGATCACAAAGAGTCAGACATGACTGAGCAACTAAGCGAACACAAGCAAGAACTTGTTGAAAGGGAAAATATTAACTTTACGGTAGGGAAACTTGCCACATAGCACCTAAGCCACAGTTAACTTCGCCGGTGATAATGCATCACAGTGATGTTACATTCTCCCCATAGGAGGTGATGAGAAGAGTGCTTCGCTTGTGGCATTCTTCCCCAGACTCCACAAATCAGTCTCATCATGACAAAATTGCCACATGAATCCAAATATAGGGACATTCTACAAAATGCCTGGCTGGTGCTCTTCAAAGGTATCAAGGTCTTGAAATACGAGGAAAGACAAAGAAACCATCACAGATCAGACTAAGGACACATGATGACTAAATGCAGTGTGGTCTCTTGGGCTAGATCCTGAAACAGAAAGGGGACATTACTGAAAAGCTGGGGAACTCCAGATAAAATCTATAGTTTAGTTAATAGTATTGACCCAATGTTAATTTCTTCATTTTGATAAGTGTACCATAATTATGTAAGATGCTAACCTTAGAGGAAGCTCGTTGAAAGTTACAAAGGAATTCTTTGTCATATCTTTGCAGCTATTCCACAAGTCTAAAATTATCTCAAAGTAAAAAGTTAGAAAAAATGTAAAGGTCTAAAAATCATAAAAGACAAAGGAAATTGTATTTAACTCAAGAAGCTAGTAAAACATCTACAGAATAAACCTAAAGAAAACGTTATTATTCATTTGCCAAGTTGTGTCTGACTCTTTGTGGTACCATGGATTGTAGCACACCAGGCTCCCCTGTCCTTCACTATCTTCCAAAGTTTGCTCAGATCCATGTCCATTAAAAAGGAAATATAAAGATAAGAGCAGAGATTAATGAAGCAAAAAGCAGAGAAACATGTGGAAGGGTTTTAAAAATGTTTTTTGACAAATGTCTTAGAAATGTTTAGCAAAATTGTGGCAGAGACCACTAGATGTCATTCAATCTCTGTCCTCTTTTCCTTCCATATCTGGTGCATAGCAGCCTGGAAAAAGACAAGATTTCCTGATTGCTCTTGTCACTAGGAGCAGCCATGTGATTACGTTCCGGTCCATAGACTGTTAGGTGGGAGCCTTTTGGAAGATAGGAATTCTTTATTTTCTAGACTATAGCTATTAATGTTTTGCCAGTATGATGTACACTAAATATATTATTTGAGTTTGTGTCTCATCTTTGAATTTGTTTGTGGTATCCCTTTTTTGTGGGGAGGGGAGGTAGGGTGACTATCTGTGCTTCCCAGGTGGCCCTAGTGGTAAAGAACCCACCTGTCAATGCAGGAGATGTAAGAGATGCAGATTCAGTCCCTGGGTTGGGAAGAGCCCCTGGAGGAGGGCACAGCAATTCATTCCAGTATTCTTGCCTGGAGAATCCCATGGACAGAGGAGCTTGGTGGGCTGCAATCTATAGGGTCATAAAGTGTCAGACATGACTGAAGTGTCTGACTCGTAAAGAGTCATACATGACTAAAGTGACTTAGCATCCACAGCGACTGTTCATATTAAAGTAGTAATGTTATCAGAAAATTCTAAAGCAAAATGTAAAATGTTAAGTTTATTAAATTAGTGTGGTGGACATGTGTGTGTTTCACTATTCTCTAAAACTTTTTTGTATGTTTGACATATTTTACACACAAAAATTAAGAAGAAAAGTAGGAAAGAAGCAATGAAGGGAGGAAACCAAATTAAGCTCTGGGGCCAGAGGGTTCCGAACAAAAGAAAAGCAATTGCATTTTGAGACTGAGTTAACTGGGAGAGACTCAGGGTGTGAGCCCTCTCACTAGTGAATATCACAACAGACCAGCTGGTTGCAGAGCTGACAGCTGTCTGGATGCAGATGTCATCTCACCTTAAGCGCACCACTCTGATTGGTAATGTTTCTGGAAAATCAGCTTGGAGTTCATTTCTTCAGGCTTCTTGACAATCATATAAGCTTATTTAATGATTATGTAATCAACCTTTCTCTGTAAATGGGCCAAAATGAATTTTTTTCTCTGCATCAAAACTCAGTCTTCACAGAAATTATGGTTATCTTTTTTGTATTTATCTTTGGTTATTTCTCTACCATGGTCAAAATGTGTTGTCTTACCCATGGTTTCTTCTAGGTAGAAGTAACAATGTGCTGATTTGACCCTTGGCCTTATGAAACACCACAGTCATCCCTCTTGCATTTCTGACATCATCATGAACAGAAGGTTCCTAGTAGCCTGGGAACCTTCTGGTACAAGAAAAATGAGAGACTCATAAGAGTAGGGCCATCCTTAGCTGTCCAAAGCCCTATTGTACAGATGTACTGTAATTTATTTAAAGTGAAAGTGAAGTTTCTCAGTTGTGTCCAACTCTTTGTGACAACATGGACTGACTGTAGCCCACCAGGCTCCGCTGTCCATGGGATTCTTCAGGGAAGAATACTGGAGTGGGTTGCCATTTCCTTCTCCTGGGGATCTTCCCAACCCAGGGATCGAAGCTGGGTCTCCCACATTGCAGGCAGACTCTTTACCCTCTGAGCCACTAGGGAAGTGTAATTTATTTAAGGATTACTTTATTGATGGGCACTTAAGATTTTTATTCAAAATCCTCACAAGTCCAAACAGTGCTTTAACAAGAACTCTTGTACAAATATGTTACATACATATATCATATTTCTGTGACATAGATGCACCTAGGTGACATAATGACATAAGATACCAAGGCAGGTGTCTGAGTCTGTTTGGGCTGCTATCACAAAAGATCATGATGGAGTATGTGGCTTAAACAACAGACATTTATTTCTCCCAATTCTGGAAACTGGAAGCCCAAGATCAAAGCCAGCTGTTTCAATTTCTGGTGAAAGGTCTCATCCTGGCTTGTGGATGGCTGACATCTCACAGCCATATGACATCCTCATATGATTCATGGTGGGCAGAGAGAGAGGACGTGAGGGCACTCTGGTGCCTCCTCTTCTTACAAGGCCATTAACACCATTAGACCTGGGTGCATCTCCAAATACATCACACTGGGGGCTCAGGCTTCAACATGAGTGTGTGTGTGGGAGGCACAAACATTTCATTCATCACAGGGGTGTTTTCCGTTTTCCTCGAATTGGTGATGAAAGTTTACAGCCAGGGAAAGAAAGGTTTTGAAAATACCTTTAGAATAGCTAAAAAAAAAAAAAAGCCAACCAGCTATTTAGGACCAATCAGTCCCCTGTAAAGATTGCTGAAAGGCGCCATTACAAAGGTAGAAGAGTTGCTTTTGAGAAGAAACCACCTTCCTCTTCCCTGAGGTTCTCTGAATGTTGGGAAGGGTGCAGGGTGAGCGCAGCACATGTATGGACTGCAAGAGTCTTCAGAAGGCAGAGATTGTGGTTGCTTTCAGAGCTGCCATTGGGCCCCCAAAGCTGTGCATGCAGAGGGCAAGGCTGTCCCAGCTGAGGGCCACCTCCCTCACCAAGTGGGTCACCCAGATGTTGGCCTTTTATAGCTACCAAAATTGCCCTCCAAAAGTTGGTGCCAATTTACCTGGCCCTAGTGATATTTTCCCCAACTCTCCCCAATGGTATATACACTATAAGTGTTTTTCATTTTTGTTAACATAATAAATGAAAAGCGATATTTTTATTGTTGCATATGTGTAAATGCTTATATTTTCTTTACTGAGTCATGTTTGTGTTGTTTGGCCATTCTCTTACTGGAGGACTTATTTTCCGTCTTAAAGATTCTCAAGAGGTTTCATGTATAAAGAGTATTTACTATTTTAGTGCTCCTTGTGTGTAACTTGCATTTATTTTTATTTAGGATGCATGTGACATCCAGCAGTTTTCTATTTTTATGGCATCAGACCTCTGCTCTTAGGTCCGTTCTTCCATTAACCAGATGCTTTGCAAGTCCTTTCCACTTGAGAGGTGTCACTTGCAGATGCAAAATTATCAGGGCTGTTGCCTGATTGAGGCATCGGAACTTTGCCCCACAGGTTACTCTCCTGAGAGCAGCTTTCACATCCTTATTTCTCAGGGTGTAGGAGTCACTGCTGCATAAAATATAGAGATAATTTTATCCCCATCTTGAGACCTTTTGGCCTGAGGTTTCACATAAATATATATTAGGGTCCCAAAATAGATGGTGACCACAAGCAGGTGAGAACCACATGCAGAAAAGGCTTTAAGCCTGGTGTCAGGTGATTGGATTCTTAAGACAGCCCTAAGGACACAAAGGTAAGAGACAAGGATGAAAATTAAAGGGAGCAGCATTGAAATGATAGCACAAATCATCATCAAAACCTCTAGAAAAATGGTGTTGGAACAGAGCAGTTTAAACATGGCTTGGACTTCACAGGAGAAGTGATTGACTGAATTATGCCCACAGAAACTGATGGGAAAGAGCAGAATAGGCATAATTCTGAGCAGGAAAAATGTCAACCAAGCAAGCAGAGCTATTAAAATGCAGGCTCGAGAAGACATCACCAGGTTGTACCTGAGTGGGTGTGAGATAGCCACGAACCGGTCATAAGCCATAATGGCAAGAAGGAAACACCCAGTCAGTGCCAAGAAGGCTCAGATGGTGAACTGCACAAAACAGGAGCTGTAGGAGATGGTGGGGAAGTTCTGCAGAGAGTTGGCCATAATCAGGGGTACAGCACTACTGGAAAAGAGGAGATCCAGGAGAGACAGGTTGCCGAGGAAGAAATACATCAGAGTGTGGAGCTGAGAACTGACTCCTACCATGAGAATGATCATGCTGTTTCCTGCCAAGGTTCCTACATAGAGAAACATCAGCGCCCAGAAAAGAACAGCCTGGGACGTGGGGTGCTTGGACAGTCCCACGAGAATGAATTCAGTAACTCTGGTGTGGTTTCCAATTTCCTGGTAATTCATTTCCTCTATGCTCAGCTACCGGAGAAGGCAATGGCACCCCACTCCAGTACTCTTGCCTGGAAAATCCCATGGGCGGAATAGCCTGGTAGGCTGCAGTCCATGGGGTCACTAAGAGTCAGACACAACTGAGCGACTTCATTTTCACTTTTCACTTTCATGCATTGGAGAAGGAAATGGCAACCCACTCCAGTGTTCTTGCCTGGAGAATCCCAGGGACGGAGAGCCTGGTGGGCTGCCGTCTATGGGGTCGCTCAGAGTCGGACACGACTGAAGCGACTTAGCAGCAGCAGCAGCAGCAGCATGCTCAGCTACAGTGGGAGAGAAAGTAGAGGAGTCAGCTTTTCGTCAAAAAGGCACACATTGGTTATCCCATTGGGTTGGTTAAAGCACAACAGCCCTGGATGCAAGCTCATCTCGGAAGTTTCCAGCTTCTAAGCCACCTAGCAAAAGGGATCAGGAGCCCTGGACTTGTGTGGATACAAGTTTTCAGGAAGACAGCAGAGTACTCACCACGTCTTCCAGTCAAGAAGCCTTGAATGAGCCACCCCTCCACGCCACAGGAGGCCTGACCAATGGTGGACACCAACTGCATGGTGAGCTTGAGTGAAGAAAACAGAATTGTCCTGAGGGCCTTTTTCTGTGCCACCACACCATCATCCTTCTGCCCTAAATGATGAGACAGTCGGTTTCCATCTGGCCTCCCTTACACTGGAATGATGAGATATGAGGTCTCGGTGTGGCCAGCAGCGTGCGTCTGACTCCTACATCTGTGCTTTTGACCAAGCTCCTGACTCCAGTGCTGTCAGTTATATTTTGCAAATCTCCAGATATGCATCTCCATTTGTACATTCGCTGTCACCTTATATCCCTTTTGATTGACATCAAACTCATTTGTCTGCTCTACCCACGCCTAAGCCAATGTCATTTCAATTTTGCTGTCTCAGGATCTGGCACATATTAGGGGCTCAGTAGAGGCCAGATCCCTTCTCCACTTCTCCCTCCATCACCCGTCACTCAACAAGCTCTATTAATGTGTCCATCTCATTGAATTAGCACTAGAGACACCTACTGTGGAGCAGGCCCTGGAGAGAACATTCCTTTACCATATGTGTCATATCCACCCCTCCTTTTCTACTCTCGTGTTTTTAGAGCCTCATATCAAGACTCACTCCTGGCAACCTCTGGACACAGTCCCTGTCCTCAAGGGGTTCACAATCTGAAGGGAGGGACAGAAAAGAAAAAAGACAATTATAAAGTGGCACATAGTACATTGTGGGGAGGTTCAAGGTCTTACCAGAGGGCCCAGTTCAGCTCAGGAAAGAAGTGCTACCACAGCTGCAACAGGAAGAACAAGTGACAACTAGCCAGTCGGTTCCTTCTATAGCCAATCAGAGGGTAGGTAAGAGAGGAAGAAGCAAAGCTAAGCATGTCAATCTCCACTCAGCTTATCATCCATGGACAAGAAGTCCAACCATCCTGATCTTGGGTGATGGGAGGAAGGCATCCGCCTTCTGGTGCCTCTAAAGTTTGAGACCACTGGCTTCAAGTACAGCCTCTTCATTTCCTAGTGGCTTTCAACTCTTGTCCCAAAGCACTCATAAGAGCACCAGACACAGACAACTTTTCCACGGCTTCATGACTATAGAGTCCCAACATCAGAATGAGAGAGAAAGTGATTCACCCCAGTCAAGCTTGGGGAACCGGCCTGCCCCGACCCCTGCTTGCTGGTCCCCAAGGCTGTTGAGCCGCATCTCTTGTCTTGTGGCTCTCACTTTCACTTCCCACACGAAGGCTTTCATTCCTTCAGGCTCTTAGATTCTAAAAAACAGCACAAGGTCCTGGAAGCAGCCCCTACTTCTGCTGTTGGGGCCTGGCCCACCACCCGAGCCAAGCAGGAGCTCACTGTGGAGGTGGGGAGGAGAAGGAGCTCTGCTGAGAGGACAGACGGTGACATCTGCTTGCTGTGCTCTGGTCACAGAGCAGACACATGAGGGGCCTGAGGCCAGCTCCAGTCAGGGCCTTGCAGGCCGCACCCCAGGTCCTACCAGCCTCAATCAGTGGACTGCAGTTTTGCTAACTTCCTTCCAAACGAGTTTTGTGAATCTCTCTTTCTCTCTCTCTCTCTCTTTCTCTCTCTCTCTCTCTCTCTCTCTCTCTCTCACGCACACACACACACACACACACACACAATTTTTAAAATAGCACTGGAAATTTTTCAGAAGTTGAAATAGTTGCCAATATTTCATGCCAATTCCTTGCTTATGGTGAATATTCATAATCGAAAACCACCCCTCTGTGTGTATTTCTTGGGAATGCTGCATTTAGCCTGAGAGGGGTGTGTACCTGGGTTCAAAGAGCACCCACTGAGTGGCCTTGTTCCACAGGAAACTCCTGTCAAGAGGCCGGAGCCATGTCCTGGGGCGTGGAGAGGATTAGACCTTCTGGAAGGCTTTGAGCTGCCATCAGGGCTGACTCTGGCATCATGAAGTGGGGTGGACTGAGCTGTCTGGAGGGCTGAGGAGGCTGCCTCTTTTCATTCAAAAGTATCCTGTATCATTAAGATATAGGCAACACCATCCCCAAGGAAGAGGCCCCAAGCTGCTCTTCACCAAGAAGGCCATAGATGGCATCCCCCACTACCCCTCGCCCCAGCATGAGATGGAATTGTGACAAAATTGCATTTGTGATGTGCGCTGGGTACCTGGCTCCAGTACCAGCTTGGTACCCAGGTCTCCTTCACTGAAGGAGCCCAAACACTCAATGGTAAGAGTCGAGAACATCAGAAACACTGCCTTTTCCTGCTCTTCCTTTGAGCCAAACTTGGTTTTACTGAGATCAAACCTACTTTGGGGTGAACTTCCCTGGTGGCTCAGCTGGTAAAGAACCCACCTGCAATGCGGGAGACCTGGGTTCAATCCCTAGATTGGGAAGATTCCCCTAGAGAAGGGAAGGGCTACCCACTCTAGTATTCTGGCCTGGAGAATTCCCTAGACTGTATAGTCCGTGGGGTCACAAAGAGTCAGACATGGCTAAGTGACGTTCACTTTCATTTTTGGGATAACCACGAAGAGAGTTTCATTAACTCTCTGTTGTCAGATAGCAGCTTGTTTGCCTGATTTCAGCAGGGCTTTGGGCAACCATGATGTCCTCACTTACCTAAAGTTTTGATTTCTAGATGGGAAGAAGTCTAGTCTCTGTCCAGTGCATGCTTTCCTTTAGACGAAAGCTGGCAGGCTCCATCATCAGTGACTCGAAGAGCTAAGGGCTGTATATGTCAGCTCCTTCAGGGAGGGGCTGATTTTACTTCTGCAGAGCAGACAGCATAGAGATTGAGCCTGTGGACAGACGTGGGTCCTGTTTTCCCAGAGGTGTAGTCGAAATTTTCACTCTTTCCCCAACTAGCAGCATTTCCTAACTAGTTGGTCCCCAGCTTCTGAAGGACATCCCGCTGGGCACACGCTTGCCAAGGACTCTGACGTTTTCTGCATCTGAGGCCTTGGAGCCCTCCGCTACTGCCCACTGTTCACAGATCAGGGCTGCAGTGAAATCAGGATAGGTCATGAGAAATACCTGTCCTCTTGATCAGGACACACAAAAGGACAGCTATAGCTGGCACATCTTCAGCTTGACTCTCCATGTAGGCAGACAGAGGTGCGTCCCTGAATCACATGGCTCAGGAAAGGAACCCCAACTCTGTGATCTTCGGTCTGATTGGGGCATCACCTCTCCTAACCCTTGTTAAGCAGAGAGAGCCTTATGAAAAATAAAAGGATTATGACAAGAGAACCTCAAGAGAAATAATTAGAGGTGTTTGCCAAGCACATTACTGATGTTGTGATTGGCCACAGTTGTAAATGTGGTCCTGGTGGAGCAAATGAATTGACTCTTGGAACCAAAGAATTAAGACAGATAGCAAGTGTGGGCTGCACTCTTGCAGCCTAACAAGGGAGACTTCTGTTTTCCTTGTCCAAAGCTTCATTTCAGGGTCCTTTCAGGAGTGAGTGATTCTTGTCCACACACCTGAATTAATAGACTGATAGCCATCAGTTGCTATATGCCTCCTCTATTCTAGAATCTGTGACCAAATTTGAAGGGTCCCCTATTAAGGGGACCAAACACAGATACTTGAAGCAGACAAGAGTCAAGCATCAGCCTGCTGAAACTGAGCCCAGACTTGACTGAGAGGTGGACTTGATCTGGGGTCAGACAGGCCACCTGAGACCCAAGTTCAACTCCACCCTTCCAACTGAGTGACTAGGGGAAGCTAAGACGTGTCACCTCCCTCAGCTTTAGATGTTTCCTTTTTGATGTGGAACAAATAATAGTGGGGCTGGGGAGGTTGAAGCCTAAGACAAAGGCAGCCTAGACATTCTTTCTCTCTTACTGTGGCAGCCAGTGGGTTGCTAGGGCACAGTTCCCCCAACAGAACCACTCCATGGCAGTGCCCAGTTCTTTCTCTGACACAACCAGATGCGACCAGGCTCCTTCTTCCAGCTGCTATACCTCCAGCCCTGGCTCTTCTCAGCTGGTGTGTACAACTCCCCAAGAAGCTCTGCTTTCCTGCTGTTCACTGAGGACCCTACCCCCTCAAGCCCCCTACCATTTGTCCTCTTAGGAAAAATCTAGACAGGGGACTTAGCTCCATGTCAAGTCACGATTTGCCCAGAACTTCTAACTTTTCTGTTTTACTGCATCAACACGAAAATATCTGTAATAATTATTCTGACACAGAAGTAATACAGTTTCTAGATTCTGGGAAGGTAGCAGCAGAGGTGGCAACATCAGTTTTGAATCCTCACTCCTGAAAAGAGAGAGACAGAGAGAGAGATAGCAAAATCAAAAAGCCAGGGCAACATCCACAAAAAAACTAGCTGAAAAAGATATCCTCATCAACTCTAAAATCTGTATTGACTGAGACAACCCATCCCAGCTCAAAGGCTTGCGAATTCTTATCATCTGAGAGAAGGAAGCAGGTGGAAGGAAATTAAGGGCATGGGATGCCTGGTGGTCCTAGAACTCCCGATACTTACCTACCTACAGGTGGTTCCAACTATGGAATTATTTGTTGTTGCCCAAATACAAGGCAGAAAAATAAAGAGAACCCACTGGCCTGTCACTAACAGGATTAACAGGTACAAAGTACTATGTACAAAATAGTGTACAGCTCAGGGAATATAGGCAATATTTTATAATAACTATAGAGCATAACCTACTATGAGTCACTGTGTTGTACACCTGTAACATATAATACTGTATAGCAACTATACCTCGATAAATAAAACAACTATGAAGAGACTGTTGAAGGAAAAACAATCAACCAGATTGCTTCATCACATTCTAACCAAATACAAGCACATGGTTCCATGAAGAGGCCTACAGTCCCTACCCATAAAGCGAGGAAGGGGGAGTGGAGTTCCCTCCAGGAACCAGAAATGCTCCTGAAGAAATGAAGGGAATTCTTAGACCTGTCCCCCCCCAAGTCAAGATTGCATGCCTGCATACTTGGCAGCACAATTTCTAAGAAATTTGAATACAAATATTAGTACTGAAGTTGAGAATTTGGAGGAGTGAAGAAGGACCAATAAATAGCACCCCTCCTCCCTGCCAGGTGGGGAAGTAAAGTGTCTACACTTATAAAGGCTGCTTTGTGAATACAGCTAATTCCCTAGATCCACATACCATCAGACTTTGAACAATGCACTGGAGGAAAATTCAGGGTTTGTTGAGCAGGGTCATGTCTGCAGCACCGCTGCCTCCCATCCAGCTGCATATAAAGGGAAGGAGAAAGAGACCAAATACCCCACACCAAGAACCTGTGACAAATTCCCCCAGATGAGGAAATGTAGACTTCTGGATGCTGCCCACGCACAGCACGTTTCACTGTATATCCATGTAGCATCTCCTTACTCCAGGAAACCAGAAGAACCAAGAGTTCCCCCTTGGTGTACATATCCAACATTTCACAGATATTTGTACCTCATAAGCCACTGGGCTTAGCTCTTAACTCTGTGGTGGACCCACAGACAAAAGTTTACTCCTTAGTCATTCTATTTTCTCCTCCTAGTATTTCCAGCCACCAGTGTCCAACATACCTCATCAGAGATTATGCCAGAAAATCACATGACAAGCACAAGATATCCCAGAAATAAACCCTTTATGAATTTCCTGGGAAGACAATAAAGTTCAAAGTTCTCCTTGCAGGGACTTTCCTGGTGGTCCAGTGGCTAAGACTCCATGCTCCCAATGCAGGGGACCTGGGTTCCATCCCTCGTCAGGGAACTAGATTCCACATGCCACAAGTAAAGATGGCACATACTACAACTAAAAGATCTTGCACACTGCAACCAAAATAGAAGACCCGCCTGCTGCAACTAAGACCCACTGCCACACCATGTCTCTGCAGCCAAGTCACCTCAACAAAGTGTTCCCCAAGCCAGTTCCATGCTGTTTGTCTCCATCAGATGGCAGAAGAGCTTTTGTATTAGAAACTGTGGCCAAGAGTAGAAACAGGCCAGGGAAGAGGAAGAGGAAGGTGGACAAGTGCCCATCCTGGGGTCAGGATCAGAAGCAGAAACTACCGGAATGATTCAAGGGGAAATTGTGTTCAATTCTAAGCACCAAAAGGGCTCTTGGGGGTCCTGTTTCTGGTTACAGGGTTTGGCAAAATGCTGGCGGGCAGGACTTCTCCTGCTGCTGCCTGCAACCCAGCACTGAGCTAGCACTCCAAGGCCTTGGCCTGGGTGCAGGTATTCCCCACCAGAACTGCGGTGGTAACAAGGCTTTTCTGAGCATGCCTGTGGGCTGTGGAAGTGAAGAAAATGAAGGCCTGCAGCCAGCAGCCCCCAGTGGCTGCAGGTAGGGACTGCTTTCTGAATGGAGGCTGCACAATGACGCAGATCACCTAGACCAGGACCAGGGAGGTGGAGGTGTTAGACAGCAACTGGTGTCAACTGAGTAGTAGCTTTCTCAAGCTTCCACAACTTTTATTCCCCATTTCATTCAATGAAGCTAGTTTGATGATTCAGATTTTGCAGATTAAAAATGGAAACCCTGATGGCCCTGATTGTGCCCCATTGTAGAATCTCAGCTTTTATGGTTGAGGGGGCTTACAAGCTCACCAATTTCAGTTTCCACTGCCCATTGTGCACTCCTCTATAGCAAGGCTTGAGGGCTTGATGTGAACTCAGGGAAACCTTTACATTTTCTGCCTGAGGCCCATTCACATTCTGGGGCCAGCACAGTGGGCCCTGCACTTTCACCAGATCTGACTTCAACCACGTTATCAAAATCTAGACCAGAGTTTTTGCAAAGAAAACATAAGTCACTGGGTTTGGGTTCAGCTGTTTGACCTGGGGAAGGCATTCCCCTCGGTGGGCTGAACCACAGCCCCACCTCTCTTCCCCTAGGGCTCCTGGAGTCCTGCCTCCATCGCCTCTATGTAAATGACACAATACAGCAGCTCCTCTGAGGACACTCCCTTCCTGCCAGCCAGCAGGCAGGCTTTTCCAGGACTGGCTGCCCGTGGTCCAAACACACAGGAGAGCCACTTGCCTGGCTGTGGGAAAGCTGCATCACCAGGTGCAGGCCACTTGGCCCTGCTTCCCTGAAGAGAGGCTGTTCTTCCTTCTTGGGCTTCCCCCTGGTTTTCCACTTCACACACTGATCTGCACCTCCCAGGTAAAATCAGGTCTCTTCTCCAGGGCTGCCCCAGGGATGCAGGAAGACAATAGGAGCTGCATTCACAGCAGGGTTGTGCTTCAGACCATGGCATGTGGTGAGAAACAAATAGAAACCACTTCAACCATGAAGTAGTGAAAGACTGATAAAAGTCTCATTCATTTTCATCATGTTTTATTTACTTATGTTTATAGATTTTATTATTATTTAATCATAATTAATTACATTATAGCACATCCACACAATAGAAAATGCAGCAGTTAAAAGAATGAAGCAAACCAGTATGCACTGACTGAAAACCTCTTCCAGACATATTAATAGGTGAAAACACTAAGGGCAGTGAGTCTGCATAATATGATCCCATTTCAGCTTGTTGATGGGTAATGAATGTTTATATATATACACATGTGAGTATGTGAATATATGGATGTATGTGTGCATTTTTGTGTTAATACTTGCATGCATGTGTGTACTATGTGTGTGTATGTGTATGTACATGTGATTGTGTTTATGTTGATGTGTGTAAGGTGTGTGCATGTTTGTTTCTGGGTACACAGGTAGGAGAGTGTGTGTGTATGTCTGTTCATATGTGTGTGGGGGAGGGGTGTCTGTGCTTGTACACACAGAACAAAGGACGGAAGGAAGTGAGCCTCAAGGCTGAGAGTGATTCACTCTGGAGAGCAGGGCAAGGCTTAAAGGAGCAGAAACTTTCTCCCTGACTTTCATTTCTCATTTTTTCAGTGTTTGGATCTTGTGTGACTTTTATTCGTGTGTTTTCAGTATTTCCAAGGTTGAGGGCCCAAATAAAACAAAGCAGTTCCCAAAATAGAAAGCCCAGAGATAAATCCACACACATATGGACACCTTATCTTTGACAAAGGAGGCAAGAATATACAATGGAGTAAAGACAATCTCTTTAACAAGTGGTGCTGGGAAAACTGGTCAACCACTTGTAAAAGAATGAAACTAGATCACTTTCTAACACCGCACATGAAAATAAACTCAAAATGGATTAAAGATCTAAATGTAAGATCAGAAACTATAAAACTCCTAGAGGAGAACATAGGCAAAACACTCTCAGACATAAATCACAGCAGGATCCTCTATGATCCACCTCCCAGAATTCTGGAAATAAAAGCAAAAATAAACAAATGGGATCTAATTAAAATTAAAAGCTTCTGCACAACAAAGGAAAATATAAGCAAGGTGAAAAGACAGCCTTCTGAATGGGAGAAAATAATAGCAAATGAAGCAACTGACAAACAACTAATCTCAAAAATATACAAGCAACTTATGCAACTCAATTCCAGAAAAATAAACGACCCAATCAAAAACTGGGCCAAAGAACTAAACAGACATTTCTCCAAAGAAGACATATGGATGGCTAACAAACACATGAAAAGATGCTCAACATCACTCATTATTAGAGAAATGCAAATCAAAACCACAATGAGGTACCACTTCACACCAGTCAGAATGGCTGCAATCCAAAAATCTGCAAGCAATAAATGCTGGAGAGGGTGTGGAGAAAAGGGAACCCTCCTGCACTGTTGGTGGGAATGCAAACTAGTACAACCACTATGGAAAACAGTGTGGAGATTCCTTAAAAAATTGCAAATAGAACTGCCATATCACCCAGCAATCCCACTGCTGGGCATACACACCGAGGAAACCAGAATTGAAAGAGACACATGTATCCCAATGTTCATCGCAGCACTGTTTATAATAGCCAGGACATGGAAACAACCTAGATGTCCATCAGCAGATGAATGGATAAGAAAGCTGTGGTACATATACACAATGGAGTATTACTCAGCCGTTAAAAAGAATACATTTGGATCAGTTCTGATGAGATGGATGAAACGGGAGCCGATTAGACAGAGTGAAGTAAGCCAGAAAGAAAAACACCAATACGGTATACTAACACATATATATGGAATTTAGAAAGATGACAATGATGACCCTGTATGCAAGACAGCAAAAAAGACACAGATGTGTATAGCGGACTTTTGGACTCAGAGGGAGAGGGAGAGGGTGGGATGATTTGGGAGAATGGCATTGAAACATGTATACTATCATGTAAGAATTGAATCACCAGTCTATGTCCGATGCAGGATACAGCATGCTTGGGGCTGGTGCATGGGGATGACCCAGAGGGATGTTGTAGGGAGGGAGGTGGGAGGGGGGTTCATGTTTGGGATCGTATGTACACCCGTGGTGGATTCATGTCAATGTATGGCAAAACTAATACAGTATTGTAAAGTAAAATAAAATAAAAATAAAAATTTAAAATAAAACAAAGCAGTTCCCAAAGGCCTGCAGTCCTGTCATGGGAAAAAAAAGAGTGCCAGTGACCAGGTGTGGCAAAGCCAGAGCCAAGGGTCTGAGTCCAAGGAAGAGAAGTGAGAACCCAGAAGTATGGCTTCACTCAGACTGTTGGCAGAGAGGGAAGCTGGGCTGGGCTGTGCACTCTACCAGGCAGGGACTTAGTGTGGTTTTCCAGGAAGAGCTGGTGGCGGGGCTGGGAGCAGGGAAGGCACCATCTAGGGAAGACTTCATGATCACCTGCTCTGCACTGACAAGTGGGCAAACAGCCCTCCAGGGACCAGTCCAAATTAGAGACTGTAGATGCTCTTTGGATCAATTAAAAAAAAAAAAAAGAACAGTCAGTGTAACAGGCAAGTGTCTGAAAAACTAGCATGACAAGCACTGTAGATAGCCAAGCAAAACTATTGGCAAGATGGCTTTTCAGGTTTCAGTGGACCTAATACAGTGGCCCCAGTCGAAATGGTACCTAAGTGAGCTCCTGTCCTTGAAATGACACCTCCATTTCCACGAGGCCTTTAACTCCTGTTCATTTTCAATGTCTTGGTTCTCTAATTGTTTAGCAATCTTCTTCTCTCTTCTTCTGTGAGAAAGGGATGTACAGGAAGAAATCAAAGGCTAAACACAAGCCTTCCTACTTGAAATATGGGTCCTGCTAGGGGAATAAAGAAGCAAACATGTCTCCCAAAGTCCCAGAAGGTGCCTGGTTCTTCCCACACTCAGGACACAAACCAGCTAAAGCCACTGTCATGTGAGTTCTTGTCCCTGTGAGTTCTTGTCCCTATTTCTGTCCTGTTAGCTTCCCCTTGACCGGGCCCACCTCTTTGCCTTCTGTTCTTCTCACTCTACATCCTCCCCAGACAATCATGAGCTCCACACGCCCAGTATGTCAAAGATTCCCTGATCTCACTTTACATGAACTCCAGCATATATTTTGGGTACGTACTCCATGTCCACTTGGTCCTAACTGTAGAGGATGCAGAAATGAGCAACAAGCTTTTAGTCAACAATTCTTTATCAATAATACTAATATGTGCCAGCTGCTATTTGTGAGCCTAACTGCGGCATCATCCTTGCCATCATGGATCTCACAGGCTGTTGGGGTAGCCAGAAAAAGAATCCAAGAATTACAAGACTCAGTGGTGAATAATATGGTTGAGGAAGCCTGGAGTACTGTGGGAAGCTAGGGGGGCAATTAAGTCAGCCCAGGGCTCAGAAAAGGGTGACATATAAATTGGGGCAGCTGAAACAGAAGTAGAAACTCCTGCTGGTGATGCTACTTCCTCTCTGGATATCCTGTTCACAGGATGCAGGATTTTGGGAGTTTGGGGGAGTGGTAAGGTAGGGACAACATAGCCGATGCACAAAGTCAAAGTGTCTTTAAGATCAACTCACTGGACCTTACATTCTACAGGAATTCCCTATAGTGCCAATGACCCTGTTGGCCCAGTGTTTAAACCTAAGTTTAAGTAACACCTGATTCAGCCCCTTTCATTTTGTGATGAGGCTTCTGACTTCAGACGTTGAGAGTATTCAGGATCACATGGTGCAAGATGACAACTAGAACTTAGATCCCTTGGCTCCTAGCTAAATGCAGTATATCTTGGTTGTAAATTAAAATGGCCATATTTCCACAGCATTACTGGAATTCTGGGGACTGCCTTCTAATCCAGTTTAAAAATGACAGAGGAAACCTGTCACACTGCTTCATAGCATCACTTTATATTTTAAAATGCTTATTAGCTGGCTTCCCCGGTAGTTCAGCTGGTAAAGAATCCACCTGCAGTGCAGGAGACTCCAGTTTGATTCCTGGGTGGGGAAGATCTGCTGGAGAAGGAATAGACTACCCACTCCAGTATTCTTGGGCTTCCCTGGTGGCCCAGCTGGTAAAGAATCTGCCTGTAGTGCAGGAGACCTCGGTTTGGTCCCCGGGTTGGGAAGATCCCCTGGACAAGAGAAAGGCTACCCACTCCAGTATTCTGGCCTGGAGAATTTCATGGACTGTGCAGTCCATGGGGTCACAAAGAGTTGGACACAACTGAGCCACTTTCACTTTAAAGTAACAACCTCAGTTCCCAATCCCTCCAATGAGACAACCCTTCAAAATGTAGCCAGAAGGAGGACTATCAATAGGGTCTATTAAAAACTACTTCATACATAGATTTTACTCATCTTGGTTCATTTCTGTAATAACAGGCAAAGTGATGTCACATCAGAGTGAACATGCCTTTGCTCTCAGTGAACAGAAGGCAGAAGTCCAAAAGCTCATAGAATGAGGACAACGGCCATCTATGGAAAGGACTCCAGGGGCTCCCATGACTTAGTGGATTGCTAGAAAGCTGACTTTTCCAGCCCAGGAGCTCTATAAATGAGAATATAGGATGGTCCTACTGCAGAGAAACCTCACCTTAAGCTCTGAGTTTATTATCTTGGGCTTTGGGGACCTGGCTGACCTACAAATCTTCATTTTTGGACTCTTTCTAATCATGCATCTTGTCACCTTAGCAGGACACATGACTATTGTGCTTATCACCCTCTTTGACTCATACCTCCACACTCCCACATATTTCTTCCTCCACAACCTGTCCACCATTGAAATCTGCTATATATTGGTCATCGTCCCCAACATGCTGGCCAATTTCATGTCCGGGAGCCAGTGGATGCCCTTCCTGGGCTGTGCCCTGCAAATGCATCTCTTCATTTCACTGGGTGGAGCAGTGTTTCCTCCTGGCCGTAATGGCCTATGACCAATTTGTGGCCATCTGCAAGCCCTTTCACTACACACTCATTGTCACCAGGACTGTGTGTGTGCAGATGCTGGCTCTAGCATGCATCAGCAGCTTTGCACTCTCACTCACCCTCACCACACTCATATTCCTCCTGCCCTTTTGTCAGTCCCACAAGATCAATCATTTCTTCTGTGACATCTCTGCTGTGCTATTCCTGGCCTGCTCAGACATACAGACCAATGAGATTGCAGTCTTCCTTGTTTGCCTGCTCATCCTGTTGATACCCGTCCTGCTGATCCTGCTCTTCTATGGGTTCATTATCACTGCCATCCTCAGAATCCACTCAGCTGAGGGCAGGAGCAAAGCCTTCTCCACCTGTGCTGGGCTGGTCTCCCTTCTGCACTACGGCTGTGCAATATTCATCTACATTTGCCCCAGATCATGCTACACCCCAGAACAGGACAAAACTGTGTCCTTAATCTACACCAACGTCACTCCCATGCTCTACCCTATGATCTATAGTCAGAGGAATAAGGAAGTCAAGGGTGCCCTCAAGAGACTCCTGGAGAGACATGACCAGACCAGGTGGTGGTCCCATGCAGGGGGACAGGGAACGGAGGTCCACATGCAAGAGCCCGTTTGGTCATCTCACTGCACCCCTTGCACCTCTGTGCCTCCTCCTGAGGGCTGTTCTGAGGTTCTTCAGGTGCCTGGACCTTACCGTGCCCTTTCCTGTGGTCAGAGATGGAACAAACCCTAATGCTTTCTTAGACGGGGTGGCTCTGGGGTGTTAGTGAATGTTTGGCCAAAAGACTAAAATAAAGCAAATTATTTTAATACCATGGTTACAAGCTATTACTTCGTAGGAAGGAGTGATTCATCCCACCACCAAGCCTAGGAACACTCATGTGTTGTTAGAAGGGTGAGGAGGGAAAGGATCTGGGTCTTTGATGACCCTTCATTGGCCAACTCAACCACCACAATGAGTGCCTACCTGTAGCCTTTAGGTTCAGTCAACAATACACTTGCTGACGGTTTAACCACCCCACAAAGCATTCCTCACTGAACCGCCCCAAAGTCCCCATGAGCATCCATTATTGCCTGCCCTCCTTAGTTCATGGCTCCTACCACCCCCTGATGATTCCTAGGTGATGACCCCATCTCCTGCTCCAAAGGGGCCCTCAGAGTCACCAGAGAGCACTTCTCAGTGGGAGTGGCAGATCTTGGAGGGCAGGAACCATGTGGGTAATTGTTCCTCATGTCCAGTCCTACTTGCTTCATGGCCTGTGCCAAGGCCACTGCAAGTCGCTGAGAGAAGATGGAGGTAACAGGGGAAAATCCACTAAAGGCTCTGCCAAAAGAGCTGATGGACCAGTGACAGTACAGTGCTATTAATGCTGTGCAGAAAGAGAGGCCCATGTTGTTATTCAATGGGGGTGATACTATTCCACACCTCCTAGGACTGCAACGAGGATGGCATGGGACAACACACGGAGGTGGCCTTGGCAAGCAGGGCACCACATCAGTGGTGTTGAGAACTACTACATCCTCCTGTGGTACCCCGGCCTCTCACATCACCCTGCCCAATTCCCCAGGAGCTGAGCTTCCTTCCGTGCCCTCAGACCTGAAGAAGGTCAGAGCCTGGAGGGGCAGGGTGGGATAACATTCTGAGATCCTTGCAGGAACCCTGATGATGATTCTAGGTTGAGCGAAGGAAAGGTGAGGTGATCACTGATTTCAATCTCTGTGCACAGAGGACAGAAGTGAAAGAGAGAGAGAGACAGCAGCCAAGAAAACCTCTGTGTTGCAACCATACTCAGGCCCTGTGCTTCAGGGCCCTGTGACGCCCCTTTAATTAGACAAACTTAGAGAGATGCCTCTTATCTTTTCAAGAAATATTATTTCTCACCCATAAATCCTTCCTTATTTTCGAAATAATCCAGTGAAATGTTGACAAGTGTTGAAGCTGGGTGAAACATAGCTAGTTTTTTTTTTTTTTAATACTGTCCTCTCTCCTTGTGTGTAAATGTGAAAAGTCCATAATGAAGACTTTAGAGAAGTTAAGGCACCGACTAGTCTCCTCTGCCCAAGCAGTCCCCTTGCTGAGAAAGCCTCACCTACTGTCAGCATTCATCTCCCCTTCACTTTAAGGCACAGCTCAGATGCCTCTTAGTTCTGGACCTCTTTTTAATAACCAACTCAGTCCAGTTCACACTTAAGACAATGGAACATCTCTGATGGGATGACAGCCTTGGGTTGCTGACCATGACCTTGCTGGGTGTGCAAGGAAGGCAGGACAGCCCCAACCCAGGTATTCATATGCATGCACACACATACATACACATGGCCTTCGATGGGCAGGGGTGCAAAGATAGGGGGTTCCACCACTTCCAGGCAATGAAATGGGGGTCTGGCAGCACGGGGGGGTGGCCCAGGAAGGAAGGAGAACCTCTCTTGGGTGGGACAGGACAGGGTGTGGGTCTATAGGGGTTGAGGGAGATCCTAGGTGATGTGATAATAACCCATTGACCTTCCCATCAGAGGAGGGGTTCCGAGAGAGCAGGAGTACAAGAATCTATCAGGTAAATGATGCCACACTGGTAAAAGGCAGCCTAGGGTGAGTGCCTAGGGATACTTCAGAGTATTGATTAGATGAACAGGCTTCCCGGGTGGCTCAGTGGTAAAGAATCTGCCTGCCAATGCAGGCGATGCAGGACATGTGGATTTGCTCCCTGGGTCAGGAAGATCTCCTAGGCGAGGAAATGGCAACCCACTCCAGTATTCTTGTCTGGAGAATTCTATGGACAGAGAAGCCTGGTGGATTGCAGTTCAGGGGGTTGCCAAGAGTCAGATACAACTTAATGACTGAACATGATTAGATAGATGGCAGTGGAGAGAGTAGGAGGCTGTGGAAAAAGACTGTCATTGAAACAATAAAGGAAGAAGAGCGAAGCATTGGAAAGTGGTTGAAATAGAGTGAGGTCAGCTGGGGCTGGCTGGGTCCAGGTCCTACAGGACACATGGATTTAGGTGTCTGCACTGACTTGAAGCTCAGAAATTCAAGAAAGACGTTCAGTATCTGGCAAAGAGATCCTTGCTGATTCAACAATCAACTTCCTTGAATTTATACACTCAGGCCCTATCACCACTTAGCCTTAGTCATAAAAGATAATGCCTAACCTGTTTCAAATATATTTACTCTATTCCAAACAAGTCTTCCTCTCTGATTCGAAAAGGTGCAGGCCTTGACTGATAACCACCCAGAAGTGTCTGTGCCAGGTGGGTTTGTGATGTGCTGGGCCATGTGAACACAGCCTGGTGTGGGTGCATGGTTTCTGTGTTTACCCACACATGTGCATGTACACACATGAAGTAAAAGAGCAAAAGATGCTCGCGTGATAGTGATGAAACACTGCTGAAGCAAACTCTCACTTGTCCTCTAGAGGAACACCTGTCCAGGTACAATGAGCATTATGCATGCAACTTAGAAAGGATTGCTTTTTGGCAGCAGCTCAAAGTGACAAAGGCAGGCAGAGCTGTGCCACCTTGCCCCCCCCAATGGTTAGCCCGGGCCCCAAGGCTCAGGGAGAGAGAGACATCATGATGGAGCTTCTAATTGCTTCAAGAAAAGGTGCTAATTAACAGCACTTTCAAAGGAAACATCAACCTCAAATGATTTAAACAGGCTAACTAAAACTGGCAAAATAGGTCACTTGGGGACTAATTAAAATTTTTTTCTAAATAATATCTGACTATGCTTAATTTTTTTATTACAAATGTAACCCACAGTCACTGTCAGAGACAGAGAAAATATAGGCAAGTGTAGAAAAGAAAAAAAAAAAAGAAAAGAAAAGCAATCATCCCACTGCTAAAGATAACCATGATGAAAATGGCGGTATATGTGAGGATGAAATGACCTCTTTTGTGCTTATTATTGAGCACAATGCCTGGAACATGGTGAGTCAGTCAGTTTAGTCACTCAGTCATGTCCCACTCTTTGTGACCCCATGGACTGCAGCACACCAGGCCTCGCTGTCCATCACCCACTCCCAGAGCTTGCTCAAACTCATGTCCATTGAGTCACTGATGCCATGCAACCATCTCACCCTCTGTCGTTTCCTTCTTCACCTGCCTTCAACCTTTCCCAGCATCAGGGCCTTTTCTAGTGAGTCAGTTCTTCACCATCAGAGGGCCAAAGTATTGGAGTTTCAGCTTCAGCATCAGTCCTTCCAATGAATATTCAGGACTGATTTCCTTGAGGATTGACAGGTTTGATCTTCTCGCAGTCCAAGGGGCTCTCAGGAGTCTTCTTAAACACCACAGTTCAAAAGCATCAATTCTTCAGCACTCAGCCTTCTTTATGGTCCAACTCTCACATCTATACATGACTACTGGAAAAACCACAGTTCTGACTAAATGGACCTTTGCTGGCAAAGTAATGTCTCTGCTTTTTAATATGCTCTCTAATTTGGTCATACTGTTGATATTGTTCATGGGGTTCTCAAGGCAAGAATACTGAAGTGGTTTGCCATTCCTTTCTCCAGTGGACCACATTCTGTCAGAACTCTCCACCATGACCCTTTAGTCTTGGGAGGCCGCACACAGCATGGCTCATAGTTTCACTGAGTTAGACAAGGCTGCAGTCCATGTGATCAAATTGGCTAGTTTTCTGTGACTGTGGTTTTCTGTCTGTTTGCCCTCTAATGGAGAAGGATATGAGGCTTGTGGAAACTTCCTGATGGGAGAGACTGACTGAGGGGGAAATTGGGTCGACTGAAAGATGAATCCCCCAGGTCAGTAGGTGCCCAATCTGCTACTGGAGATCAGTGGAGATAACTCCAGAAAGGAGGGAGAGATGGAGTCAAAGCAAAACCAACACCCAGCTGTGGATGTGACTGGTGTTGGAAGCAAAGTCCAATGCTGTAAAGAGCCATGTTGCATAGGAACCTGGAATGTTCCTATGAATAAAGGAAAACTGGAAGTGGTCAAAAAGGAGATGGCAAGAGTGAACATCGACATTTTAGGAAGTAGGGAACTAAAATGGACTAGAATTGAATTTAACTCAGATGACCTTTATATCTACTACTGTGGGCAAGAATCCCTTAAAGGAAATAGAGTAGCCATCACAGTCAAAAAAAAAGAGTCCAAAATGCAGTACTTGGATGCAGTCTCAAAAAGGACAGAATGATCTTTGTTCATTTCCAAGACAAACCACTCAATATCACGGTAATCCAAGTCTATGCCCCGACCAGTAATGCTGAAGAAGCTGAAGTTGAATGGTTCTATGAAGACCTACAAGACCTTTTAGAACTAACACCCAAAAAAGATGTCCTTTTCATTACCGGGGACTAGAATGCAAAAGTAGGAAGTCAAGGGATACCTGGAGTAACAGATAAATTTGGCCTTGGATTACAGAATGAAGCAGGGCAAAGGCTAACAGAGTTTTGCCAAGAGAAAGCACTGGTCATCGTAAGCACCTTCTTCCAACAACACAAGAGAAGACTCTAACATATGGACATCACCAGATGGTCAATACTCAAATCAAATTGATTATATTCTTTGCAACCAAAGATGGAGAAGCTCTACACAGTCAGCAAAATCAAGAATGGGAGCTGACTGTGGCTCAGATCATGAATTCCTTATTGCCAAATTCAGACTTAAATTGAAGAAAGTAGGAAAAAAAAGAAAAAAACACTAGACCATTCAGATATGATCTAAATAAAATCCCTTACGATTATAAAGCAGAAGTGAGAAATAGATTCTAGGGATTAGATTTGATAGACAGTGTGTCTGAGAACTATGGACAGAGGCAAGGATCAAGTTCATCCTCAAGAAAAAGAAGTGTAAAAAGGCAAAATGGTTGTCTGAGGAGGCCTTACAAATAGCTGTGCATGGAAGAGACGTGAAAGGCAAAGGAGAAAAGGCAAGATATACCCATTTGAATGTAGAGTCCCAAAGAATAGCAAGGAGAGATAAGAAAGCCTTCCTCAGTGACCAATGCTAAGAAATAGAGGAAAACAATAGAATGGGAAAGACTAGAGATCTCTTCAAGAAAATTAGAGATACCAAAGGACATTTCATGCAAAGATGGGCTCAATAAAGGACAGAAATGGTATGGACCTAACAGAAGCAGAAGATATTAGAAGAGGTGGCAAGAATACACAGAAGAACTGTACAAAAAAGATCTTCAAGACCCAGATAATCACGATGGTGTGATCACTCACCTAGAGCCAGACATCCTGGAATGCAAAGTCAAGTGGGCCTTAGGAAGCATCACTATGAACAAAGCTAGTGGAGGTGATGAAATTCAAGTTGAGCCATTTCAAATCTTAAAAGATGATGCTGCAAAAGTGCTGAACTCAATATGCCAGCAAATTTGGAAATTTCAGCAGTGGCCACAGGACTGGAAAAGGTCAGTTTTCATTCTAATCCCTAAGAAAGGCAATGTCAAAGAATGTTCAAACTACTGCACAATTGCACTCATCTCACATGCTAGGAAAGTAATGCTCAAAACTCTCCAAGCCAGATTTCAACAGTACATGAACCATTAACTTCCAGATGTTCAAGGTAATTTAGAAAAGGCAGAGGAACCAGAGATCAAACTGCCAACATCCACTGGATCATAGAGAAAGCAAGAGAGTTCCAGAAAAATATCTATTTCTGCTTTATTGACTATGCCAAAGCTTTTGACTGTGTGGATCACAACAAACTGTGGAAAATTCTGAAAGAGATGGGAATACTAGACCGCCTGACCTGCCTCCTGAGAAATCTGTATGCAGGTCAAGAAGCAACAGTTAGAACTGGACATAGAACAACAGACTAGTTCTAAATAGGAAAAGGATTATCTCAAGGCTGTATGTTGTCACCCTGCTTATTGAACTTATATGCAGAGTACATCAGGAGAAACACTGGGCTGGAGGAAGCACAAGCTGGACTCAAGATTGCCAGGAGAAATATCAATAACCTGAGAAATGCAGATGACACCACCCTTATGGAAGATAGAAGAACTAAAGAGCCTCTTGATGAAAGTGAAAGAGGAGAGTGAAAAAGGTGGCTTAAAACTCAACATTCAGAAAACTAAGATCATGGCATCTGCTCCCATCACTTCGTGGCAAATAGATGGGGAAACAGTACAAACAGTGAGAGACTTTATTTTCTTGGGCTCCAAAATCACTGCAGATGGTGACTGCAGCCAGGAAATTCAAAGACTCTTGCTCCTTGGAAGAAAAGCTAGACCAACCTAGACAGCATATTAAAAAGCAGAGACATTACTTTTCCAACAAAGGTCTGTCTAGTCAAGGCTGTGGTTTTTCCAGTAGTCATGTATGGATGTGAGAGTTGGACTATAACAAAGCTGAGCACCAAAGAAATGATGCTTTTAAACTATGGTGTTAGAGAAGACTCTTGAAAATCCCTTGGACCGCAAAGAGATCCAACTAGTCCATCCTAAATGATATCAGTCCTGAATATTCATTGGAAGGACTGATGTTGAAGCTGAAATTCCAATATTTGGCCACCTGATGTGAAGAACTGACTGATTAGAAAAGACCCTGACCCTGGGAAAGATTGAAGGTGGGAGGACAAGGGGCTAACAGAGGATGAGATGGTTGGATGGAATCCCTGACTCAATAGACATGAGTTTGAGTAAACTCCCAGAGTTGGTGATGGACAGGGAGGCCTGGCATGTTGCAGTCCATGGGGTTGCAAAGAGTCAGACATGACTGAGCAACTGAACTGAGTGTATGTTCCAGTAGAGATTTTCTTACTATTATGATATGACAATAAAACTGTTTTCTGAGTGAAGATGTACATTAAGGCTTAAGGTGTAAACACTTTGGAGGGAAAACAATGTAGTGAAGAATTTACTGTTCATTTAAAAATGTATATCATCTCATAATAGGTCCCTGAATTTTCAAATTCACATGTGAGAATACATTTACATCTTGAAAGGCACAAGTTTTATGTAAAAAAGCAGCAAAATTTTAAACCCATCAATTTATTGAAAAAATGATTACTTTTTTTAGAAACAAAAAATGCTTCTTAAGATGTTGACAACAGGTCATGGTATAGACACTTATTTCATAGAGTGGACTTCTCCCTTCAATTATATTCCAGTTGGAGGAGGAATACCTCCTTGAGAAGTTGAATTATTTGATGGACTGTGAAAGCTGGTCTCCTTATACACAAACCATGCATTTCCTCCACAAAAATCATATTCAGAAAGCCAAAAATCTCAGATACATTTAGGGATCCCATACTAGTCAAGCGGTGGCTGCACGGGCGCAGGAAGGCCTAGAGGAGCTATCCCACATTGAAGGTCAGGAAGGGCGGTGGTGAGGAGATAACCCCTCATCCAAGGTAAGGAGCAGCAGCTGCGCTTTGCTGGAGCAGCTGTGAAGAGATACCCCACGCCCAAGATAAGAGAAACCCAAGTAAGACGGTAGGTGTTGCAAGAGGGCATCAGAGGGCAGACACACTGAAACCATACTCACAGAAAACTAGTCAATCTAATCACACTAGGACCACAGCCTTGTCTAATTCAATGAAACTAAGCCATGCCCGTGGGGCAACCCAAGACGGGCGGGTCATAGTGGAGAGGTCTGACAGAATGTGGTCCACTGGATAAGGGAATGGCAAACCACTTCAGTATTCTTGCCTTGAGAACCCCATGAACAGTATGAAAAGGCAAAATGATAGGATACTGAAAGAGGAACTCCCCAGGTCATTAGGTGCCCAATATGCTACTGGAGATCAGTGGAGAAATAACTCCAGAAAGAATGAAGGGATGAAGCCAAAGCAAAAACAATACCCAGTTGTGGATATGACTGGTGAGAGAAGCAGGATCTGATGCTGTAAAGAGCAATATTGCATAGGAACCTGGAATGTCAGGTCCATGAATCAAGGCAAATTGGAAGTAGTCAAACAGGAGATGGCAAGGGTGAATGTCAACATTCTAGGAATCAGTGAACTAAAATGGACTGGAATGGGTGAATTTAACTCAGATGACCATTATATCTACTACTGCGAGCAAGAATCCCTCAGAAGAAATGGAGTAGCCATCATGGTCAACAAAAGAGTCTGAAAGGCAGTACTTGGATGCAGTCTCAAAAACGACAGAAAGATCTCTGTTTGTTTCCAAGGCAAACCACTCAATATCACAGTAATCCAAGTCTATGCCCCAACCAGTAATGCTGAAGAAGCTGAAGTTGAACAGTTCTATGAAGACTACAAGACCTTTTAGAACTAACACCCAAAAAAGATGTCCTTTTCATTATAGGGGACTGGAATGCAAAAGTAGGAAGTCAAGAAACACCTGGAGTAACAGGCAAATTTGGCCTTGGAATGCGGAATGAAGCAGGGCAAAGACTAATAGAGTTTTGCCAAGAAAATGCACTGGTCATAGCAAACACCCTCTTCCAACAACACAAGAGAAGACTCTACACATGGACATCACCAGATGGTCAATGCCGAAATCAGATTGATTATATTCTTTGCCGCCAAAGATGGAGAAGCTCTGTACAGTCAGGAAAAGAAGACTGGGAGCTCACTGTGGCTCAGATCATGAACTCCTTACCAAATTCAGACTTGAATTGAAGAAAGTAGGAAAAACTGCTAGACTATTCAGGTATGACCTAAATCAAATCACTTATGATTATACAGTGGAAGTGACAAATAGATTTAAGGGCCTAGATCTGATAGATAGAGTGCCAGATGAACTATGGACAGAGGTTTGTGACATTGTACAGGAGACAGGGATCAAGACCATCCCCATGGAAAAGAAATGCAAAAAGCAAAATGGTTGTCTGGGGAGGCCTTACAAATAGCTGAGAAAAGAAGAGAAGCGAAAAGCAAAGGAGAAAAGGCAAGATATAAGCATCTGAATGCAGAGTTCCAAAGAATAGCAAGAAGAGATAAGAAAGCCTTCTTCAGCAATCAATGCAAAGAAATAGAGGAAAACAACAGAATGGGAAAGACTAGAGATCTCTTCAAGAAAATTAGAGATACCAAGGGAACATTTCATGCAAAGATGGGCTCGATAAAGGACAGAAGTGGTATGGACCTAACAGAAGCAGAAGATATTAAAAAGAGGTGGCAAAAATACACAGAAGAACTGTACAAAAAGGATCTTCACAACCTGGATAATCAGGATGGTGTGATCACTCATCTAGAGCCAGACATCCTGGAATGTGAAGTCAAGTGAGCCTTAGAAAGCATCACTATGAACAAAGCTAGTGGAGGTGATGGAATTCCAGTTGAGCTATTTCAAATCCTGAAAGATGATGCTGTGAAACTGCTGCACTCAATATGGCAGCAAATTTGGAAAACTCAGCAGTGGCCACAGGACTGGAAAAGGTCACTTCATTCCAATCCCAAAGAAAGGCAATGCCAAAGAATGCTCAAACTACCGCATAATTGCACTCATCTCACATGCTAGTAAAGTAATGCTCAAAATTCTCCAAGCCAGGCTTCAGCAATACGTGAACCGTGAACTTCCAGATGTTCAAGGTAATTTTAGAAAAGGCAGAGGAACCAGAGATCAAATTGCCAACATCCGCTGGATCATGGAAAAAGCAAGAGAGTTCCAGAAAAACATCTACTTCTGCTTTATTGACTATGCCAAAGCCTTTGACTTTGTGGATCACAATAAACTGTGGAAAATTTTGAGAGACATGGGAAAACCAGACCACCTGACCTGCCTCTTGAGAAATCTGTATGCAGGTCAGGAAGCAACAGTTAGAACTGGACATGGAACAACAGACTGGTGCCAAATAGAAAAAGCAGTACATCAAGGCTGTATATTGTCAGTCTGCTTATTTAACTTACATGCAGAGTACATCATGAGAAACGCTGGGCTGGAAGAAACACAAGCTGGAATCAATATTGAAGGGGGAAATATCAATAACCTCAGATATGCAGATGACACCACCCTTATGGCAGAAAGTGAAGAGGAACTAAAAAGCCTCTTGATGAAAGTGAAAGAGGAGAGTGAAAAAGTTGGCTTAAAGCTCAACATTCAGAAAACGAAGATCATGGCATCTGGTCCCATCACTTCATGGGAAATAGATGGGGAAACATTGGAAACAGTGTCAGACTTTATTTTGAGGGGCTCCAAAATCACTGCAAATGGTGACTGCAGCCATAAAATTAAAAGACGCTTATTCCTTGGAAGAAAAGCTATGACCAACCTAGATAGCATATTCAAAAGCAGAGACATTACTTTGCCGACTAAGGTCCGTCTAGTCAAGGTTATGGTTTTTCCAGTAGTCATGTATGGATGTGAGAGTTGGACTGTGAAGAAGGCTGAGTGCCGAAGAATTGATGCTTTTGAACTGTGGTGTTGGAGAAAACTCTTGAGAGTCCCTTGGACTGCAAGGAGATCCAACCAGTCCATTCTGAAGGTGATCAGCCCTGGGATTTCTTTGGAAGGAATGATGCTGAAGCTGAANACCTCATGCGAAGAGTTGACTCATTGGAAAAGACTCTGATGCTGGGAGGGATTGGGGGCAGGAGGAGAAGGGGACGACAGAGGATGAGATGGCTGGATGGCATCACGGACTCTATGGACATGAGTGAGTGAACTCCGAGAGTTGGTGATGGACAGGGAGGCCTGGCATGCTGCGATTCATGGGGTCGAAAGAGTCGGACACGACTGAGCGACTGAACTGAACTGAACTGAATACTAGTCACAGAGACAAAATGACACATCACTTCTTGAAGATTACAAGGCTTAAGTTCCTGGACAATATAGTGACTGGTAGCTATTTTAGTATCTTTAAGAGCTGTAACCCAAGCTGAAGTGCACACCAACCACAAAAAGTGTCAACAATAGTAACTACAAAGTCAGTCATGGAAAGCTTTCGACTATCATGATGCAGGTTTGTTTAATGAACATAGAGCAGAAGAGGAGCAATGCAGTACAGGAAGACAAAGACTACAAAAGTAACACAGAACTGTGCGGAAGAGTAATCTCCAATAAAGACATAATTTTACCAATCGACATTATAGACATTTACACCTTGAGGTGTCTGAAACAATGCTTCATTCAAGGTGAATGGATAACTAAAAGTAGCTGGAATCATTCTAGTCTCAGGAAGAGACCCTAGAGAGTCTAGAGTTGTTCTCGTCTCTAGTCTTCAGGCACAAGACCCTTGAATTTCTGTTTTACCCTTACAACCTCCACAGGTAGCAAAGGCAAAGATAGAAGCATTCCACTCGAGTAGTTTGATGAAGCCCAGAGGCTCCTTGAGTGTGTTGAGTCTGAGCTGGAAGGAGGAGATCCTCTGAGGGAAGGAAGGAAAGCATCTTAGGACAGTGGGGTGGCAGAGGGGGACCAACCACACAGAGCTCCGCAGCCATGCTGGAAATAACATTTTTATTGCTATGTTTGCAGCAGCTTTTAGCACAGTAAGGGTGTCCCCACTGGACCCTGGCCCTCACCCAGCCCCACCCATCCAGCCCATGTCAGGGTGTGAGGGAAGGCCTCCAAGGGCCCCCTCAGCCATCTCGAGACTGGATGTGACAGACACGTGGGGTTCAGTGAACCTGCCACATGGATTTGAGATGTGGAAAGGGCATCAGCCTGAAGCTCTCATGTTGGAGCCACACCCATGCGGGTGCCCACCTCAGGTCTCTGCAGTGGTGGTGCCCATCCCAGAGGGCAGGGTGGGGGCCAGCATGAGCAGGCCAGGTAGGCAGCCCAAGATCCCCACTATAATGCATCAGTTGACCCTGCTGACTTGTGGGCAGAGGGTTATAGGGAAAGAGATATACACTTACTCCAGTCCTGCCATCACCCTTGGCTGTACCTTGCCTGTTGACTTGACTCATCCAGGCCCCCAGAGAGCCACACGACTTTGTTCCTGTGAAGGGTGAACCCACGAAGGCTGTGCCAGCAGAGGGCCAAGAGACTGGGGGTGTCCCAGGGGTCACTGCCCCTTCTGCAGCCCTTGGGTCCAGCCAGTCCCTCCCATGCTTCTGGGGGGCCATAGGAGGCCCACAGTCTAGAGTCCCTGTGGTCTGTGTGCCCAGAGCCCCATGACATCCCCATGACATCCCCAGTGAGTCCAACAGCAGTCCCTGCTTCCCTCCCCAGGCGAGCAGGCATAGCCCACTCTGAATCCCTGGCCTCATGCGTCCAGAGTGGGGCCCTACATATGTGCCCACACACACATACACACATGCCCATATGCATGCACCTGAACCGTGCACTCTCTCTCGTGCACACACACATGTTCATGCACCTGATGACAAACTCTCACGCACACACACAGACACACTGATGTGCAACACCAGGCATGTGCTTGCTTTCTCTTTCACACACATGCCCATGACCATGTGAAAGCACCTGCACACACATGCACATGCCTATGTGCATGCACCTCCACATACACATGCACACCCATATGTGCATGCACCTGTATACACACTGTCTCACACACACACAGGCACACACCCATGCACTGGCACGTGTGCATGGGCACTCTCTCTCAGGCAGACACACGGACACACATGCTCACACACCCATGTGCATGTACCTGCCCATGCACTCACGCACATAGAAGTACATACACACACATGAGCTACGTGTGGGACACCAGATGGACACACTGGCCCTGACCCAGGGGTGCCCGACTCCCCTCCAGAAGTCAATGACAAGGACCTGAGCTCAGCAGGATGCTCACCCATGAGCATGGCCAGGTTGGCAGCAGTGCAGTCTTGGAGGTGCAAAGGGACCAGGGTTCACTTGGGGTTTGCAGGCTCAGACCAGAAATAGTCATGTGCACTGAGGAGTGGGGTAGGGTCTGTTTGGGCATTCGCACTGAGGAGCTGCTCCCACACTAAGGGTGTAGCGCCAGCCAGAGCCCTCACAACAGCTAAGCCGTTTATCAGGTTTCTGGACCTTAGGCAAGGCTGACTTAGAGGGCACAGACCGCGTGGGTGTCTCTGCACGCACATTGGGGTGACACGGCACATGAACACGTGAAGCTTCAGCAGGGGATGCCCATTGTTTGTGGGAACCAATCGTGAGGTAAGACCAGGATTTGTTTGTGCAGGCGCTCTGCTGATGCTGAGTTGCCTTGTACTATAGGGCTGGGTTCTGTAGGGAGGGTTCAAGGCACACGGTGGAGGAGCCACGAGGGCAGACGATGAAGATGCAGTTGCCATGGCCTTTGCAGCAGGCACAGCACGTGAAGACCGCGGCATGCCATGTGGTGCTGGTGGCTGAGATGGCCCTGACGACCCAGCTGGCCCTGGTGATACCCTGAAGTCCCTGGTGGCACTGGCGATCTGGCTGAACCCAGAGGCCCCAGCACTGTAGAAGAGTCAGATGGCATAGCCAGTGACATTCCACAGATCCCAGAGGCACCCCACACTCTTGGGCCTGGTGGAGATGCTGCACCCAGAACCAGAGTTCTGAGTAACCGACCTCTCCAGTTGTATCCTATTCCAGGAGCCCCGGTTGGCTGGGCAGCCTTGGGGGTCAGGGTGTGGGCTAGGGGTGGTTTGGGGGGTTGCAGGTGGCAGGGCCTAAAGTGTAAGAGAAGGGTACTCTGGGGGGCTGGATGGTATGGGTCAGGGGTGGTCTGGCTGCCTGGGGATGATGGTGAAGAAAAGCAACCTGAAGGGATCCAGAAGGTTGGGCAGTGATATACAGGGTATCTGGCGGTGGCCTTGTGGGAGAAGGCAGGGCTCTGTGAACAGGGAGCCTGATGAACAGGCAAAATGACTAGTGTGGATGGTGGTGAGGTAAAGCAACCTGAAGGGATCCAGAGGGTCAGGCGGTGATATCCAGGGTGTCTGACGGCAGCCTTGTGGGAGAAGGCGGTTCTCCGTGAGCAAGGAGCCTGAGGTACAGGCAAAATGACTAGTGTGGATGGTGCCTTAACCGTATCTCCACCAGCAGCCTCATTGTGCCTTTTGCATCGCTCGCTCAGGCAAAGATCGCCTGCAGCTTCCTGTCTCAAAGTACTCCACTGCGAGCACCAGTTCAGAAGGAGCTCAGTGTTAATGGCCATCTGTTGGTTCTGTCAGTTCTAAAGGGGGCCGGGGCTAGGGAAGGCATGGTGGGTGGTGGCCAAGGCCAGTCTTGGCCCAGGAGGAGACGAATGTGGGTTAAGCCTAAAGGAAAAGTGTGGTGCTCTGGGCTTATCAGTGTGCGGGGACAGAGGGAGGATATGCTTCTCTTCTCCTCCACGGAGACTTGAATTTCATGTTACCTCCCTTTTAGCCGATTGCCTGCTGAAGACCATGGCCTTCTCCAGACGTCCATCACCTTCTGTCTGGACAAGCTTTCCCTGGTGATGTGGACCTTGCAGCACTTTGTGCCCCCCCTTTTTGCTAAGCCTCAGCACAGAAAAGGGGCTTAAACCTAGCCTATCTGCTCTAGCTTCAAGTGTCCTTCCTCAAGGCATTGCTTTCTGCAGTAATTTCACTGGGCTTCATCTTGTGCCTGTGGTGTTCCTTGGGGGCTCATGGTCCACATAGTTTGTTTGGTGATTGTTAACTGCAGAAAGTAAAACTGAGCTGTTTCTGACTTTACTTTTATCTTCTGCACTTCCTCATACTGCATGTATCTTTCAGTAGGAGGAGAGGTTCTGCGATCCAGGTATTCAAGGAGTACAACATAAGTGAAGACACTGTAAGAAGTGGGAGAATAGTTTCCTTTGTTGTGCAGAAGCTTTTAATTTTAATTAGGTCCCATTTGTTTATTTTTGCTTTTATTTCTGATATTCTAGGAGGTGGGTCATAGAAGATCTTGCTGTGGTTTATGTTGGAGAGTGTTTTGCCTATGTTTTCCTCTAGGAGTTTAATAGTTTCTGGTCTTTTATTTATATCTTTAATCCATTTTGAGTTTATTTTTGTGTATGGTGTTAGAAAGTGTTCTAGTTTCATTCTTTTACAAGTGGTTGACCAGTTTTCCCAGCACCACTTGTTAAAGAGATTGTCTTTATGCCATTGTATATTCTTGCCTTCTTTGTTGAAGATCAGGTGTCCATAGGTGTGTGGATTTATCTCTGGGCTTTCTATTTTGTTCCATTGATCTATATTTCTATCTTTGTGCCAGTACCATACTGTTTTGATGACTGTAACTTTGTAGTAGAGCCTGAAGTCAGGGAGGTTGATTCCTCCAGTTCCATTCTTCTTTCTCAAGATTGCTTTGGCTATTCAAGGTTTCTTGTATTTCCATACAAATTGTGAAATAATTGTTTTCTAGTTCTCTGAAAAATACCGTTGGTAGCTTGATAGGGATTGCGTTGAATCTATAGATTGCTTTGGGTACTCATTTTTACTATATTGATTCTTTTGATCCATGAACATGATATATTTCTCCATCTATTTGTGTCCTCTTTGATTTCTTTCACCAGTGTTTTATATTTTTCTATACATAGGTCTTTTGTTTCTTTAGGTAGATATATTCCTAAGTATTTTATTCTTTTCATTGCAATGGTGAATGGAATTGTTTCCTTAATTTCTGTTTCTGTTTTCTCAGTGTTAGTGTATAGGAATGCAAGGGATTTCTGTGTTAATTTTATATCCTGCAACTTTACTGTATTCATTGATTAGCTCTGGTAATTTTTTGGTGGAGTCTTTAGGGTTTTCTATGTAGAGGATCATGTCATCTGCAAATAGTGAGAATTTTACTTCTTCTATTTCAATCTGGATTCCTTTTATTCCTTTTTCTGCTCTGATTGCTGTGGCCAAAACTTCCAAAGCTATGTTGAATAGTAGTGGTGAGAGTGGGCACCCTTGTCTTGTTTCTGACTTTAGGGGAAATGCTTTAAATTTTTCACAATTGAGGATGTTTGCTGTGGGTTTGTCATATACAGCTTTTATTATGTTGAGGTATGTAATTTCTATTCCTGCTTTCTGGAGGGTTTTATCATAAATGGATGTTTAATTTTGTCAAAGCCTTTCTCTGCATCTATTGAGACAATCATATGGTTTTTATGTTTCAATTTGTTAATGTGGTGTATTACATTGATTGATTTGTGGATATTGAAGAATCTTTGCATCCCTTGAATAAAGCACACTCAGTTATGATGTATGATCTTTTTAATATGCTGTTGGATTCTGATTGCTAGAATTTTGTTAAGGATTATTGCATCTATGTTCATCAGTGATATTGGCTTGTAGTTTTCTTTTTTTGTGGTATGTTTGTCAGATTTTATTATTAGGGTGATGATGGCCTCATAGAATGAGCTTGGAAGTTTACCTTCCTCTGCAATTTTCTGGAAGAGTTTGAATAGGATAGGTGTTCAGTTCAGTTCAGTTCAGTTGCTCAGTCGTGTCCGACCCTTTGTGACCCCATGAATCACAGCACACCAGGCCTCCCTGTCCATTATCAACTCCCGGAGTTCACTCAGACTCACGTCCATTGATGTCATCCAGCCATCTCATACTCTGTCGTCCCCTTCTCCTCCTGCCCCCAATCCCTCCCAGCATCAGAGTCTTTTCCAATGAGTCAACTCTTCACATGAGGTGGCCAAAGTACTGGAGTTTCAGCTTTAGCATCATTCCTTCCAAAGAAATCCCAGGGCTGATCTCCTTCAGAATGGACTGGTTGGATCTCCTTGCTGTCCAAGGGACTCTCAAGAGTCTTCTCCAACACCACAGTTTAAAAGCATCAATTCTTTGGCGTTCAGTCTTCTTCATAGTCCAACTCTCACATCCATACATGACCACAGGAAAAACCACAGCCTTGACTAGACGGACCTTAGTCAGCAAAGTAATGTCTCTGCTTTTAATATACTATCTAGGTTGGTAGTTCTCTAAATTTTTGGTAGAATTCAGCTGTGAAGCCGTCTGGTCCTGGGCTTTTGTTTGTTGGAAGATTTCTGATGACAGTTTCAATTTCCATGTTTGTAATGGATCTGTTAAGATTTCCTATTTCTTCCTGATTCAATTTTGGAAAGTTGTACTTTTCTAAGAATTTGTCCATTTCTTCCAAGTTGTCCATTTTATTTGCATATAGTTGCTGATAATAGTCTCTTATGATCTTTTGTATTTCTGTGTTGTCTGCTGTGATCTCTCCATTTTCATTTCTAATTTTGTTGATTTGATTTTTCTCCCTTTGTTTCTTGATGAGTCTGGTTAATGGTTTGTCAATTTTATTTAACTTCTCAAAGAACCAGCTTTTGGTTTTATTGATTTTTGTTATGGTCTCCTATTTTTCTTTAGCATTTATTTCTGCCCTAATTTTTAAGATTTCTTTCCTTCTATGAAACACGTGTATCCCAATGTTCATCGCAGCACTGTTTATAATAGCCAGGACATGGACTCAACCTAGATCTCCATCAGCAGATGAATGCATAAGAAAGCTGTGGTACATATACATGATGGAATATTACTCAACCATTAAAAAGAATACATTTGAATCAGTTCTAATGAACTGGTTGAAACTGGAGCCTATTATACAGAGTGAAGTAAGCCAGAAAGTAAAACATCAATACAGTATACTAATGCATATATGTGTCATTTAGAAACTTGGTAACTATAACCCTGTATGCGAGACAGCAAAAGAGACACAGATGTATTGAACAGTCTTTTGGACTCTGTGGGAGAGGGCGAGGGTGGTATGATATGTGAGAAGGGCATTGAAATATGTAAATTATCATATGTGAAATGAATCGCCAGTCCAGGTTTGAAGCATGATACAGGGTTCTTGAGGCTGGTGCCCTGGGATGACCTAGAGGGATGGGATGGGGAGGGAGGTGGGAGGGGGGTTCAGGATGGGGAACACATGTACACCCATGGCAGATTCAAGTCAATGTATGGCAAAACCAATACAATATTGTAAAGGAAAATAAATAAACAGAAATTTTTTTAAAAAGACTCAAACATCACCTCCACCACAGTCTTCCCAGCATCCCCAAGGAGAGGTATTCTTCCTCCTGGATTTCTGGCATGGTTCTTGATTTATACCATCAGCGGGACATTTCCATGGTCTCTGTGTGTATCAGTTTATATATATTATTATTTGTTTGAGCACAATACTTCTCTGATTCCTTCATATTCATTGTGTGCCTGGAACTCACTATAGCCAATAAATGATCATGAGTGAATTTTAAAAAAAGAAGTGGGAGAATAAGAAAGTTGTGTACTGCCATTCAGTACTGATTTTGGAATATTTTCTCAGTTTTATAGTTACATTTATACATAAAATACCAGAATGTTGTTGTTTTCAGTCTCTTAAGTTGTGTCCAGTAGACTCTTTGCAACCCCATGGACTGTAGCACACCAGGCTCTGAGACACACTGTCTCCTGGAATTTGCTCAAATTCATGTCCACTGAGTTGCTGGTGCTATCTAACCATCTCATCTTCTATGGTCCCCTTCTCCTTTTGCCTTCAATCTTTTTCAGCATCATGGTCTTTTCTAATGAGTCAGCTTTTTGCATCTGCTGGCCGAAGTGTTGAAGCTTCTGCTTCAGTATCAGTCCTTCCAATGAATATTCAGGACTGATTTCCTTTGGGATTGACTGCTTTGATCTCCTTGCAGTCCAAGGCTCTCTCAAGAGTATCCTTGTATCCTGAAACCTTGATAAACTCACTGACTAATTGTAATAGCTCTTTTGTAGATCCCGTTGAACTTCCTACTTAAGACAATCATTTTGTCTGTAAATAAATGCACATTTCTTTCTTCCTTTCCAGTTTATGCATTTTAACTGATTTTTGTTAAGATGACATCTCCAACACTTTGGCCACCTGATATGAAGAGCCAACTCATTGGCAAAGACACTGATGCTGGGAAAGATTGAAGGCAGGAAGAGAAGGGAACGACAGAGGATGAGATGTTTGGATGGTATGACGACTGAATGGACATGAGTTTAAGCAAGTTCCGGGAGATGGTGAAGGACAGGGAAGCCTGGAGGGCTGCAGTCCATGGGGTCCCAAAGAGTTAGACATGACTGAGTGGCTGAACAACAACACACTGATTTCTGTCATAATGGATAAGACTTTCCTGCTTCTTTGCCTCCTGGTAATTTTAGATTGGATGCGAAGCAATATCAAATTTCCCTTCCATGCTTGATATTTTTCTATTCCTAAACTTATTCTTAAGCTTTATTCTCAAATCCTGTTAAGTTGCTTAGAAACAGTTTGATCCTTTTGATCTTACTTTTTAAGATGGGCTCTGTAGGAACAGAGCATATCTTAGTGTAGGATGAACTTAATTAACTGAAATCTTCAATGTCTGAGAAGGCTATAGCTGGAAACAGGGGCTCTTTAAAAGTTTTATTTATGAAGATTCTTTATTTTTATCTGTGCCACGTGTTGTTAACTGTGTGCAGGTTTTCTGTACTTGGAGCCAGAGGGGGGCTACTCTCTAATTGCTGTTTTCAGGTTTCTCATTACAGAGGCTTCTCTTGTAGAGGAACACGGACTCTAGATTGTGGTGAGCTCAGTAGTTGTGGCACACAAGCTTAGTTGCCCTGGGCATGTGGGATCTTCCTGGCCTGGGGATTGAACCTATGTGCCCTCAATTGGCAGGCAGACTCTATACCACTGGATCACCAGGAAGCCACTGGAAGCCAAAACGAGGACGCTTATACAGTATCAGAGTGGTAGTAAAATCTATCTGGACATTTGATTGGCACTTTCTATTACATTTTAAGATGCACATATCCTTTGACCCTCTTTTGTTAATGTATCATAGGAAAATTCTTGTATATATGAGCAAGGCAAAATCGACCACAGTATTATTTAATGCATTGTTTGGTCATTGTGAAAAATTGGTAGAATGTAAATACAGGGGGAAATGTTGAGTAAAATCCATGGTGAGTTCATCCTGCTGGAATAACATATGACAATCAGAGAGCAAACCAGATAGCTGGGAACTAATACTGAAAGAGATGAAAGCAAATTGCAGAATTCTGGGTCTGGCATATTCCTGTCTTTCAGTACATTCCAACCATATGAACATGTTGGGCAGTGCAGAGTATAACCTCCCAGAATGAGCACCCCTTAACTGCCAAAGTCATCACTGGACATTAGGGGAAAATATCAATATTTAGATTTCCACGTTGATTAAATATCTTCATAAAGAATCATGACTTTTGAAATGATTTTGCTTTGGAAAATAATGGTCTGCTCCATTTCCCCCTTGAAAAAAACACTTACTTAGAAACTTCAATTCAGCAAAGATTTGTGAGGGAACGTTGGGAAGAGGACTCCCCCAAAAGTGGATGTGGACCCCCAGAGTCAGGGGACAGAAGCTGATAAGAGGGTCTACAGCAGGGCCCATGCTCCCATGAATGAAGAATCTTTCCTATCTCACTTTAAAAAAATAACATTAGAAATTCATTTTGAATTTGATGAAAAGTCTATACCACCGTCGAGGACATCAATGGATTTAATCACCTGGCATCCATTTTCCTTCTCTTGGTTCTGGTATCCTCCTGTCACCCTGGGAAATCACCCCTTTCCTTTTCTCTCACCCATTATGTTTATGATAGAGTTGACTTCACCTCTGATTCCAGGAGTGGGCAGGTGGCTCAGCCAGGCCAGTCGGAACACTGCTTTCCTCCAGCTGTGTTGATATCATCCAACCAGTGACAGTTTGGGAGCTGTGGGGGAGGCAGGCTGGCAAGGGACAGAGGGGGAGCTGGAGCAAGAAGGCAGATCTCAGGGAACCAAATGCTGGATCCAGCCTTGCCTGAAGACAGAAACTACCTCTGTACTTTGTAGTTATACAGACCCAGAAATTCTCCCTTTGGCTTAAACCAAGGTGGGTTTTGTTGTTGTTGTTGATTTATTCCTTTTTTCACTTGCAATAGCAAAGTATTCACTATTATTGAATTGAGGTACCACAGTTTTGTGTATTACTTAATTTTCTTGCTAAGGGATTGGCTCTTAGCTAAGAAACCACCAACCATATTGTATAAAAGGAGACAAATGAGAGTTTTTGTGGGTAAATCACCAAAGCGGGCGTGGTGAGTTTACAGGGGATGGGCAAAACCTTGAGAAAGGGCACTGGGGTCTACTCTTCCTAGACAATGCTCCCCAATCTGGCCCCGAATTGTGAAGCCAGTTCACCAGGGGGATGCGACTGTCGTCTGATTCTCCTTTCTTTAGTCAGCAAACTTGGAATCATTCAGCTACTTTCACCCCATTCATGGACTGCTGAAGCTGCTAGTTTGCTTTAATACCTGTCAGGTCTTGTAATTACTTCTTTCCAAACCCTCCAGCTGGCTCCCTCTCAGTCACAGTTGAAGCCATAGCCTTTCAGTGGCCTGAAAAGTCCTATGTGGTCCAGCCTGCATCTTTTCTGGCTTCATAACTTCTCATTTGCAGTACCACTTTTCCTAGTTGGATTGAGACACACAGGGCTCCTTGCCCTTTATGAAACATTGAGGTACATTTAAGAAAACTTGTCACAAAAATGTGTGTGTGAAAGCCATGGGAGAAATTGAAGAAGACCTAAAAATGCAGAGATAGATCACATGCATGTTCTTAAATCATGTCTGCTGAGAAAAATTGATACTGTTCAGGGCTCAATATCCCCCAAACTCATCTGTAGAGTCCATCAAAATGCCAGCAAATATTTTTGTAGAAATTGATGACCTGATTTCTTAAACAAATATTTTCTTTCTTTATTTCACTACATCGAATCTTATTTGGGGAATGTGAAAACTTCACTGTGTCATGCAGGATATTTTGTTGCAGTGCACAGACACTCCAGTCGCGATGCCCAGTCTCAGTTGTTGCTCCACTGCACGTAGGATCTTAGTTCTCTGACCAGAGATCAAAGCAATGTCCCCTGCGTTGTAAGGCAGATTCTTTTTTTAAAATATTCATTTGTTTGTTTGTTTGTTTATGTAATTTTGGCTGGGCTGGGTCTTTGCTGCTGCACACATGGGGTTTTTCTATTTGTGGTGAGTAGGGGCTATGTTCTAGTTGCAGCAGATAAGCTTCTCATTGCGATGACTTCTCTTGTTACAGAGCACAGGCTCTAGGTGCTCTGGCTTCAGTACTTGCAGCTGGCAGGCTCTAGAGCACAGGCTCAGGGGTTGTGGTGCTTAGGCTTAGTTGCCTTGCACCTTGTGGGCTCTTCCCAGAGCAGGGATTGAATCTGTGCCCCCTGCATTGGCAAGTAGAGTCTCAACCACTGGACAACCAGAGAAATCCCTGATGAGCTGATACTGAAATTTATGTGAGAAGAGAAGCCTGATGATAGCCCGAACAATTGTGGCTCTGCACAAAGTGAAAAGACTAACACAGCCTAATTTCATAACTTACTCTACATGTCCAGTACTGGAGCTGCAGGTTCATGGGACAAGACTGACAGTCCAGAAGCATTTCCAGACATACATATGTGGTCAGTGGCTATTCGGCAGAGGAGTCTAGATAATTCATTGGAGGGGGGATAGTCTTTTGTTGAACAAATGGTTGTAGAATATCCGTATGTGGAAAAACAAACCTCCATTGCCTTGTGTACTTACCTTCAGACATTCACAAAATTATGTTCAAACACTCAGAGCTCTACAGGCAAAAGCTAAAAGGATAAAAAATTAAGGACTCAGATGAGAACTTTGTGACCTTTCAGTAGGGAAGTCTTTCATGTATGAAGTCAATATCAATAAGCATGTAAAACAATACAAATAATATGAACCCAGACTTCACGAATCAAAAATATAGGTCAGATTATATCACTACTCTGTTGATAATTATATGAGTTTCCTGGGGCTTCCATCATAAAGTACCAAAAGGAGATGCCTTCAGACAAGAGAAATTTATTCTCTCACAGTTCAGGAGGCCAGGAGTCTGAGATTGTGGTGTTGGCAGGGCTGATTCCTTCTGATGGCACCGAGGGAGTCAGTTCCAGGCCTCTCTCATAGCTTCTGGTGGTGGCCTTCAGCGTCTTGCCTTCTCTGCCTTGTAGACGTTTCACTCCAACTCTTCCTCTGTCTTCACACAGCCTCTGTGTGTGTGTATATTCAAATGGCTTTCTTATAAACGTAACAGTCATTGGATTGTGTCCACTGTAATGCTGTGTGACCTCAACTAAGTATAACTGCAAAACTCTAATTTCAAATCAAGTCAATCCACAGGCTCCAAGGGTTTGGACTTCAAAATCTTTTTTTTTGTTGTTGTTTTCTGGGGGACACAATTCAACACATGGCACCCTCCACCACCTCCCACTTCACTGTGAGCACAAGCCCTCAGCATGTCCCCTGAGACCTCCACATCCACTCCCTGTCGGCTCTCAGCCCCCCGTTCTTGCTGCTCTTCTCTTCACCCACTCTGTTCCAGCCACACTGGTCTCCTCATGCTCCCAAACCTCCCTCAAGTCCTCACTCAGTCTCTGCTTCACAACGAAGCTGACCCCGACCACCTGGTTGAAAATGGGAAACCACTTCTCCAAGTGCCCCCTCTCCTTTCTCTTGTTGCACTTCCTACCAGAGTTCTCACCATCTTCCCATGGGTTACATAGTGTAGTTGTTTTTTGGTTTCTTTTCTTCACATTTTTTATTTTTTTATTGAAGGATAATTGCTTTATAGAATTTTGTTGTTTTCTGTCAAACCCCTACATGAATCAGCCATAGGTAGACATATATACCCTCCCTTTTGAACTTCCCTCCCCTCTCCCTCCTCATCCCACCCCTCTAGGTTAATACAGAGCCCCTGTTTGAGTTTCCTGAGCCATACAGCAAATTCCCATTGGCTATCTATTTTTCACGATTATATACGTTTCCGTGTTATTCTTTCCATACATCTGACCCTCTCCTCCCCTCTCCCCATGTCCAAAACTTTAATCTCTATCTGTTTCTCAGTTGCTGCCCTGTAAATAAATTGTTCAGTACCATTTTTCTAGATCCCGTATGTGTGTGTGTGTATATATATATATATACACATATGTGTGTATATATATGTACATATATATATGCACACATATATATGTTAAAATATGATATTTCTCTTTCTCTTTCTGACTTACTTCACTCTATATAATAGGTTCTAGGTTCATCCAAATTAGAATTAGAACTGACTCAAAGGCATTCCTTTTTATTGCTGACTAATATTCCATTGTGTATGTTTACCCCAATTTCTTTATCCATTTGATGGACATCTAGGTTCCTTCCATGTTCTAGCTATTGTAAATGGTTGCAATGAATGATGGGATACATGTGTCTTTTTCAATTTTGCTCTCTTCAGGGTATATGCCTAGGAGTGGGATTGCCGGGTCATATGGTGGTTTTACTCCTAGTTTTTAAAAGAATCTCCATACTGTCTTCCATAGTAGCTATATCGATTACAACAGTGCAATAGTGTTCCCTTTCTCCACACCCTCTCCAGCATTTATTGTCTGTAGCCTTTTTGATGATGGCCATTCTGACTGGTGTGAGGTGATATCTCATTGTAGTGTTGATTTGCATTTCTCTAATAATGAGTGATGTTGAGCATCTTTTCATGTGTTTGTTAGCCACCTGTATGTTTTCTTTGGAAAAATGTCTGTTAAGGTCTTTTTTCCCACTTTTTGGTTGGGTTGTTTGTTTTTTTGGTATTGAGTTGTATGAGCTGCTTATATATTTTGTAAATTAATCCTTTGTCAGTTGTTTCATTTGTTATTATTTTCTCCCACTCTGAGGGGTGTCTTTTCAATTTGCTTAGTGTTTCCTTTGCTGTGCAAAAGCTTTTAAGTTTAATCAGGTCCCACTTGCTTACTTTGTTTTTATTTCCATTACTCTAGGAGGTGGATCATAGAGGATCTTGCTTTGATTTATGACATTGAGTGTTTTGCCTATGTTTTCCTCTAAGAGTTTTATAGTTTCTGGTCTTCCATTTAGTTATTTAATACATTTTGAGTTTATCTTTGTGTGTGGTGTTAGGAAGTGTTCTAATTTCATTCTTTTACATGTAGCTGTCAAGTTTTCCCAGTGTCATTTATTGAAGAGGCTGTCTTTGCCCCATTGTATATTCTTACCTCCCTTGCAAAAAATAAGGTACCTATAGGCGCATGGGCTTATTTCTGGGCTTTCTATTTTGTTCCATTGGTCTATATTTCTGTTTTTGTGCCAGTACCATACTGTCTTAACGACTGTATCTTTGTAGTATAATCTGAAGTCAGGAAGGTTGATTCCACCAACTCCATTGCTTTCTCAAGAGTGCTTTGGCTACTTGGGGTCTTTTGTAATTCCATATGAATTGTGAAAATTTTTGTTCTAGTCCTGTGAATGTAAAGTAATTAACCTCCAATTAAAATAAATAAATTTATATCTAAAAAATGTTATTCATAATTTGATAGGGATTGCATTGAATCTGTAGATTGCATTTGGTAGTATAGCAATTTTCACAATATGGATTCTTCCTACCCAGGAAACATCTGTTTCTATCATCTTTGATTTCTTTCATTAGTGTCTTATAATTTTCTGTGTGCACTTCTTTTGTCTCCTTAGGTAAGTTTATTCCTAGATATTTCTTTCTGTTTCAATGATGAATGGGATTGATTCCTTAATTTCTCTTTCTAATTTTCTATTGCTAGTATATAGAAATGCAAGTGATTTCTGTGTATTGATTTTGTATCTTGCTACTTTGCTAAATTTACTGATTAGTTCTAATAATTTTCTGATACTGTCTTTAGGGTTTTCTGTGTACATTATCTTGACATCAGCAAACAGCAAGAGCTTTACTTCTTCTTTTCTGATCTGAATTCCTTTTATTTCTTTTTCTTCTCTGATTGCTGTCACTAAGACTTCCAAAGCTATGTTGAATAATATTGGTGAAAGTGGACATCCTTGTCTTGTTCCTCATCTTAAGGGGAATGCTTTCAGTTTTTCACCATTGAGAATAATGTTTGCTTTAAGCTTATAATATATAGCCTTTACTATGTTATGGTAGGTTCCTTCTATGCCCATTTTTTGAAGAATTTTCATCATAAACGGGTGCTGAATTTTTTCAAAATCTTTTTCTACATCTACTGAGATTATCATATGGTTTTTATCTTTAAATTTGTTATTGTGGTGTATCACATTGATTTATTTGCATATTTTGAAGAATCCTTGCAACCCTAGAATAAACCCAAGTTGATCATAGTGTATGAGCTTTTTGATGTGTTGCTGAATTCTGTTTGCTAAAATTTTGTTGAGAATTTTTGCATCTATGGATTTCTTTTTTGTGCTGTGCCTTCCAGGGGATGTGTGTGCCTGTCCAGGCTATCTATGGTGGCAGCAAGGACTGTCTGATGTCTGATTCTCATTCCATTTAGGCTGCCACAGATCAGCTGTTTCACTCCCAGCATTAAACGTTTCTCCTCTGACTCAGATAATTGTGCTGATGTGGGGATCGTGCCCATGCATCAGTTCCCCCACCCACTGAGAGCAGTTCTAATCATACTAACACTTGTTTCTCCCCCAGTTCTTTCATCCTACTGAGTTTTGCATGGTTCTATATACTCTTTTCTGCTGGTCAGGTACTCCTGTCTGTTCTCAGTTGGTGTTCTTCATGCACTTTTGGGTCTCAAGGTGTATTCCTGATGTATCCATGGAGAGAGATGTACTCCTTGTCCACCTACTCCTCCACCATCTGGTTCTCCCTCATTTTTTTTTTCATCTCTTGACAGTCTCTCCTGGCTAGCCTGTAACCTACATAGAGACCTAGAATGGTGTCCAGCAAAAATGTTGCCCGAGTTATCAAATAAATAAAGCTACTATAAAAATTTTAAGAAAATATCCTTGTGAGCGTGGAGTGGAGGAGTACTTCCTAAACATTGTTTTCAAACCATGACAGATTAATATCAAGAATATACTGATATTTTTCATATCCTGCTGATCATCGAGAAGATAACTGCAACTGTAATTTGTAGAAATTGGCAAGGATACAAATAGGTTAGTTATAGAAGAGGAAACCCGCAAAGGTCGCAGGATATGGTAGGAGTGGAGATGGGTGCAGCCATAGCAGAGGCATGACTGAATCCAGTGAAGCCTGCACATCCCTGAACTCCAGCGTTTCTGCACCTGAGAAACTGTGACCAGTCCCCTCAGTGGGAGTTTATGAGGGTATCCTCATGGTGTCATCTGTGGAGGCGTGAGTCAGAGCCACCTAGACATCCCACTGACTCTCCTTCTACCCTAAGGTCAGACCCTCAGAAGGGTCTGTTTAATTCATGAGTTTCCACTTGTGTATGGATGACAGCAGAAGTCAACATGCTAGACCCTTGCTCGGTGCATTCTTTGGGCTTTCCTCACCCATGTCTGACCAAAGTGTCCACACCTACTCTACTACCCATGTGAATCTGCTTCTGCCCTAACATGATTTTCTCCAGGGATTATGGTGAACCCCATTAATATCTGGTAAACCAACAACTAAAACTGTAAAAATGCCTGTTTGTGGCTCCCGCTTTGTAGCACCCACAGGGGAACCTGGGATAGAGAGCTCAGTTAGTTGTCTGTAAGTGACTACGAGGCTTTACTTCCCATTTGGCTTTTGTATAGGTTCCCTAGTCCATCTCTGCACTGCTTTTTAGTCAGAGAAGCTGACCTGCTCTCTTCTCCTCCTGTTGATTTTATTTATTTATTTTTGCATGTGCTGGGTCTTCCTTGCTGCGCACAGGCTTTCTCTAGTTGTAGGGAGTGGAGGCTACTCTCTAGTTGCTGGGCACCAGATTCTCATCGTGGTGGCTTCTCTTATATTGCAGAACATGGGCTCGAGAGCACAGGCTCAGTAGTTGTGGGGCAAGGGGTCAGTTGCTCCGTGGCATGTTGGATCTTCCCTGACCAGGATTTGAAGCAGTGTCCCTTGAATTAACAGATGGATTCCTGTCCACTGAACCCCCAGGGAAGTCCTCATCATGTTTTATCTTGCTCTGTCCTGAATTGTAGCCACTTCTCTAACCTCTGCTTTCTTCTGGATTAAAAGTATATGTGTATATGTATGTGTGGGCACAATCTTGTCTGAGTCTTTGTGACCCACAGGCTATAGCCCACAAGTCTCCTCTGTCCACGGAATTTTCCAGGCAAGAATACTAGAGTGGCTTCCCATTTCCTTCTCCAGGGGATCTTCACCACCAGGGATGGAACCTGTCTGTTGCATCCCTTGCTTTGGCAGGCAGATTCTTTACCACTAGCGCCACCTGTCTTTCGAAAGCCCAAAAGAAAGTGTGTGGCTTTATAAATTAGACCACCTGAATCATTTCCTCTATAAGGAGTTCACTTACACCATCCACTCATGCCTGCTGCCGGTCCTTTCCCACTCTTTTCAAACAGGTCCAGCTTAGCATCTGCAACCTTTGACACATCCCCCTTGACATGTGTTTCAACCCAAATATAAGCTTTATTACTGATGAATCTGATTGGGAACAACGTGGTCTGGGCAGCTTTTGTTGTTTTTTAGTCGCCCAGTCCTGTGTGACTCTTTGTGACCCCATGGATTGCAGCACGCCAGGCCTCCCTGTCCCTCACCATATTCTGGAGTTCGCCCAAGTTCATGTTCATTGCATCCCTGATGCCGCCCAGCCATCTCATCCCCTGACACCCTCTTCTCCTCTGCCCTCAAACTTTCCCAGTATCAGGGACTTTTCCAGTGAGTCAACTGTTCCCATAGATGACCAAAATATTGGAGCTTCTGGTTCAGCATCCATCCTTCCAGTGAATATTCAGGATTGATTTCCTTTAAGATTGAGTGGTTTGATCTTCCTGCTGTCCATGGGACTTTCAAGAGTCCTCTCCAGCACCACAGTTAGAAGGCACAGATTCTTTGATACTCTGACTTCTTTACGGCCCAAATCTCACAACCGTGTGTAATCACTTGAAAGACCATAGCCTTGACTCTATGAACCTTTGCCGCAGAGTGATGTCTCTGCTTTTCAACACCCTGTCTAGTTTTGTCATCACTTTCCTGCCAAGAAGCAATCATCCTGTGATTTCATGGCTGCAGTCACCATCCACGGTGATTCTGAAGCCCAAGAAGAGGAAATCTGTCACTACTTCCACCTTTTCCCCTCCTATTTGCCATGCAGTAATGGGGCCAGATGCCATGATCTTTTTTTTTTTTTAATGATCTTTGTTTTTTAAATATTTAGTCTTAAGCCAGCTCTTTCATGCTCCTCCTTCACTCTCATCAAGAGGCTCTTAAGTTCCTCTTCACTTTCTGCCATTAGAGTGGTATCATCCATGTATCTGAGGTTGTTGATGTTTCTCCCACCTATCTTGATCCTTGCTTGTAACTCATTCAGCCTGGGATTTCTCAAGATGTTCTCAGCATATAGATTAAACAAACAGGGTGACAGAAGACAGCCCTGTCATACTCCTTTCTCAATCTTGACCTATCAGTTGTTCTATATAGGGTTCTGTTTCCTTTTGACCCGCACCCAGGATTCTCAGGAGACAGGTAGTATGGTCTGCTATTCCCATCTCTCTAAGAGCTTTCCATAATTTTTCATTGTCCACACAGTCAAAGGCTTTAGCCTAGTCGAGGAACAGTATGAGATGGTTTTCTGAACTTCACTTGATTTCTATATAATCCAGTGATTTTTGGCAATTTGATGTCTAGTTCCTCTTCCTTTTCTCAACCCAGCTTGGACATCTGGAAGTTCTTGGTTCACACAATGTTGAAGCCTAGTATGCAAGATTTTAAGCATGACCTTACTAGCATGGGAAATGAGTGCAATTGTCTGATGGTTAGCACATTCTTTGGTACTAACCATACCCTTCTTGGCAATTGGGATGAGGATTGATCTTTTCCAGTCCCATGGTCTTGCAGATTTGCTGACATAATGAATGAAATCCTTGATGGCATCCTCCTTTAGGGATTTGCCAAGCTCTGCAGGAATGTCATCACATCCACTAGCTTTTTTAACATCAGTGCTTCTTGGGCAGCTGAACAAAGTCAATTTGTTGACCTCCCCCAGATGGCTACCTGGGCATGGCCGCCCTGGGGGAAACATGGTCTCCAAGGACTGACCCACTTGCCCAGGCTGCTGCCTCCCACTGTCAGGTTCATTCCCTGTCCCACTCTGATATGTGTGACAGACCCATTTTCTTTCACACAGTCTCTCACACTTACTTTCTCATGCTGAGTCAGATTATCTGTCACATGCACTCTTTCTGTAATATTCCTGCATCACTCTATAATGCTTTGTCCATCACACGTATTCTCTCTCACCCTATCTCTCTTAGAATGTATCTCTGACACTCTGCCACACACTCCCTCTGTCATGGTTTCTGCCTCTTCCGTCACACACTGTCCTTTTAAATTCCTGTCCCAATCACACATTCACTCTGTCACACTCACTCAAAAGCATTCACCTGTCACGGTGGTAAACTCTCTGTGAAACTCATTCTATCATACACTCTCTTTCCTTCATAGTTCTGTCACTGTGCCACTCAAATTATTTGCCATTGTCATTATCATTATCCTTTGCAGATCTCACCATTCAGACCCAACTTAAGTCCAGTGCTTGATGGAGCACTGCAGTCATCATAGTTTTGAGACATCCAGAAACCAAAATGCACAAGACTTTTATTCACTGGTTTTGGTGAGAGATTGGGTGTGTGTGATTTGTTTGGAGGAGACCTGCATCACGGGAGACAGGACACCGACATGGCCATACTGTCTGAAAACTGACATGATGGATGAACACACGGAAAGCAGCTGAAACAGCGCATGGACCATAGGAAGCGCCAGCTATCACTCCAGTCAAACAGCACAGGTATAGATGTGGAGTAGGCAGAGGGGGGATGTCGGTGGGTCGTGTGGCTTGGCCCCTTGCCCTCGACTGGCATCTTAGTCTAGTGAGACCCTTCTGTGGCATACGTTGGAGAAATCAAAGTTGCTTTGTGGAACTAGCTTTAGGACGTGAGCCTGGAAAGCTGTCACTTGTGTCTCAGTGGCGTCTCTGTGGACACTTGGCGGGGTCCATTCCATACCATCTGGGCGAGCACTGGAGGGGCCCGAGTGTGCAGGCACATTGCGGGCACCTGAAAGCTGCGTGGCTTCATGAGGGAGCAGAGTCCCTCCAGCCCCACGGGCTTTCCATAGCGGCTCATGGGTAGCCGGGCAGGCTGGGCAGTAACCAATCTGGTGCGAGGAAGCGCCCTGAGGCGTGTCTGCACAGGCGCACTTTTGCCGTCCTTACGCAGAAGAGGAGGGACTTCCTGCGGAGCTCAGTTTTTCTGCCAGTTGTGTTGGCGTCTGAGGGCGTCGTGTGGCAGCCATGCAGGCATCGGGTGGTGGCACAGGTGGTGCTGAAGGTGAGGGCTCAGGCCGCAGTGGTTACCGGGCCCCATTACGCCGCCGGGGTGGGCCTGGCAGAGAAAGAGCGCTGATGGAAGCTGCTAGAGCTCTTCTCCGGAGTGAGCGGGCACCAGGTGCCCCAGGACCTGGTGGAGATGTAGCACCTGTGGCTGTAAGGCCTAGACCTGGAGAGGTGGTGCTGTATCCTTTCATGGAGCTTCCCTAGGCACGGTCAGTGATATGGTGGTGGGAAACATGCCAGCCCCGTGAGGAAGGGATAGAAGGGAGCACGGGGGCAATCCAGGGCAGCGGGACTGGGCAGCCTGGCAGGGAATGGGGTTGTCAAGGCGTGAGGAGCCTGGAGGGTGGGGAAGATGGACCAAAGAGTTAGGGAGGCAGCTCAGGGTGGTCTCAGGTGGTGGTTGGAAGCATGGGCATCCTGGGGTAAAAACGGACCGCTGAGGTGTGAGGAAGCCTGAGAAACCAGCAAATTCAGTAATGGATGGTGCCTTAACCATGTCTCTCCCAGCACACTCAGAGTGCCTTTCCAGTCCCCACAGGAGGCATACTTGGCTCGCAGATCTCTGCTCCCAGATACCCAACGCCACCAAGGAATTATTCGAAAGGAATTTGTAGTGAATGGCAGTGACCTGATTGTGTCAGTTCCAGATGAGTTTGCCTTGGGGAGTGGGGGGTAGGCGTCAGGTGCTGTGGTGTCAGCTCCCTCTTAAGAGTGCTATAATGGACACTGAGGGGCTTGGTATAAGGAGGGGGGCTGGTACCCTGGACTTACAGGAACAAACTCCCATTTAACCTGATTTTCCCCGGTTTTAGTAGATGGAGTGCTGAAGACCTTGCTTTCATCCGACTTTCCATCAACCCGTTCCTCAATCAGCTTTTCCAAAACCTAGGCTGAGGAAAGGAGCTGAAGCCTAACCTTGTGTCCTCTACTCGGCAGCGATAGGGAATTCATACTCAAGAGTCATTGCCACTTTGTTATTTGAGTCTAAGTTTTTGCCTGTAGTGGCCTTTGGTCTCTCTTGGTTCACTTGTTTTGTTTCCCTGCTGCTTGAGGAGTGGGATGCTTCACTGTTTATTATAGCAGAAAATAAAGCTAAGCTACTTTATGTGCCTCAGTTTCTTTTCAGCTAATGCGCTTCTAGATTTAAAAAAAAAAAATTTATATTTGTTCTTGTGTTAGAGGGAAGGTTCTGAAATTCAGTTATTCCAGTAGGACAAGGTAATTCAAAACTAATTAGGAAAATGAAATTAGAGCCCTATGTTCAGCACTAAATATGGTCAATATTAAACAATATTTTCTAGTTGTACTTGGGCATTAAATTTATAAAAGCATGTAATATTCATTTAAGTCACTCAGTCGTGTCCAACTCTTTGGGACCCCATGGACTGCAGCACGTCAGGCCTCCCTGTCCATCACCAACTCCCTGAGCCTGCTCAAACTCATGTCCATCGAGTTGGTGATGCCATCCAACCATCTCATCCTCAGTCATCCCCTCTTGTCTTCTATCAAGTTTAGCATTAAAGATTTTCCTAATTTTTTAAATTTAATATACTACCTTTTCCACTTCCTAAAAGCTCTTCAAAAATGTGTTATTAAATAGATATAAGATGCATCATAATGTAATTATTGGGAACTTCCCAAGCAGTCCAGTGGTTAAGACTTTGCACTTCCAGTGCAAGGGCTGCAGTTTCAATCCCTGGTAGCAGAACTAAGACCCCACATGCTATGTGGTGTGGCCAAAAAATTAAAATTGGGTTATTAAATAAAAACAACAGAAATAATAATGTAATTATTGAACATTTAAGTTGTTTACAATTTTTTCATTACTGTGGTTAATGATTCAGTGGAATTCGTGTATATAATTCTTTCCATCAATGGTTATTTCCTTAAAGTTTTAACATATTCCAAAAGTTAGAAATATTGACCTAAATGATTCTCTATTCCTTTTTTAAGACTCTTGATCACAGGGAATTCTGTCGTGGTCCAGTGGTCAGGACTCCAGGCTTCCACTGCAGGAGGCGTGGCTTTGGTCCCATGGTGGGAAACTAAGATCCTACAAGCCGTGAAATGCAACAAAACAAAACAAAAGAGAGAGAAAACAGACTCTCCTCAAAAAAAGAAAAAAAGACTCTTGATCACAATTTCTTTTCAGAAAATATATCTGCTACCAGATTTCTGGTTGCCCAACATCTTTGTCACAACTGGCTTGATTTCCTACTAAAATAAAAAACTTAGTTTGTATGAGGAGACAAAACATCTAGGCACACTAAAATAAAAATTTTGTGGCCAACTGTACTTATTTCAAGTCAGTAAAGAAAAGTGCTGGGACAATTAGTTAAGTGATTGCGTGTGGGGAGTTAGCTCTCTCTTCATATATCTTTTATCCTATAATCTTGCTAAATTTGATTAGTTCTTGTCAATATTTTGTAGGTTCCATTTGATTTTCTGCATAGGCAATCATGTTGTCTGCGGATAGTTTTACTTTTTTCTTTCCAATTGAGATGCCTTTTATCAATTGATTTCTCTCCTCATAATGGTTTGGATATTTCTCATTCTTGGCATACTCTTTTCCTTGGGTGCTGGGTGTATTTTTCCCTAGGTATATTCCACAACTTTTAAAAATGTAATCTTATTTACTTACTTAGAAACACTTTGATCCTGTTGAGTCTTGCCTTAAGGGTTGATCAGTGGGAGTTTGAGACAAGATCCCTTTGAGTACTGTATATGATGTCGCCTGAATGGCAAGTTTCTGCTATGGCTCCAGCAGACTCTCTGGAGAGAGAGGTTTTCTCTCATGCAGGGTTCTCTCCTCCCTCTGCCGCCCTCTCCTCTCTGGTCTGCCACCTGCCAGCTCCAACAGCCTCTGCTCTGCGATCCCCCCTCAACATCCAGGGGGCCGGCAGGACATGCCCTTGGCAGTCTGTGTAGACAGCAAACTGGGGCAGCTGCACAGCTTGTTTCTTCCATGTCTCAGCTCCCAAAGATCACTGCTTATCCTCCCTGGCCTGATGCCCAGTTTTTTCACAGCCTGAGCTTCATATATTTTGGCCGGTTTTAAAGGGATCTTTGAGGCCAGTGGCGGGGCAGAGCCGTTCCTGTTCCTCCATAAGCATGAACAGAGTCTGCCATGACAGAACCCAGAGAGCTCTGCCCCTGTGGGCTGGAGGGAGGCAGGTGCTGCTGCTGGGGATGGTGGCAATGGTGTTGAAGCACCTCTAGTGGTTACAGTGATCCTTCCTTTCAAAATGTAAGCCAGATATGTCTCCCCTGTTCAGTCCCCTTCACTGGCTTTATTCTCACTCAGAATATAAGCCAGAGGTCCTTATAATGACAATAAAGGCCCCACATTCTCATCTGTGAATCCCCATTGCCTCTGTGCCTCCTCTGCTATGCTCACTCTTGTTCACTCCATGCTGACCACACTGGCCTCTTGGCTGCACCCTCAACATTCCAGGTTTTCTGAGGAATTAGTGCTTTTGCATAGTCTGTTCTCCCTGCCTTGACTATGCTCTCAAATATAGCTCCTGGCCACCTCCATCATCTCCAAGTCTGCACAGGTCTCATCTTCTCACCTGCCTTCCTCCTGCGGCTGCCCTCCTGACAGCCCGGTGGGCAGTCAATCATCTTCATGCTGTTCTTTCCCACACCGCTCAACCCCTTCTATAATACAGTATAATTTACAAATTTGTTTTACTTCCTGCCTCTTCCCGATAGAGGTAACCACTATTCTAACTTCTATCACCATAGAGTGTGAAAATGAATTAAAAGTCATATTGAAGAACAAAAACAAAAGTGGAAATATTTAAAATTTCAAGACAGATATAAAACAATTAGGTTGTGTTATTTTGTGTGAAAGTAAACAGAGGCTAAAACTCATTGAAATAAGAGGTTTTGACCATGAGAACACAGTGCTGGACAGAAGTGAAATGAAGGGACACGTCCCATGGATTTCCCTGCCTTCCCCACAGAGGTCTCCCAGGAAGCGATGTCTGTGTGTGGTGCCAGAGTGGGGTCGGGTTCACGACTGGCCTTGTGGAGTTCCAGTGACTGGCAGCCTTGATTGGAAAGGCCACCCTGTCCCTTAGGCTCTCCAATGCCCCATCTGTGTCTCAGCTCTGCTCTCTCCCATTGGGCCCCATGCTCCAGCCTGCATAGTGCCACTCTGTATCAGAAAATAAAAACTAAATTTATAAAAACAAATGGCACAATTAAAGAAATTATAATAAATGCAATTTAAGATCAAAGAAAATAAAGTAGAAAGCTGGAAACTTAGGGAGGTGCCTGGTGGAGTAAGAGGCCAAAGCTCAAGGGGCCTGGGCTCAGAGACCTTCAGGTTAGGTTTCCTGGCCCTTGCTTCTCAGGTTAGCCTTGTGGGCCAACATACCCTTCTTTAGATTGGGGGCTTGGTCTGGAGTGTCAGGAAAAACCATTTGTGGTCTTTGACCAGGGTGAGGAAGTTCACATGGCTTCCCCTCCTTTCTCTCAGCACCAGGATTCCCCTTGGCTGTGGGGTCTGTGTCTTTTGCTTGGTTCCCTGAAACCCAAACCCTGGCTACTCTGGTTGTCTCTGCCTTACATCGTGGCCTAGAGACACTGCTGACCCGGCACCCAGGGCTGCTGGGAGCATCAGCCATGGGGAAAAGAGGGGTGAGGGAACAAGAGACCCCTGCTGTGGGAAGGCAGGCTGGGTGCTGTTACCTTCTAATGTCAGTATTGAAGGTCACCTTATCTGTGGTATCTGGCTGGGCCGTTGATTTTACTGTCAACTACTGATGCAAGTTTCTGAACCAGAAAAAAAGCCATCGTTTGGGTGACCAGAAGCAGTGCTTGTTACAGCCACCTGCTGAATGGCTTGCAGTGAAGTAACATGGATGTGGGGCATTCCATGTGCGTCAGGTTAGGCCTGTTGTACTTGAAAACATCATGAAAGTCTATTTTCAACACTCAGCCTTCAAAACATGTTCTGAGTTTTTATCAGAGGTCAGTACTTAAAACAAATAAGAGGACACTTAGGTCATGATTCTTCCTTATGACCTTTATTAATGCCAGAAATGAAATAGTAAAAACACAATGAATTTTTCAAAATGGCACGATTTTGTCCCATTCACAGGCTCCAGGGATTAGGACTTCAACATCTTTTTCTGGGGGACACAATCCAACCCACAGCCACCCTCCACCACCTCCCACTTCACTCTGAGCACAAGCCCTCAGCATGTGCCCTGAGGCCTCCACATCCAGGTCCTGCCAGCTCTCGGCCCCCTGTCCTGCTGCTCTCCTCTTCACCCACTCTGCTCCAGCCACACTGGTCTCCTCACACTCCCAAACCTCCCTCAAGTCTTCACTCCATCTCTGCTTCACAACAAAGCCAACCCTGACCACCCAGTTGAAAATGGAAAAACCCTCTCTTTTCTCCTGCTGCATTTCTGGCCAGACATCTCATCACCTTTCCACAGGTTACACTGTGCAGGTTTTTTCTCATTTCTTGACAGTCTCTCCAAGCTGGACTGGAACCTCCACGGAGGCCTGGAAAAGTGTCCAGCAAAAACTGTTCCTTGAGTTACTGAATAAATAAAGCTACTATAGAAACTGTAAGAAAATATCCTTGTGAGCTAGAAGTGGGGAAGTACTTCTAAATGTTGTTTTAAGCCCATAACAGATTAAATCAAGAATATACTAATATATTCAATATCCTGCTGAGCATCAAGAATATAACTACAATTCTGATTTGTGGAAATGGGCAAAGGATACAAATATGCTAGTTACAGAAGAGAAAACCCACAAAGTTCGCGGAATATGGTAGGAGTGGAGATGGGCGCAGCATGCCAGGGAGCAGCCTGGCAAGATTGAATCCAGTGAAGCCTGAATATCCCTGAACTCCAGCATTTCTGCTTCTAGGAAACTGTGACCAGTCCCCTCAGTGGGGGTATATGAAGGTGTCCTCACGGTGTCGCCTGTGGAGGCGGGAGTCAGAGCCACCTAAACGACCCACTGACTCTCCTTCTGCTCTAATGTCAGACCCTCAGGTGGGCCTGGTTAATTCATAAGCTTCCACTTGTGGTATGGAGGACAACAGAAGCCAACACACTAGACCTTTGCTTGGTACATTCTTCGTTCTTTGGGCTTTCCTCGCACATGTTTGACCAGAGTGTCCACACCTACTGTACGTACCCATGTGACTCTGGTTCTGCCCTGACATGTTTTTCTCCAGGGATGATGGCGAAAACCTATTAATATCTGCTAAACCTACAACTAAAACTGTAACGACGTCTGCTCTTGGCTCCCCATTTATAGCACCGAGAGGGGAGCCTGGGACAAAGAGCTCATTTAGTTGTCTGTAAGCGACTGTGAGGTTTTACTTTCCACGTGGCTTTTGAACATGATCCCTAGCCCAGCTCAGCACTGCCCTTTACTCGGAGAAGCTGGCCTGCTCTCCTCTCATCATGTTGACTTTAATTATATATTTTGGCCTGTGCTTAGTGTTCGTTGATGCGCATGTGCTTTCTCTAGTTGTGGCCAGTGGCATCTACATTCTAGTTGCTGAGCACAGGTTTCTCATCATGGTGGCTTCTCTGATTGCAGAACATGGGCTCTAGAGCACAGCCTCATTAGTTGCAGAGCATGGGCTCAGTTGCTCTGTGGCATGTTGGATCTTCCCAGACCAGGCATCAAAGCAGTATCCTTTGCATTGACAGGTGGATTTCTGTCCAGGGAACCCCCAGGGAAGTCCTCCTCATGTTTTATCTTGCTCTGTCCTGAACTGTAACCACTCCTCTAACCTCTGCTTTCTCCTGGATTAAAAGTGTATATATGTGTGTGTGCTCAATTGCGTCTGACTCTTTGCTACCCATGAACTGGACCCTGCCTGGCTCCTCTGTCCACGGAATTTTCCAGGCAAGAATACTGGAATGGGTTCCCATTTCCTTCTCCAGGGGATCTTCCCCACCCAGGGATTGAAACTGTGTCCATTGCTTCTCTTACATTGGCAGGTGGATTCTTTATCACTAGCTCCACCTGTCTTTTGAAAGCCCCAAAGAAAGTATCTGTGAAAGCCAGAAGGATGGTCGGGTCAGGTAAGGGGCTGAACTGGTTGTTCTCACCTCAGACCACAGAGCACTCTCTCCCACATGAGCTGTCGGCTTAGCCCCAGGGTTTCTGACTCAGAGGCCTGGGATGGGGCCTGGGAACCTGCATTTACAACAAGCTCCTAGATGCTGCTGCTGCTAGTCTAGGGACTCCAGTTTGAAGATCACCGGATTAAGCAGACACACAGGCTGTACAAGGCACAGGAAAACCTGTGTGAAGCCAAAAGCACAGGACAGACACATTGAGAGAGCAGGCCAAGGGCAGCAAAGAGGGAAAGCAGAGAGGGAGGCAGGAGGACACAGGGACAAAAGACAAGGCTGGGCCCATGGTCTCTAACACACCACAGCTCACCCTCTACCCCTGCCCCCATCCCCCATGGACATGCTCACAACAACAGGTGGACAAGGGAACATCCCCACAGGCTGTGAAGGCTAGAACCCCTGGGGGCAAGCCGCAAAGACCCCCCCAAACCCGGGTATCTCACCTGAAGGGCTGTAAGGAGCTGAAGATCTCCTGAGACTGGGAGACGGGCAGCCCTCCCCTCTGTCCCAGCTGGGCTTGAGCTTGCAGAGACGTGGGAAGGGAAATTGGGATCTGCTGGGCAGTGGCAGCCTGCAAACAGAGAGGCAGATGGGTCACCACACTGCCTTGCAAGCTGTTTCTCACACCCCATCACTGACACCCCTTCACCTCCACTCTGGTCTTTCTCCCTGAGGCATCCAACACTGCCCACAAAGCAAACTCAACACAGCCTACCTACACTTCTTCCTTCTCAGGAGAGAGCAGAGAACTGGCAGCAAGCAACCCCAAACCAGCACTACAACCATCCCTACACTGGACCCCGCACAGTGGGACAAATGAGCCCGAGCTCCACCCCCAACAGAGGTGGGTTCAGAAACAGAACAGTGGATGGAAAACACCATGGACAGAGGAATACATGTGGTATGACCCAGTTATGAGACCTTGCAGAACCAAAAGACATAATGTTTAAGAATACTCTCTGAAAAGATCAGGACAGGCCATGTCCTCTGCCCCTGGGGCAGCCCTTCACCCTGGGCTCTGCAGGTACAGGGGTTGGTGGGCACAGGATCCCCTGTGGAAGGCCCAACAGCAGCTTCAGGAGGGAGAGTCCCCCACACGCAGCCCCTGGCAGCACAGCAGTGTGCCCACTGTGCATGAACACAGACACCTGCTCACTTCTACAACTACCTCTTTCTAACACATCCATGCCTGGGAGTCTAGGCCTTTCTTCTCTTCATCAGAAGGATACCAGATCCCAAAGAGAATTCTGATTCAGTAAATTGCCTGGCTAGGGTGCAGGAGGGAGAGCATCAAGAAAGGAAAGCTAGGCAGTCCAGAGCACTCAGCTCCATCCCTCCCTCCTCGGCTCTCACATTTTCACTCAGGAAACACTGACTGGCTGCCATAACATGCCAGATACGCTGGCAGTAATGTGAGGGGTGCAAAACATGAGACAGGCCATGAACAGGTACATGAAGCAGCCAATCACGCCCTGTGCTGCAGCCTCCCCTCTATCCCTGGGTCACCTGTCTCCCTGGCATCACCTGTTGGTAACTCTGCTGCTGAGGTATGGTCTGAGGAATCAGCCAGGGCCACACATGGCCATCCAGGTAGAGAGGTGTCAGATGGCTGCCTGTAACAGAATTCGAGGCAGGGGAACAGGATCCAGTCTCACTGTCCCAGAAGGTCCTCCAAAGCAGTGAGGGGAGGGAACATGGCAGAGTTGGCCCTGGGCTCCTGTGCAGCCCAGAGCGCAGGGGGGAGGGGCCGCTGCAGCCAGCCTTCCCCTCTCACCCACCACCCCACACACCCAGGAAGGGCTCGGTTATAAAGGAGGCTGCCATCGTCTCTGAGTCACGGTCCTCTTCACCTCCCTGCTATTGAGTCCACAGTGGAGAGTCAGAAGGATCTGCTGGAATCACATCACTGAGACACTGGCAGCTGGGCCCCCTGAATCCCCACAGGCTCCTTTGGCCACTGACACCGTGATGAGGACAGTGACCATTGGGGTAAAACTGGCTCCTGCTTATTGAGGCTCAGTTGATACAAACCCTTCCTGGATGTGAGCTCATCTCATCAGCGTGGTGACCCCACATGGGGCCATCAGGACCCTGTGCTATTTCACAGAGTAAAGGGCAAGGCTCAGACAACTGCTCATGTGACAGAGTCTCTGCTGGGACATCTCTGCAGGAGGTGAGAGAGCCCTGTGGAGGTCACAGAGTCCTGTTGCCTCCCAGGGTCAGAAGCTGAAAGCAGCAAGTGACAGAGACCGGAGCACATAGGAACCCATGGCCCCCAGCCAAGAACACTCTCCTTAGGTCAAGGAGGGGGGTGAGGCCTGAGGGCTACAAACCCATGTTTCCCTCAAGGGAATGGAGAAGGATCCCTGAACTGGACCAGGGGAGAGGTAACTGGAAGGGTTGCATAAGGTGCAACCGAGGCCCTGGGCACAGGAGGCATGGAGACTCCACTGAAGGAGCTATAGCTGACCCCGCTGGAGGGCCCCCACCCCCCGCCAGAGGATGGCGGCTGCAGGCCTGAGCTGGTGCCTCCTGGCGAGCTCTGCTCCGGCAAGCTGGGCAAGTTTTCCCAAGCCTTGTGCACAGACTCCATCTTTGGATGCCAGGAGGTGGGGGGAGATGGAAGTTACCGGCTGGAAGGCAGCAGGTGGCACAAAGCTAAGTCCAAGAGTGGAAGGAAGGGGTTCCTCGGGTGGGGGTCTGCTTGCTCTTGCCCCCTCACAAGCCAGGCCCCGAGTTACCTTCAGAGTGAGGTTGACAGTGGGGAAGGACATGTTGGAGAGGCTGATGGTTCTCTGGATGGTAATGCTGCAGGATGGGGATGCTGGGGGGTGAGCCCAGCCTAGAGGGAAGGACACAGTGGGACACCTGAAAGGGGAGGGGGTCCACACCTGCTCCTGCCCGGACCCAGCCTTCCAGCAGGGCTGCTGTGTTTCAGCAACAGAAGCACAGCTAGCAGCCTGCACGCAGGCCCCACTGCATGGCATGGAGGTCCCAATTCCTGTCTCAACCCCTTCCCCCAAACTGTGAAAAATAAGCCCTGGAAAGATGCTCAGAAATACAACTTTAGACCCTCTTCCTGAAGTGTCCCATGCCTACCTGCAGGTCATGGGGTTTCTGAGAAACCACAGAGTAAAGAAACTTGTTTACTTAAATTAGCACAGCATTCTCAAACATGCATGACCGTGGAACCCGGAAAGTTTTGAATCAGAAAGTGTCAGATACACCAGACCTTAGTGAAAGGTGCAAGGTCAGGACAAAAGGTCAGGGAGAGGTCAGGACGAAAGGTCAGGGTGAGGTCAGGACGAAAGGTCAGGGCGAGGTCAGGATGAAAGGTCAGGGTAAGGTCAGGCATGTCGGGACATGTCCCGGCAGAGGGCGCTGCAGACAAGCCCCGGAGACAGGCCGGCAACCAAGCCAACCAATCAGGAACCGACACGGAGCCCTTGGACACCAATCACCGCTGAGCCCGCGTTTTCTTCCTTATATGGGAGCCCCTGCCCGGGCTATAAAATCCTTCCCCACCCTCACAGACTCCGCAGACTCCCTTTACCCCGCAGACTCCCTTTGCTTCGCAGACCCCCCTCGCTCCCTTGCTTACCGGCCCCGGGAGTTCTGCCCGAGAGCGACCGCCCAATAAAAGGCCCTGATCAACGGTCTATAGGGGTGGCTCCTTCTTCCTGCGGCGTTTCTTACATCTGGCGCCCAACGTGGGGCTTGAGGTGAGGGCTTCTGGCACTCGCCATAGAGGCCCCCTCGAGCTCCACCACCGCGGTAGCCCCCCCCAACCCAGGCGGCTGACCAACCCCCCAGATGGCAGGATATGGGGTAAGTCCCTTCGGCTTTGGAGCCCGCCCTCCCTGGCGACCACTTCCTAGGACCCAGTAACGGGTGCACACTTACTGGGCCCTCCTGGTCACCAGCTCGTGAGGGAGACATCCCGAACGGCTCTGTAGACCTCCGGCTTCGGCCTCCGGCTTCGGCCTTCCTCGGTCCCCAGCTCGGGAGGGAGACGTCCCGAACGGCTGTGCGGATCCCCGGCTTCCCTTGGCACCCAAAGACATTCGGGCAGCGGGGGTTAGTCTCCGTTTGGTGATCGCCATGGGATCGACGGCCTCCAAACCTGATCCCCAATATTCCACCCCCTTAGAGGGCCTGCTGGCTAACCTGCAGACCCTAAAACTAAAGGGATACATCCGCCATATTGGCTCACAATGGCCAGCCACAGGGACATTTGACTTTGACGTCCTCCGTGATTTAGATAACTACTGCCAGAGAATGGGAAAATGGTCTGAAGCCCCCTATGTTCCGGCCTTTTGGGCATCTCACCCCACCCTGTGCACCACGTGCACTCCCCGCCAAATCCTGCTTATCCTGGCTCCCCCTATTCCACCCTCCCAGGCCAAACCAGCTCCTCCCATCTCTGAGTCCTCTGCTTTCTCTGTTCCCCCAGAAGATCTGGTGGCCCCTCCTCCCTATACCTCTCCCATGGCCCTTACCCCTTCCACTCCAATTTCTGCTACCTCTCCCTCCACTCCGGACTCTCCTACCTCCGCTCCTGCCCCCGAGACTCCACCACCGGTCCCGGATCCTCCGGCCCTTAACCCTATCTTGTGTCCTCCTCTTCCCCCCGTCACTCCCTCCCCTTCCCCGGTTAGCTCCCACACTCGCTCCCACAGCAACCCTCCGGGAGCCTCCCTTCCCCCTCCCCCAGCCCCGCTACTCCCTCTCCGACAAGTAGCTGGAGCTGAGGGTCTAGCCCAAGTCCATGTCCCCTTCTCCCTCCAAGACTTAGCACAGATTGAGGCCAAACTGGGTTCCTTCTCCTCCAAACCCGCTCAGTACATCAAGCAGTTTACTGGTCTGACCCGCGCCTACACCTTGACATGGCAGGACATGTATGTCATCCTGGGGTCTACCACCACCCCCGAGGAGAGGCAGGCCATCTGGACGGCAGCCAAGGCTCAGGCCGACCAGCGGCACTATGCCAACCCCTCCCCCGAGCGCCCCCCAGGGGCTCAGGCGGTTCCTGACACTGACCCTGATTGGAACTACCAGGAGACGGGTGGCGGCCAGCTGCGAGTACGCTATATGATCGAGTGTATCCTCGACAGGATGGAAACGTCCTCTCACAAGGTTGTAAACCTCCTCAAACTAGATGAGGTGACCCAGAGGCCCGACAAAAACCCAGCCATGTTCCTTAATCGGCTGACCGAGGCCCTCGTCCAATACACCAGGCTGTCACCTGAGTTCCCTATCGGGGCGGCCACCTTAGCCAATCATTTTATTTCCCAGTCTGCCCCCGATAACCGGAAAAAGTTGGCCAAGGCCAAGGACGGCCCTCAGACCCCTATCCGAGACCTGGTAAAAATGGCTTTTAAGGTCTACCATGCCCGCGAGGAAACTGCTGAGGCCAGCCGAAAGGCAAGGCTCAAGCAAAAGGCCGAATTTCAGGCAAGCCTCCTAAACCAGCAAACCCAGGCCTTGGTAGCGGCCCTGCGGCCGGCGGCAGGCTCAGGGCCCCAAAACCCCCCTCTGGGGGTCTGCTTCAAGTGCGGCCAAGAAGGGCACTGGGCCAGGATGTGCCCCAATCTGCGACCTCCTTCCAAGCCGTGCCCATTGTGCAAACGACGAGGACACTGGGCTAGTGACTGTCCCCAGGCCTCTTGGGCCTCGACCTCTAGGGGCCGGGGACCAGAGCGCCCCAGGGAGACCTCCTGCCCTCCTTTGGCTTTGGAGCTGCTGAACTTCGACGGTGACTGACGCCGCCCAGACTCGGGGACCCCAATAACCCAAGCCGAGCCCAGGGTAACGCTCCAGGTAGCGGGTAAGTCCATCAATTTCCTACTTATTCAGCCCTTTCCTCTTTCGGAGGCATTTTACGTCGGTTTCGGTTATGGGCATTGACGGCCAACCCTCGTGTCCGCTCCAAACCCAACCACTATCCTGTCGGTTAGATTCCTGTCTATTTACCCACTCCTTTCTGGTCATCCCCTCCTGCCCTACTCCTCTTTTGGGAAGAGATATACTGGCTAAGCTGAAGGCCACTCTTCAGTTAGCTCCAGGGTCGGCTCCCACGTCAGGGGCCTTCCTAATGCTACTGGTTGACCCTCCAACCCCTTCTGTTAATCCTGAGGTCTGGGACACCCGAGTCCCGGTGGTGGCTCGGCACCACCCTCCAGTCCTCATCCAGCTAAGGGACCCCACCTGTTTCCCAGCCCGGTCCCAGTTTCCTTTGTCTACTCGCAACCTCAGAGGGCTAAAGCCCATCATCGACCGTCTCATGGGACAGGGTCTCCTGGTCCCCACGACCTCCCCCTGTAACACGCCCATTCTCCCTGTTCGGAAGGCTTCAGGAGACTACTGGCTAGTATCTCCACCTGATCAACGCGGCAGTGATCCCTGCCCATCCACTTGTCCCTAACCCCTACACCCTCCTTTCTTCCATACCTCCTCAGACCTCCCATTTCACAGGGATGCCTTTTTACCATCCCACTTCACCCACATGCCCAGACATCGAACCTACAGCTATCTGCTGGTCTTGGTGGACACCTTTTCAGGATGGGTCGAGGCCTTCCCCACCGCCCAGGAGACGGCAGCGGCAGTGGCGGAGGTCTTGACGGCCCATCTCATTCCCAGATTTGGGTTGCCAAATTCTCTCCAGTCTGACAATGGGCCTGCATTTATCTCGCAGATCTCTCAGCAGGTGGCTGCGGCCCTAGGTATTGGCTGGCATCTTCACATCCCCTATCGGCCCCAATCATCAGGCAAGGTAGAGCGGGTGAACGGCATCATCAAGACACATCTGACCAAGACAGCCGCAGTTCTGAGGCAAGCCTGTCTTGGGTCGACCTCCTTCCTCTGGCGCTCACTCGCATTCGCACCACACCACACTCCAAAACAGGTTTGACCCCTTTTGAACTGCTCTACGGCAGGCCCTATCTCCTGACTCACCTCCCCGAGGGAGAGGCTCCCCCACTCGCGGGATACCTCCCCCTCTTCTCCCTGCTATGATCCTTGCTGAGGGAACACGCAGACCCGGTCCTGCCGCAACCGACAGACGACGCAGGGCCCACCCGGCCTCTAGCACCAGGAGATCAGGTACTGCTGAAAACCCTGAGTCCCCGCCCACTACAGCCTCGCTGGACGGGACGCCATACTGTAATCCTCACCACGCCTACAGCCACCAAACTCCTAGTACACGAGCCCTGGTACCACCTGACCCGACTTAGACGAGCTCCCCTGGGTCTCCCGGAAACAGGGGTGGCCCCGGGAAGACATTAGGGAGAGCAACCGAGAGAGAGGACAGAAGGAGTAGGACAAAGAGGAAGGGAGACGAGGGAAGGAGAGAACAAGGGGGAAGAGAGCAAGAGTAGAGAGGAAGTGAGAGAAAGCAAAAGAAAGTCAGAGAAAGGAAAGAGAAGAGTTGAAGAGTGAAAAGAAGAGAAGGCAAAAGAAAGTAGGAAAGAGAGATAGAGTGGTGGAGAAAGGGGAAGGAAGGAAGAAGGATAAAGACTGAAACTGAAAGAGTGAGAGACGAGAGACAGAAAGGAATTAGAAAGTGTGACAGAAGGGAAAGGAAAGAGCAAAGAGAGACAGAATCGAAGGAAAAGAGAGAGACGGAGAGGAACCGAAGGATTGGTCCCCCACTCTTCGACTGTCCCTAGCCCTCACATACCTGACCACCTGCTTCCTACTCCTGGAGTGCTATTCCCTTGGGACCCCCTGACCTGGTTACCAGCTCCATCCTCACGGGACCGCCAAGGCTGGTTATCCACCGCACCCCTTTTCACCCCAATCTCGGAACAATGCGGGGCTCTCTACTCTGGGTTGTTCTGGGGGTACTGGGGGTCCTGGAGGAAGGGGGACACACCAACCAAAACCCCCACCAGTCCTTTCAGATCACTTGGATGCTCCGGAATGGACTGACTCACGAGGTACTCAATTTGACCACTGGAATTCACCCCCCTAATACGTGGTGGCCAGATCTGTATCTCAACCTCAAAGACCTTATAAAGACTTCTTGGTCAGCGACCCGGACCAGAAACTTTGGGTTCTGGGCATGTCCCGGACACCTAAAGACACATAATTGGGAGACTTGTGGAGGACTGCAACATTATTTCTGTTGGTCCTGGAGCTGTGTCACCTCCAATGATGGGAGATGGAGATGGGAGGTCGGGAACCGGGACCTAGTCAATTTCTCGTTTGTCCAACCCTATCGTGGGATTGCTCAGGTGAAAGTAATGCTCAACCAGGAAGCGGCTAAACTGGAGAGGTCTTGGGTATCCGGGCTATCATGGGGCTTCCAACTCTATGCTGAGTGGTTTGAAGCAAAGCCAGGGGGAATTCTGGTTGTTAGTCAGACAATAGAACCTGTTCAGGCCCATGCTGTGGGGCCCAACCAGGTTATTGCACCTCCCCGCCCCTCACCACGGGGGACAAACACCACAAATGTTGTGACCTCACCTACCCTCACACCCTCCATTCAGCTGACCCGGACTGACCCGCTAGAGACCCAGGAACCCCTGTGGGCCTTAGTCAAAGAAACTTACAAGGCCCTCAACCACTCCAATCCTAACACAACCCAATCCTGCTGGCTCTGCTACACCCTACATCCACCTTACTACGAGGCCGTGGGCTTAAGTGCTACCTACAACTTATCCATTCTGTCCAACCCACCACAGTGTTCTTGGGGAGACCGCAAGGTGGGCCTTACCATGAGAGAAGTATGGGGTTCGGGGACCTGCTTAGGCACGGTCCCTACGGATAAACAAACCTTGTGCGCCCAGACTGGCGATGATACCAACTTCGCCATAAGACCTACGTCATACCTGACACTGGGGGATGGTGGGTGTGCTCACAGACTGGGCTAACGCCCTGTCTCCACTTGGCTGTCTTCAACCAGAGCAGGGAATTCTGTGTCATAGTAGCGGTAGTGCCCAAGATTACATACCATCCAGAAGAGGTCCTCTACAACTTTTGGGACCAAAACACCCCAGCTCCTAGACATAAGAGGGAGCCCATTACAGCTATTACCCTGGCAACGCTGTTCGCCCTGGGAGCAGCTGGGACAGGCACGGGCATTGCTTCCCTGACCACACAACATCAGGGCTTCATCACCCTGAGGGCCGCAACTGATGAAGACATCGCCCGCATAGAAAAGTCCATGACGGCCCTAGAAAAGTCCCTGACTTCCCTTTCCGAAGTGGTATTACAAAACCGCAGAGGACTAGACCTGGTTTTTTTGCAGCAGGGGGGCCTCTGTGCAGCCCTCAGAGAAGAATGCTGTTTCTACGCTGATCATACTGGGGTGGTTTGTGAGTCCATGGCTAAAGTAAGAGAGGGATTAGAGCACAGGAGGAGAGAGAGGGAGGCTCAGCAGGGCTGGTTCGAATCCTGGTTCCAGAGCTTCCAGAGCTCCCCTTGACTGACAACTTTGCTATCTTCCCTAGTGGGACCGATCATCATTCTCCTGCTGCTCCTGACTTTCGGGCCTTGTATCCCAAACAAGCTTTTGGCCTTCATCAAACAACGGTTTGACACGATCCAGCTGATGGTACACTGACAACAGTACCAAGGGCTTCCAACAAGCACTCCGTGGCAAGATTAACGGCAGACGCCCCCTGTCATCCCAGCTGTACCCTACCCCTCATCGCCCCCATTCAGCAGGAAGTAGCCAGAGAGAGTCGGCACCCCTTGTCCTATATCAAAAAGGCCGGCATGAAAGGTCAGGGCAAGGTCAGGATGAAAGGTCAGGGCGAGGTCAGGATGAAAGGTCAGGGCAAGGTCAGGCATGTCAGGACAGGTCCCGGCAGAGGGCGCTGCAGACAAGCCCCGGAGACAGGCCGGCAACCAAGCCAACCAATCAGGAGCCGACACGAAGCCCTCGCCGTCCAATCAGGAACTGACATGGAGCCCTTGGACACCAATCACCGCTGAGCCTGCGTTTTCTTCCTTATATGGGAGCCCCGGCCCAGGCTATAAAACCCTTCCCCACCCTCACAGACTCCGCAGACTCCCTTTACCCCCGCAGACTCCCTTTACCCCGCAGACTCCCTTTGCTTCGCAGACCCCCCTCGCTCCCTTGCTTACCCACCCCCGGGAGTTCTGCCCGAGAGCGACCGCCCAATAAAAGGCCCTAATCAACGGTCTATAGGGGTGGCTCCTTCTTCCCACAGCATTTCTTACACTTAGGAGTTACACCACTCCATTTTAAGTTCACAAAATCAGGGCGTGGAACAACTAGCCACAGGTGTGTAACTAGCTAGAGACAGCACCAAGACACAAACTGACCCTCCCAACCCCAGGGCCACATTGACAAAGCTCACTTCACCCAGGGCCTGCTGGCACAGGGACCACAAAGCTGGGCAACAGAAGCATAGATTTACGTTACTGGCCAATGTGTCCTGAAGTCTGACAACTGGAATCCCCCCCAGAGGCAGAGCCGGGCTGCAAGCTAAAATCACAGTCCTGTAAAAAAAGGGGGGGGGGACAAAACCCACAGAAATCACCCTGGCTCGCCCTCTGGCAGAGACACACATGAAGTAGACCCATAGCCTTAGCAACCCAAAAAAAAAAAAATACAGTATGGGACTTCCCTGGTGGTCCAGGAGCTAAGACTCCAGGATCCCAATGCAGGGGGCCTGACGATCCCTGGTCAGGGAATTAGATGCCACAACTCAGATCAAAGACTCCATGTGACACAGCTAAGACCTAGCACAGTCACATAAGTAAATATTTAAAAATAAATAAAGCAGTATTCACCATGTGAACAAAATGGCCAGCTGTTTCCTGACAGCTCCCAAGCAAGGCGGCCATCCCCTTCTTTGCCTGACTTCCTGCTTGGTCTGAGAGCTTGCCTGGCGTTGGCAGGGAGACAGAGGACCAGCCCATAGCAGTGGCTCACCCACAACACCACCCCACAACATCCCTTGCAGTGTTGCCAGCACCTACAACCCTGCTCCTCCAGGAAAGGCCCCTCCTTCCTCTCCAAGCACCAAAAAGAGGGGTTGGGGAAGTGGGTAAAAGAAACATTTTAAGCCTCACCGTCGGACTGACACCAAATTCAATGGGTGGCACCAGCAGCACAGAACCCACGTGAATCTCCACCCTGTTAACAGGGAGAACCATAGCCCCCTGCAGCTGTTTGCCCCCTCCAAGCCCTTTTTCAGAGAGCACTCATTGCCAATGGGTCCCAGTCTGTGCTCCTTGCTCTGTCCCGAACCTTGTTCTGAATCCTTGACAGAAAAGCAAAAAGGAGTGACACACAGCCTGGAGTGACCCTGACCTCTAGCTTCCAAGGAACCTGGAGCCAGAAAAGAAGACAAACCAGCCGTTCTGCCTAGCCTGGCCCCTGAGAGCCGGGCTCCAGATTACCTTCGGCTCTGACTGCTTTTGAGTTTGCTCCTTGTGGCTATTGGCCTTGGGCTCCAGGCCAGGCCCACTTGCGTCCTCGGGCTTCAGGGTGCCACATGGGGAGCTGCGCTGTGAGGAGGTCGCTGAGGACTCTCAGGACTCAGTGCTCAGGTCAACACCACTGTCTCCCTGGCTGCTGTTAAAGCCCTGCTATGCAGGAGAAGGCAATGGCACCCCATTCCAGTACTCTTGCCTGGAAAATCCCATGGACGGAGGAGCCTGGTAGGCTGCAGTCCATGGAGTCGCACAGAGTTGGACATGACTGAAGCGACTTAGCAGCAGCAGCAGCATGCAGGACACACAGCCAGTCAGCAACTGAGTCCTGCAGAGCGAGACCTGGGGCATGACATGTCTCCTGGCTGGAGTCCGAGATCACAGGTACATGTGGGCCCCTGCACTGTGAGCATGGCCAGACGCCAAGGACCCAGGGTGGGTACTCCCTGGCCATCCCATCCTGGCACCTCCCCCAGACCTGAAAGCAAGACTGGAGACCAATGATGAGCCAGGCTCACCACTTGGCCAGGGAGAGCATGAGCGGGCCGCTAGGACGGCCCTGGACAGTGAGCAGATGCTTGGTGCCTGGGGGCCACTCACCTCAGCAGAGCCAGGCTTGGTGCTGGTGAAGGCAGTGGCAGCTTTGGTCCAGGAGTCACTGGTCGAAGCCTGAAGGGGGAGGGCTGCGAGGAGAAAGACAGAGTCAGGATATCAGAGGAACAACCAAGCCAGAAACATGGCCCCGGGCAGCTTACACAAACTCAAGTCTCCAAACCACCTCCATCCTCAGTCAGACACCTTCACTCGACTTCCCAGCATCCCCAGAAACATTTCCATAAATGAACTTCCCATGAATTCATGGATGAGGAGCTCCCGGAAAACATGCCAGCAACTTCTCACTCACAGGGATTAGAATTCTTTATCACTACCTCTGCTGTGGTAAAGCTTTTTTCACATAAGCCAACTATTTATTTCTACAAATTGGCACCTCCCTACAAGTCTTTGAATGAGTTAAAGACTTATTACTCAACTGTTGTTAGCTCAACCATTCTTGAGAATCCAACAAAAGTCACAGACCCTGTGTGTGTGCAGAAAACCTCCTGAGCTCTTTTCCAAGATCCAGAGCCCTTCTGAAGCCATCCACACACCCCTGGTCTGAGCAACCACAAGACACTGCACAATCCAGGAGCGAAAGCCTTGATAGCCAAGGGCGACTCCTGAGTTGGTCCACTTGCTTGACCATCCTGGCAGGTACATATCTTTGGACATTTGCACTGTGACACCCACCACTCTCACAAAACCAAACTGACTGATACCAAAGTTTACTGAAAGACTACTGTACTTTCAATCAGAGTTGACTACTTCCCAATATTACATTTAAATGTTTAGAATCAAGGTTTTAATCAGAAACATGAAGACAGGCCGTGTGGTAAAACTAAGAGAACCAGGCTCAGAACCCAGGGTTCTGTCATGTGGCTCCAGGGTTGTCACTCACTCTGGAAGTCTCAGCTGCTTTGAATAAAAGAGCTAGAAATGGATGATTTCACCAAGTTCCCACTGCCTACTCTGCAGGGCCTTGTCTAAAGCAGGAACTCAAGAAGAATCTGCTCAATTAAAATGGTTTCCTATTTTAAAATGAAAGATTACCAGAAAAATACCATTGGATAAGAAATTCTTTTAACTTTAGGGAAACAGAGATTTTCACAAATTAAGGGCCACCCTAGTCTGGTTTCAAGTCTAACATTTGGGGAGGGGTTGACAGAAGCTTCCTTCTGGCAAGGAAAGGGTGCACAGCACAGACGGTAAAGCTCTGGACCCCTGTTCTCTGGACTCTCTGTCGTCTGCTGTTTGCCCTCAAGGTAAGAAGAAAGGATAGCTGATGTGGGCGAGAATCAAGCCAACTCCTGAGCGACATCAGCCAAGCGGGGTGGGAACCACTCTTTCCCATCACCGGATGTGGAGTGCTCTGCTCACCACCACACTTCATGCAGGGAAATTCTCACACTGTTTAGAGGCTGCAGCAGCACGTGGCGCTCAGATGGCATTAATCCCAGATGCAGCAGAGGAAGCCAGGAAACAGGCAATGGTGTGTCTATGCTCATGGCCCCAAGGCAGAATCCTCCCTGAGAAGGGCCGCAAGCCTGGGAGGCAGCCCGAGCCTTGGGGTCCGAACACAAGCTCCTACCCTGACTGCTGCTCTCCCAGATCTCTGTGCCCAGGCTGCTGCCAGGCATAGGCCTGTCGCCCTGCTCCAGATACAGGTTGTTCTGCTTCTTCGCAAACTGAGAGGAATTCGAGAGGAAAGACTTTGGCTTTTGACAGGAACCTATGGAAGAGAAGGTGATGGGGTCCAGCCTCGATGGCAGACGTGAAAAATGAGCTCCCCCCAAGAGGACGACCCTGGGCTCCAAAACCACACCTGAAAACTGCTCCAGAGAATTTACAAACCATCGGTTAAAACCTCCACCATGCGGGAACTGCAATGCCAACCAAACCACCCCTGGAAGTGCCCAGTGGGCTGTGATCTGAGACCACAGTAGAAGGAGGCTGGACTTCAGGGGCTCACAGAGGTCTACGTCCTGCTCAGCCCATTTCAGCTGGTGTCAACAAGGACCAGTCACCCTCTGAGAGCAGGGAAATCATACCATCTACCCCAGGGAGCACAGGGACAATGGGCCCTGGGAGGCAGTGCCTGGGAGGCAGAGCCTGGCTTGTAGCATGCCATTCTTCCTCTCTCAGCCCAGGCCGAATTCAGAACATTATGACTCTGCAGGCTACAGGTCTCTGCATCCCAGCCCCCTTGCATCATGTCCCATACCTGGAGGGCTTGCTCCTTCTTTTGCCTCTCCTCCTCCAACAGGCGGTGCTGCTTCTTGGTCAGGATCTCAGTGAAGTCTATGCCCACCCAGAGCCCACCTCACTCTCCTCCCCAGGGCTGTATCCACAATTTTCAATGATGGCATCTGAACCAAGATTCACAAGGAAGGGCAATGGTTCCTTTTACTGCAAGCTAAGAATAACCTAACCCTACAGACACCCAAAATATAAGCATTGAGTCAACTCAAAAGGCCAGGAGTTTAGCTGGCTTGGGCCTCAGCATATTCACTATCACCAGGGTCTAGGAAACCCAGAGAGGATTTCTACACCTTTCTCATAACCTTTTAATGCACTGTTATCTCGAACCAAACAGGCTACAGTGAAGAAAACAGGCCTCAGAGACCAACACACCTGAGGCCCAGCTCCACTCCTAACCAGCTGTGTGACCCTGGACATACCACTCAACTTCTCTGGGCCTCAGCTTCCCATCTTTAAAACTGGGACACTGCAAGGCTGTTATGGGGGTGCAGCAGGGCTGTGAGCAACATGAGGGCATGAATCCTTTCTGTTTTGCTCTTAATCCAGTACATGCCCAGAACCTAAGATATTCGGCGAAAGGACAAAATCAGCAACCCATGGCAGTGGCCATGACCCACCTCATTTTGCCTGGATCCTTCTTCCCCTGAAGATTTGAGCTGATACCCATATCCGTAGTTCAGGTCAAATGGTTTCACGGTCTCTCTCTGCTCTCCTGACCTCTGGGTGACCAGCTTGGCCTCCTTCTCTGCCTTCTCACAGGGGGCTTCGGTGACACCAGAGGCAGCACAGGCTGCCCACTCTAGCGTGTAGTGGCCGCTCCCACTGCTGCAGCCAAGACCTCCAGGAAAGGCCTCGTCTGGGGACCTAGAGAGGAAGGAGGATCTTGTCAGCTCAGAAATGGCTCAAGAAGAAGCCACATATGTGCATAGCACACACACAAGCTCAGCCCGTCTGTCATTTCCTCCTGATGTCCCCTCCACCCAGAGGAAGGGGTGGCTGGTGACATGCTATTGTGAGCCTGTGGGGAAGCTGCCCCAGAGCACTGCTCCTGCAAAGCCCATGGGGAAGCTGCTCTGTCCTCACCCCCTCCCCCGGCTAGTACTCCTATCCTTTCTCTTTGCCTAGTAACCCAGTAGAGCTACAGAAAAGAGATAAGGGGCAAGACTTAGAACTGGGCCACAGAGGGAGCCCAGGCCTCACTCACTGCCAGTCCCCTGGGGCAGAAACCAGAAGTAAAGCCAGGTCTTGTCATCTGGGGCCTAGAAAGCGTCTCTAGATCCACACCTACAAGAATCCACATTCTCCTGTGGCACCTTGTTCAGAGATACAAGTGAACTACAGGCAAGGCCTCTGTGCCCTGAACTCTTGAGGAGGCCGGGAAGTGGGAAAATTGTCTTCTTTGGCACCTGGGTGGGGCCTGAGCAGCATCAGGGATGTGGGCTGCATGAGCTCTGCCCCTATCCTGATCGCAGGCCAGCTGTGGGCAGTGAGCAGATGCCAAGCACAGGGCACCCACCCCAAAGCCTTGGGTTTGAGTGCCCCAAGGCACTCTTGGGGCCTAAGCAGCCACCCATGGCCCCTGCTTACTGCCTGGATATCACCAAATGTGTGTGGGGTAATCCCCAGAGTGGGGTTGCTTGTCTTTTGTGGAGAAGCAAAGGCTCTCAGGGAAGATCTCTCTCTGCAGGGCCAGGAGACCAGCAATGCCCCAGTGAAGAAACTGCCTGGCAGCAATCGGGGGCTGAGAAGTATGGTGAACCGACAAGTGCTCACCAGTTGCCATGCACAGAGAGCAACCACAACCCTGTGGTGGTGGCCCCTTGGCTGGACTCGGAGGAGACATATGGAGACTGAACTCTTGAGACCGGTACTGGAACAGCAACTTCAGGGGGACTACCCGGATGGTGACTCTAGTCTCAGTTCTGAAGCCACAGTAATATGCCACAAGAGTAGACAGCAGGGTGAGAGCCAATGATGGAGGTGCTCACACATGATAGCCTTGGCGGGCAGTCACCCCTGGAACACTATGAGAGGGAAGGAGTTGGGGCAGGCCCTGACACATGGCAGGACAACATGCATGAGGTGCTGCTGGAAAACACCGCTAACAGAACCATAGCAACAGAAAAGGACCCAAGACTCTGCTTCTGGTTTTCCTTTTGGCTTTCAAAGACATCCCGTTCTGATGACTCTCATAGTGGGAAGAAGTGTCACCGCCACCTAGCCCAACAAACTTCTCCCCAAACCCTCCTGGCTCCAGCTTCTGGCTCAGGCTGTCCACCAGGGGTCTCTGGCCCAAGAAGGTCCGCTTGGCCAGCTCCTTCTTCTCACCTGCGCTTACCCCAGGGGTCGCCATCAGCCTGGGAGTCCAGCTCAGGCTGTCCCTCCACTCCTGCCTCTCGCTGAAGTCGCTGCTCTCAGGGGACTTTCAGCCCATGCTGATGCTCCTGTCCCCAGGGTAGGGTCTGGGATGGCCTGGCCACTGGTTGGCCAGCAGGGGTGGCTCATCCTTTGGCCCCCATGGGTCCTGGGCCTCCCATTCCTGTCAGAGTTGGTGGAAGTGGCAGGGCTTGTCCTGGTGCGGAGGCCGCCTTTGCCTGAAGGGCCAGTTCTCGGCATTTTCAGAATCTGCTGCTGGTCAGCTTGGAAGAAGGCCCTCTTGGCTTCCACACAGCCATTCTTGAAGCCCCGGGAGCCCAAGGCATCAGGGCGTCTATAGGTGTCTGGGATGTAGTCTCTGTCTAAGGGCCACCGGGCCCTACATGCAGGCTCCTGCCAGGAGGCACCAGGACCCCGACTCAATCAAGGGGCCACCTCCTTCGCTGCAGTTTCTCTGGCCGTACACACAGTTGCTCAGCCACAGGGGCAGGGCACGCCTGAAGGCCTGGGGGCCTCAGTTATTGGCCTCAGGCCCACTGTTGTCCTTGGGGTGCATCCCGCCAGACCAGCAGGACTCCCTGAAGTCGCCTTTCCTTCCCGTGGCCTCCTCCCACTCAGAGAGCATGCCCTTATCCCTAGACTCAGTGCCTCGCTGCTGCTGCTGCCGCTTGGAAAGCTCCTCCTACTCAGAGTCCTTGCTGTGGGTCTCGCTGGTGAACCTCCACTGGGGCTTGTCCTGAGGGAAGTCATCCAGTGGCTCAAACTCCTGCAGACCTCAGCCCTGGCCACTCCTCTGGCTTCCACTGTAGAGGCCCAGCACCCCAAAGATGCCACCCCTCCACAGGCTGCTACCAGTGGGCTGTCAGTGGAAGGTCAACCCTCAGAACCCATGGCTATGGCTGCGGGCTGGCCTCCGGGCCCCAAAGCCTTGCTTCTCATCAATGAAGATCCAGTTATTCCTCCTGGTCATGAGTGGGTGGCTGGCCTCCCTGAAGGATCTGGCCTCTGGGGCCCCACCAGGGTTGTTCTCCCCCTCGGGATGGCTGGCCTTATGGTCCGAGCTGGAACAGACTGAGCCCTGGTCCTCTGAGGTGGCTGGGCCCACACTGGCCAGCACGGGGTCATTCTTTTGGTCCTCGTCCTCAGCCACTTCATGGACAGGCCCCATCTCCTGGGACAGCTGGGTGCTCCCTTCTGCCAGCTCACCTTACTTTCACAGGAATGAGCCATAACACATGCGCTCAACCCCACCCTGTGGCCCTGCCCCAAGGTTCTGTGGGATTTGCCTCTGACCCCAGGATTCCTCCTGGGCCTTCAGTCACCATCAGAGCCTCTCACATGAAAGCACCCAACCATCCTCGTCTCACTCTCCTTCCCCAGAGCACACTGGTCCCTCCCAAGGCGCCCCTTCCCTGAGGGCAGTGTCTCCCAGGACAGGGCCTCCTCCCAGAGTTCATCTCACTGAGGACCGAGATTCCTCCTTCAGCTGCAGGGCAGTAGGACCAAACAACGCCTCACCTGAAATGCACACCCATGGCCAAATTGTCGCTGGATTTCAGGTGGGTCAGCGAGTAGCCCTTGCTCTGCAAGGCCATGTAACCCTCGGGGCTCCACACAGGGGCGGGATCAATGGCAGTCACCTTCCTTTCCAGCAGCGGGGCACACAGCACTGGTCCTCAGCATGACAGCCGGTCCCACTGAGGGAATCCAGGGGCTTTATGGATTTCATCAATCCTGAAGGAAGCAATCAGCCAATCGTTTACCTCATTGAGCAAGCCATGGGCCGCCCACAGGCCCAGAGGAGACAAGCTGCCCTGACCATCATGCAGATACAGCACCCCACCTGCTTCACGTCATCTGATCACAGAACCTCTGAAGGCACACAACACAATCTGAAAGGCCTGTTCAAAGACCTTGGAGGTCCAATCTTAGTTCCCAATGAAGAGTCCCTATGTTGAAGGGAAGAGTCCCTATGTTCAAGAGTATAAGAAACTGGCAAATGGAAACAGGACATAACCAACTAGAGAGCTCATGGCTGGTGGCAGAAAGCTAAGGGGTCAGGCAGCTAGCAGTGGGAGATGCCCGAGGGTCTTTTGCACAGACACAGGAAAGATGAGCTACACTCCAGGAAGTCCACACACACCAAGGAGCCAGCATCTGTTTGCCTCCAAACCCTGCAAGAAGATTCAGAAAGGGGTCTGGGCTTCAGCTCTGCTTGTTTCTGCCCCTGAGGTTACAGTGATATACCACATTCTATCCAGGGAAGGGGAGAAGGGAGACACACAGATGACACTCAACTTTTAACTTGCCCAAGGAGACAGGGATACACTGACATCTCAGTCCAATCAGATACAAATCAGCCGGGGAGACAGCACCCCCCACCAGGGCCCGTCTGTACACTTCTTCCTGATGGGATGCTGTAGACAACAGTAAAGGTCTCCCATTGGGCCAGAGTCTGTGTAGAAAAGAGGGTCTGATTTTTCAGATACTTCACAAAGTTAATTACTGGCTGCCAATGTTTTTGTACCCATTTTTAAAGCTGAGATAATCTGATCAGGAAAATGGTTCTGCATCAGGCCAGTAGTTTCAGTTTTGGAGTGCTCTGTCCAAATGTGATCAATATATGACTCCAGCACAAAGGTAGTCTGAGTCATGTGGTGGTGAGGACCCTCTCTGGAATCCTAAAATTACACACCAGTTACTAAGTATTGATTACAAGGTATGCAGAACTGTTCAGCACTACACAGACCTGTTTTTGCAATATGGCAGCTCATATTACCTGAAAAAAACCTCTTGTCACAAAAACGCTGGACAAAACATATTACACATTTCACTTGCAGAGCTCTGCTCCCCCAAAACCAGGAAACTCCCAGGGAGCTGAAACCACAGCCATGGGCAAGAGCCATGGGCCAGAGCAAGGGCTCCCTAGAGGGGAACCAGGGACACATCTGTCAGATGCAGAAATCTATAGGTGTGCTCCTAAACACCAACCCCTCACCCTCCTGACAAGAGATGGGGCTTCTCTGCACAAGGCAGAGAGCTATAGCTGAGGTGCTGCTTACACAAAGACCCTCAAAGGGCTATGTGTTCAATTTCAAGACAAAAAAACCCTCATGCTCTTTAGGAGAGGGAGATGACTGAGCTAGTGTCCTAGCCAGGGCCAGGGAAGGGAAAACAGTCCCCTGTGAGGAATTCATGGCCACATGCCAGCTTTCATGCAGGCTTGGGGGCAGCAGAGTGGAGTTCAGATTTACACTCCTAGAATTCTCCAGAAACTTCCTGAGGTACAATAAAAGGTAGTTCTAGGCGGGCAGAGGAAAACATAGAGCCACCCTGGAAGGATACACTATCAAAGAAAGCTACACAGAATCCCCAAGGTAAGAATAGCTCTGCTGGAAATGAACTCATGAGTCAAAACCCCCAGAACATTGCGGGGAAAGCAATCCACCACAAGTCCACAGCAAGTGCATAGGATCGTGCACTGTCCCCAAGAACTTCAAACAGATCAAAATGTTAAACACCAGAGAATTACTGTTTACATTATTAAAAGCATAAAAGAAAGAATTGAAAACTCACAAAAATGCAAGACACAAGAATAAAAATCTGAGGGGAAAAGTCTAGTAATAAAAATACAGTCACTGAAATTAAAAACCCCCTGGACAGTAAAAACAAATAAAAACAGCAGATTAGACACAGTTGGAGATAACATGGAATTAGAAAATATTTCTAAGCATTTTCCCAGAAGGTACTACATAAATCAGCTCTCATATATTCAAGAGACTTGGAGGCAAAGTGAGAAGTATCATGATGCAGATATTTGTATAGCACAATAAGTACAAATAATCTAAGTGGATGACCTAGGAAGAAAGGATACAAGAATGAAAAAAGGGAAATAGTGAACATGATAATTATAAGAGAAACTCCCAGAAGGGATGAAAGCCATACAACCTTAGATTTGAGCACCATGAATTTTAAGCAGAATAAAGTAAGGATAGATATAGATACATGTTTAGACACAGCAGTTTGAGAAAGAACTACAGGAGACCAAAGACAGAGAGATCTTAAAGTAACACAAACCAGATACAGGAGCCACAAGAAAAGGAATACTATCTTCACAGTCCTAAAAGAAAGTAACTGCAAACCTAGAGTTCTATACCAGCTACACTATCGTTCAAGAGAAAGGCGGTCGTAGGTGAAAAATAGTGCTCAGTCGTTCAGTCGTGTCGAACTCTTTGTGGCCCCATGGACTGTAGCCAGTCAGGCTCCTCTGTCTATGGGATTTCACAGGCAAGAATACTGGAGAGGGGTGCCATTTTCTCATCCAGGGGATCTTCTAGACCCAGGAATGGAATCCATGTCTCCTGCATTTTCAGGTGAATTCTTTACTACTGGCACCACCTGGGAAGCCCATGAGAAGAATACGTATTGCCAAAAAAGTTTCCTAGAGGCCTTGACAGAATGTACCTTCTGAAAAAATAAATGGAACCCAGATGGAAGGATAAGCAGCAAAGAAACTAGTGAATATACAGGCAGATCTGAACAAGCATAGACTGAATAAAAGAACAAAGATAATAATTTGGTAAGAATCAAAACAAGGGAAAAATTTAAATTCCAGGAAAAAATTACAAGACTCATGAATTAGAGCTCAGGTTCAGGGTAAACTGATAAGCCTTTGTTAAGTCAAGGCTGCTTGTTAGAATTTAACCTAACCACTCACAGTAGAAACAGAATGTAGAAGGAAAACAAACAAAACGAATCAGAAAACTTGACACTCCCTCCCTCAATCCAAGGGGAACAACTTTGGCAACTAAAGTCACAGATGCTCAATGTGGGTACCTTAAATGTACAAAGATATTCTCCTCCAAAAAGGGCTCAGGCTGACAATAAAAAGTTGGGGAAAAAAGATACCACACAAAGACTAATTGAAAGAAAATTGGAATGAAATTATGATCAGATAAAGTAGACATTAAAGGTAGAAAACCCAAGTAACAAATGTGCTATACAAAGATATAAGAAACAAGATGCAGTCATCCCAAGCCTATACACTTCCAGGTAGGTAAAACAACAACTGACAGGTTTATAACATTTGACAAATCCACAATCATAGTGGAAAATGTCCACACACCTCTTAGTAACTTATCAAAGGGATAAAAAAGTGTGATGATATTTGTACAGCACAGTTAGCAAGCACACTTTAACAGACCATGTTCAATAGGAGAATACATTCTTTTCAAGCCCCTGAGTGAAGTTTGATCTGCCACTTGTTAAAAATAAAAGTTTTACTGGAAAGCAACCACACCCATTCACTTACTATTGTCTGTAGCTGTTTCTGTTCTACAACAGCAAAACTGGAGTAGCAGTTCATCGACTAAACTATTTATTATCTGGTATTAATAGAAAATAGTTATGACTGCTGGTCTATATCATACAGACCATGATATATGGCCAAAAGGCAGCCACAGTAGAAATTAGCATCATATGGGTGATGTTAAAACTCTGTATTTGGAAATTTTACAACGTACCATTAAAAATCACTCAAAATCAGACTAATATTTAGAACTGAACAATAATAAAAATGTTATTTTAAAATTCAGTGGTTCATAAACTCAGGTGAGACATAAATTCATCAGAAAACTCAGAAACTAGTGATCTAATTAATCATCCAACATAATTGGATAAATAACAAAATAATTTCAGTGGAAAAAATGGGGGGAGGCAGAAATTAATGAAATAAAAACCAAATAAAAGACAGGAATTGAGAACCTCAAAAGATACATTTTTTAAAATGACATTTAAAAAATGACATTTGACAAACCTTGGGAAAGACTAATCAAGGAAAAGAAAGAACACAAAGAATGGAAAGAGGGACAAAACTACATGGCAGAGATACGAAAATTAATTAAGAATATTTGTGATTCATAATCTTAAAGTCTCTTCCTAACAATTCTTTGGGAGAGGTACTATTATACCCTCATTTTGCAAACAAGGAAGTTAAAACTCAGAATGGATATGTGAGTTGCAAAGAGGTCATACTGGAATCCTGGTGGGGTCTGTCTACCTCCCAAGGCAACGCCCTTGACCACACCACATATCCTGGCCTTCCACTGCACCTTGGTGATTACCCGAGGAATGCAGGGCCTAGGGGTAGAAATCCACTGGGGCCTGAGTGGGCGGGATCCATGGGTCCATGTAGAAGCCCAGTATCTGGGGGTGGTGCGGGTAGAAGGTGTGCTACGGGTGGGATGGTAGAGGGTATGCTGGCTGCCAGTGCTGCATCGTGTACAGCTGCTCCTGGCAGAGACAGAGACCTGGCTGCACAGGTGCTGCAGAGCAGACAGTCTGCGGTGCACGCACATACACTCTTCCAGGAAAAACCCACCCAGACAGACGACCAGAGAGGGGAGGCCCCAGTGTATGCATGAAAACGTTCAGGCTCAGGCCCTCTCCCAGGATGGATGCATGGTCATGCCATTGTCACACGGGACCCTGGGGCTCCCCCACTACACACGGTAGCTTGGATGCTCACACAGATCAAAGGCTCTCTTGGTGCTGACACGTGACCAGCACACCTCCAAGAGAAACTCTCCCCGATGCTCCTCCCCGCTCCCAGCCCCCACTGCCTCTTCAATCCACTCTCCACACTCCGATGCCCTGACCATGGCCGGAGTCTTCCTGGGTTCTCCACAGCTCTCCATCTAACAGCTGGAATCCCACAGGGATCTACAGGGTTCTGTAGGTCCTGACCCAACTGCCTCTCCAGCATAACCTCCCATGACTGCCCTGGCCTCCAGTCCACATACCTGCCTGCCCACCTGCTTCAGGCCTTGGAAACATGCTAGGCCATCTCTTCCCTGGGCCCCAAACCCACTCACCCACACCCCTCCTTCAGGTTTCAGCCTAAAGAGCACTTCCTTTGGGAAGCCTGACACAGGTTCTAAGAAAGATCAGGTCCCCTGTTCTCGGCTCTCACTGCACTGGTGTTTCTCCTGTGGTTTCTCCTGTGGCCTCCCTCCCTACATCAGGAGATTGTGTGCCAAGTTCACTGCAGTCCACTCACCTGTACCACGGGATGTGGTGCAGAAAAAGTTCATTGCATAAATGGATGAACATAACACATCAATAGAGTATTAAAACTCAAGGACCTAGACCTAGTGAGGGTTCATTTCAGACCCTGGTCCACAGCACCCCTGGGGCTTCCCTCACAAGTGCATCCTGAACCAGCATCCTGGCTGGACATAGGTGCCGTCAAACAAGCAGGAGAGCTGACCTAGCACATCCTATCTTACCAGCCTGCTGGCTCAACTCCAGCCTGGGCTGGGTTCCCTGGGTGGCTCACCGGTGCTCACAGCACCTCTTAGGAGCACTTGACACTCAGTAAGCAGAGCTCTCCCAGGATCTGCCCACAGCTCTTCCTCCTATTTAGACCCCAGGTCCCCAGGGGAAGCTGACCAGACAGTCTGTTTGCCAGACTCCCTCAGGCTACTCTGGCACGTTCAGACTTCCTCCTACTCTTCAGGAAGGATTTACCTGTCACTGCCCATCCCTACCTTCCCAAGAAGACTTCCCTAGAGTAGCTGTTATGACTGTGTCTGGCTGGAGTGATTCCAGAGATCTCTCCAGTTGGCAATAAATCTTCACCAAATCAAGGAGTGAGCATGGTGCCTGCTTACAGTACAAAACTACAACAGCACAATGAATGTACATAACTCTCTAGAACATAGGCCACAGTGGGCCTCTGGAATGCTTCCTAAGAACCCAAGAAAAATAGGGTCTGGGGAGAAGGTTGTAAAGGCATCTTTAAAAAATTCTGGGGAAAGGTGGAAACTTTGATCTGTTTCCTCAGGGCACCCACACTTTGGAACATTTTTGTTAGGTAGTTAGAATAGGAAAAAGGAGTCCAGAATGGTGGTGGCTAAAAGACAAGGAAGGGAAAAGCCCATGAAATAGAACAAAGGAAGGTCTGAGGACCAGAGTGAGGATCTCAGGTAGAACAAAGAGCACTCCTGGCTTGCCCAATTTACACAGGGCAGGCCCAGGGGAAGCAAAAACACGCAAAACAAGGAGCCAAAGGCTGGGGGTCGCTCTCTCTCCTGCATGCTCGCTCTCTCTCTCTCTCTCTCTCTCTCTCTCTCTCTCCTCTTCACGTCTTTTGGCTCAGCATGCTCTCATGCCTCCAGGATGTACTTTCCTTTTATTTTCTAAATAAAACTGAGCTGTAACACAGAGCTGTTAACTCTGATCTGTCTGAGAGCTATAACACAGTCTGTCCCAGAGCTGTGACATGCCAAGGGCTTTAAGGTCCGTCATTTCAAAATTTTGTTGTAAGGAGACAGAACTCCCCTGACTTCCCTGCTGTCTCAGATGGTAAAGTGTCTGCCTACAATGCGGGAGACCAGGGTTCAATCCTTGGGTTGGGAAGATCCCCGGGAGATGGAAATGGCAACCCACTTCAGTATTCTTGCCTGGAAAATCCCATGGACAGAGGAGCCTGGGGTCGCAAAGAGTCGGACATGACTGAGCACTTTCTTTTCTGACAATTTTTGACTGCTAACAATAATTTACCAGACTTCCCTGGGGGTCCAGTGTTTAAGAATACACCTTTCAATGCAGGAGATGTGCATTTGATCCCTGGGCAGGGGACTAAGATCCCACATGCCACAGGGCACCTAAGCCCATGCTCTGCAACCGGAGAAGCTGATGTGCCACCACAGGGACCCAGCACAGCCAAAACAGAGAGAGAAAGACTCAATATTTTAAAAACATTGAGGCAACACCAAGAAAGATACTACTGGACTGCTTATAAACTAGTCTACCGGCATCGAAGAACCCCTCACTGCCATGCAGAATGTCAGGGCTTCATTCCTTCTGCTTCACACTGACCTGTCCAATGCCCCACACAGCTAGATAAGCAGCACTGTTAGGACCAGAATCCAAAGCTGTTTGACACAAAACCTACAAACCTCTGCCCTTAAGTCAAAGCCAACATGCCTCTCTAGTGCTCTCCACACAGCCCCCAGGCCTCTTTCTCCTGTGGAGACTCCAGGGTGGGGTTGCTGTCAGTGTGAAGAGTAGCCACGTTGTACAACTCTGAATGAAAAAAACACTCAGACACCACCGACCATTCCTTTCAACACTAGACAACATGGCCCGTAAACTACCAACAATGGTTTTCATTCAGAGGATGAATTACCTGGAGAAATGAAAGGCCGGGGCTGATCTCCAAGGCTCCTAGTCTCCACCTCCTTGCTGGCAACTGGGGTATAGGAGGGTACATTTAATTGTTTGCTTTAATTGAAGGGGCCTGGGATATGGAGGGGCAGGTCTGTTTACCATATGGGCTAAGCATCTCCTGTTTACCTGTTGCTGCTGGTGCTGGAACCTGCAGGGAGTGACTTTTGCTACTTGCTGAATGCCTGCTCAGGGGACCCAGCCTCCCTGGGCCCCTCCTCACTGCTGCCGCTCTTAGCCACTGCTGGAGGAGCTGTGGGGGTGTCTTCTGAAAATGTGCTGGTGGTCTCCTGAGCAGAGAACTCAGGGGAGCCTACAGAACAAGTAAGTGGACAAGCGGCCAGGTGAGCTCATGGAAGCTTGGCTGAGTGAGTATTGAATGGCAAATGCTTTTTCTTGTTGGCATATACTTTCCACTGCTAAACTATTTGCATCCCCAAACCTCGGCACTGGGCTAACACTTCCTATGCCCAAACTCAAAGACTCCCCTGGCCCCCCACCATCACAGATGAGAAAATGAAGGGTGGAGAGATCAGCTGAATTGCCTGAAGTCGTATGGTCAGGAGTAGAGCTGGGATGTAATTCCAGGTGGGAGAGAGAGTCTATTAAAATGGATCCAGCACAACAGAGCAGTTGGGGCCTCAATGAGAGACCACGTGCCCCCACCTCCACCCATAGCCATGTGAGTCAGGCTGGCCAGGCAGCCCCTCTGAGGATGACAGCCACACCTATGCCATGGGGCTTCTGTGAGCATTAAGTAGGCCAGTCCACAGAGTGCACTTCAAACGGAATGCTCCCCACAGTCCCTGAGACTGTGCCCCTTGGAATCCCCTGCTGTCTTCCCCATCCCAGCATTGCATTCTTTTTTCCAGCTTTATTATAATTGATGTTTGCATTCTTAAGAAATCTACTGCAGAGAGCAAACACCAGTGCAAAGCCTGGGGTTGACGGCAGCTTCCCAGAGGAATGCTGATGGGCAGGGCAGGTGTAAAGGAGCAGGGGACACACCCCACACCCAGACCCACTCTGCACCCTGCTGTCCACTCCCTGACTCTCTACTTCCCCCTCAGTGAGTCCCTACTCTGGGCCCAGGCTTCCCTTAGACGTCAGTGACACGACATGACATTTACAGAAGGACCAGAGTCTGAGTTCCTTGGCCAGAAGGGCACAGACGACCACCAGGTCACTGGTACGCCCTCCATCTTAGAAGCTTTCAGTGACTAAAACTATCATCTGGCCCATGAGGTTTCAAAGTGATTATATATAAAAACAAACAACAACAAAAAAACACATCTCTAAAAATATCTCTTTGAGGTATTTTATCTACTTTTGAGTCTCTCATTGATTGTTAGTTACTAGACAACCACCAGGGTGCCAATGATGCAGTGTGAAAACCTCTCAATTCTGGGAAGATTTCTCACTGATTTGCAGGAAGTGAGGCTGCAGGCAGAATATGCAGCAGTACAAAGGATGGGCCGGGTCCCTGGACCCCAGGCGCTGGAAGTCTAATGACATACGACTGGCAGAAAAACAGACAACTTCTTGTTTTGAGCGATAGCTACACAGATGAATGTAACTGTCAAAAGTCATCAGACATAAAAAACCAAGATCTGTGACTTTTCTTATATTTCAGTTGTTATCGTTCAGTCGCTAAGTCTTGTATGACTCTTCTGCAACCCCATGGACTATAAGGTTCAAGAAAAAGGCTGCCACTGGTTTAGAATAGTGCTCAGTCACTCAGTTGTGTCTGACTCTTTGCGGCCCTATGGACTGTAGCCCACCAGGCTCCTCTGGCCATAAGTATTTCCCAAGCAAGAATACTGGAGTGAGTTGCCATTTCCTTTTCCATGGGACAGTCCCGACCCAGGGATCAAACCCATGTCTCCTGCATTGGCAGGTGGGCTCTTTACCAGTGAGAAGCCAGGGAAGCCCTTTATGTAAAGTACACCTCCATAAAAGCAGTAACTAACAGTGATTGTAGACAGTGACTTTTCTCCTAAAAACTAACTTGTCATAATCCAGAAACAATTACTACAAGATTATAAATGTCTAATTTAGAAGCACAAAGGTAATTTTTACATAATATAATTGGGGCCAAGTGTGTACTCTCCTGCATTGCCACGACTGCTGCCATCTGTCCAGGCACCGATGGTAATGCCCATGTACTGTCTCACTGCGAGATTCCACCAAGACACATCTCACCCCCTGGTGCTCAGGACACCTTGCAGATGATCCCTAAGGCACACCCCTGATTATTCCCTTCAGAATTTCCTGGAAATGAAATACCAGAATCAAAGGGTATGTGAATATCATCAAGACTACAGATGTGCCTTTCAAAATTGCCTGAAGTGAGCTATCATCTTATAAACTAAATGTTCTGTAAAACATTTAAGCTATGAAAATATTTTCCAAAATTTGGATTCATGAAATGATAAGAGATTTTATCTTTGTCCAGTCTAGATAATAATAAAAACGTTCAAGATAATTCAGTATTCTTAGGATGAGATGGCTAGATGGTATCACTGACTCGATGAACACAAGTCTGAGTGAACCCTGGGAGTTGGTGATGGACAGGGAAGCTTGGCGTGCTACAATTCATGGGGTCGCAAAGAGTTGGACACAACTGAACGACTGAACTGAACTGAACTGAACTGATGCACAGATCAAAGTAAGAAAAAAAAACTTTCTTTTGAATACTTAGCAATCAAATACGTGAATGAAATCTGAGTTAATTGCAAAATAATTTATAAGAGCTATACTGTGTGTATTTTCACTTTTGTGTCCCCTGTACTGAGCACAGTGCTTAGTGTGATATATGATATGTGCTCAGCATAAAAGACTCAAGATAAAGGGCATTTCCACTTTAGAGGAAGGTGTGGAACAGGAGTCCTTTATATAGCAAAGTGCACTGAAAATGACAAGTCTGCCAAGTTTATTTAAATTAATGCCTTCCCCTCCACAGCTCTGCCCTTCCTGCTCAGTTCCATCCCAAAGTCACGCAATGTGGCAGAACCAGGCAGGCACCTGGTGCTGGGGGGTCAGACAGCTCAGGGCAGGTGGTCAGAGCCCTCAGGGCAGGTGAGCAGGGTGTTCACATGGAGACGCGGCTGATGAGGAAGGTAAAACCCAATCAAGTGGGATGAGGAAGGAACTTCTAGAAGAGAGGGCTCAGCAGGGAAATTTAGGGCCTCCAGGAGAGGGCAAGCTGACATCTGAGGGGCTGAGGAGGGCACTTGTGCAAGGGAGACTGTGAGGGTAGAAATAGGGAGACTAGGGAGATAATGGGAAACAGCCAGAATGAAGAGCATGTGTGTGTGTCTCACATGTGTGTGTCTCTCACAAACATACATTCTCTAACTCTGTGTGTGTGTCTCTCTGTGTGAGTGTCGCTCTCCCACTTGTGTGTGTGTGTGTCTCTCTCTCCAATACATACATTCCCTAACTGTCTATGGAAAAGGCCAGAAGCAGCGGCACTCCTGGTGCCCATGTACTGGTTTATAAGTGTCATTAAAGGCTGACTCCAAGGCCAACGTTAGGTAAGGACAAAATGAGCTTGGAAAAGCTTGTTCTACCAGAAAGCAAGGAATCCCTCAAAAAATAATAGAGCCATGTGAAAAGCACAAGGCTGCAAGCCTGAAGCTCCCAAACCAAAGACAGCCTGAACATCTGAAGAAACAATTAATATTAATTAACTAATTAAAATTAATTAATTAAAAATTTGATGAGAAACAGGATATTCATAGTCTTAAAGTAACTAGCTGCAAAACTGCTATCAATTATGAATCTGAAGTGCATGTGAAAGCTCCATGTTGTGAAACCCAGTAGCCACCACCTCAATCCTGAGATCAAAGTAAGGCTGTCACAGCAGGCAGAGAGGGACCAGGTTCACTCATGTGGGAGCAATGAGAAGAGTCAATGCCAGTTCTGAGAGACTCTAGCCAAAAAAGGGAAGCCTTGAACCTTACCACGAGGAAGCTCCAGACAAACCAGACTTGAGGCACACTGCACAAAGCAGTTGGCTTCTGATCTTCCAGAGCTTCAACCTCAGGAAAGTTAAGCAAAGGCTGAGGGATGCTGAAGGACGCCTGACCCTGACCCAGATTCCTGTGCATCAAGACCATCGACTGGACAGTGGGGACAGTGGGACAGGGTCTGAGGACAAGATGGCAGTGGTACGTCAATGCTAGCTTCTAGACTTGACTGTGCTTACCTAAGAGGCGTCCTGTGGTGACAGAGCCTGATCAGACTAGCAACTTACTCTTCAAATGGCTCAGGAAAAAATATTATGTGTATTACACCAAGTTTTCTGTAAGTTTGTGACTGCTCTCGAAATCTGAAAAGAATAATTTTTAACTCTAAAAAACAAGAGGGACTTCCTTGGGACTTCCCTGGAGGTCCAGTTGTTAATACTCTGCACTTCCAATGCAGGGGGCTGGAGTTCAGTCTCTGGGCAGGGAACTAGATCCCACATGCTGCACAGTGCATTCAAAAAACAAACAAACAAACAAACAAAAAAGGAGGGAGGTTCAAGAGTGAGGGGACATATGTATACCTATGATTGATTCAGAAATAGGGAAAAAAAAAAACAACAAGACAATACTGTAAAGCAAATATCCTCCAATTTAAAATAGCTTAGAAAAAGAGAGAGAGAAATGTCCACTTAGAATTTTTCTGAAAACCGACCAGACCACTGAACTCAGTGAAACCTAATTGAATGTCTATCTGAAAGAGTTAGACTCTGTCTGTAGTGACCAGGTACACACCACATTGAGTCCCCAAGCTGGCCACTACTCAGTGTTCTCTGAGCAGGTTGAGACTCCTCCTGCACTCCCCCACCCGTGATGGGCTCCTGAAAATTCCTTGGCTCCAACCCTTCCTGTTCATTGTAAATGGACAAAACAGGGTTTCAGGTGACCTGCTGGAGTCTCTGCCTTGGATCTCTGGTCAACTGAACTTGGAAAGGGCTTGCACGTGCCTGTCCCCCACCTAAGTGGGCACAGAATCCCCCCCACTCCCCTGTGCCCATGGGACCTGGTAGTCAGGGCCTGAAGCCCAAGTGTGCAGCTTCCTGGAAGGCAGCTCAGGTTCTGGCACCTTCTGGATGACACAGGCCATGCTTCCTGTTTCACTTCAGTATTTTCCTTCCTCTTGGGTGCACTTGGCATCAGCACCGTCTGCAGAGCTCAAGGACAACTGCCGCTGCCTCCTGGGGTCCCAACTGTTCCTAGAAGGAATCACAAAGTGTTGGTTTTCCTGGTTGGCCCAGGCACAGTCTCATCTTCCCGGTCAGACCATTAGGAATTCTAAAATTAGCTTCTACAAACCGATTTCCTTCATAAAAGATCCACCCCACACCCCCTTTAGGGGTGAGAAGACATGCCCCGAGCACCTACACAGCAACCACTTTACCAGTCACACAGGCGTGTCACTCTTTGTGACTCAATGGTTGGCAGCACTCCAAGCCTCCCTGTCCATCACTCCAACCCCCAGAGTCCATACAAAATCATGTCCATTGAGTCAGTAATGCCATCCAACCATCTCATCCTCTGTTGTCCCCTTCTCCTCCTGCCCTCAGTCTTTCTGAGCATAAACGGTCTTTTCAAATGAGGTACCTCTTTGCATCAGGTGGCCAAAGTATTGGAGTCTCAGCTTCAACATCAGTCCTTCCAATGAACACCCAGGACTGATCTCCTTTAGGATGGACTGGTTGGATCCCCTTGCAGTCCAAGGGACTCTCAAGAGTCTTCTCCAACACCACAGTTCAAAAGCATCAATTCTTCGGTGCTCAGTTTTCTTTATACCCCAACTCTCACATCCATAAATGACGACTGGAAAAACCATAGCCTTGACTAGACGGACCTTTGTTGACAAAGTAATGTCTCTGCTTTTTAATATGCTATGTTGGTCTTAACTTTTCTTCCAAGGAGCAAATGTCTTTTCATTTCATGGCTGCAATCAACATTTGCAGTGATTTCAGAGCCAAAAAAAAAAATAAAGTCAGCCACTGTTTCCACTGTTTCCCCATCTATTTGCCATGAAGTGATGGGACTGGATGCCATGATCTTACTTTTCTGAATGTTGAGCTTTAAACCAACTTTTTCACTCTCCTCTTTCACTTTCATCAAGAGGCTCTTTAGTTCTTCTTCACTTTCTGCCATAAGGGTGCTGTCATCTGCATATCTGAGGTTATTGATATTTCTCCCGGCAATCTTGTTTCCAGCTTGTACTTCCCCCAGCCCAGTGCTTCTCATGATGTACTCTGCATATAAGTTAAATAATCAGGGTGACAATATGCAGCCTTAAAGTACTCCTTTTCCTATTTGGAACCAGTGTGTTGTTCCATGTCCGGTTCTAACTGTTGCTTCCTGACCTGCATACAGGTTTCTCTTTACCAAGTCAGCCCTAAACACACAGCTCTAGGCAGGATGCCTCACACCCATTTCTTCATCTACTGCAAAAACAAACAAAGAAAAACGCCTCTACTTCCTCCATTTTAAATGATTGGTTACTGAGCCTCCAGGATGTTCGGAAGCTGTTCACAAGAAATAGCTAGCAGAGTTGAACCCAGGACTCCCACTGCAGGGCTTTCTGTCTATGCCAAAGCCCCATCCCTTTGCTGAACAAATGTCCCTCACAACAGCAGAAGGTGGTTTGCTGTGTGATGCACTAGAAAGAGCAAGAGGAGCAATGCACACACTGCATGGAGGAGGAGGAGACAGATGCCCAGCAGAGGCTATGGGAAGGCTCACTGAGTAGTGCTCACTTTAAAAGGCTGCAGTATAAACAAAGGCTCTGCGACAAAACACATGTGCATCTACTCGCACCTCTTCGACTGCAAAAGTGGTGCCCAAAATCCCAGCAGGAGTACAGAGAAAGCCAGGGAATCAGGCCTAGCTAATAAATCTGCTCATGTGTGCATGTGCACACGCACACACACATGCGCGAATGCTCCAGAGGTAGACGGAGATGGGGCAGGTGAGGAGGGTCAGGAGACCAGAGACAGGGCAGCGACTGCCAGTGCCTCCTGACAGCACACCAAGAGATGTGGTGACCACCAAAGGTCCCTTTCCCTTCCAGGAAAGACCTGAGTCTATCGAAGACAATGAATAAGACACCAGTTGAGGGTGACAGGGAAGGAGGGACCAGCCGGCCAGGCTCTGGATGGTACAGGAAAGAAAGAATGTGGGTCCCACTGGCCCCTCAGACCCTGTAGCAGGTCAGTGCACTATGGACAAGGGCCAGCCTCATTGAATGGTTAGGCCCTGTCCATTCAGGACACCCTCTCTGGACTCCAGGTGGAGGTGCTGCTGCCCCCAGTGCCCACCTGGGTCTCAGGAGGTGGAAGAGACACTGGGTTGTCCTTTCCATCTCCTGCCCAGAGAATGACAAAGGCCAGTTCCCAAAAGTCAGAGCAGGGTGGGCAGAGTGACTGCTTGGGTCTCACAGGGTCCTTGTGAAGAGGGGTTTACTCCTGACTGGATCCTTCTTGGCTGGTTCTCTTTCTGTGTTGTCGTCACATCAAATCTCACAAAGACAAGGCAGTCCAGGTGCCCACAACATCACTCTCCCAGGTGCAAACAACTCTCCTTATTTATTATGGGCAGGGAGACAGGGTGGCTAGCGTGACGTTCCCCTGAACCAGAAAAGAGACACTCTAGATTGTGTCTCTTCTACCACCTGAGACCCAGGGCACTGGGGGCAGAGCACCTCCACCTGGGGTACGGAAAGGGTGTGCTGATGGACAGAGCCTAACTGTCCAGTGTGGCTTCAGGGCGTATGGGCAAGAGGGACACTAACTCCTTTATAAATATTTCACACAACCACTGAGTTCCTTTCGGGTTTTGGTTTCAGATCTTTTCGATATGGTCCATTTTCAGAGGCTTTATTGAATTTGTTACAATATTGCTTCAGTTTTATGTTTTGATTTTTTGACTGCAAGGCATGTGGGATTGTTCCCAAATCCAAGCTCCCTCTGCTTGTCTCACAACAGGCCAATAAATCAGAGGCAAGGTGCTGAGGCCTGGAATACGAATTTACTTGGAAAGCTGTCAGACTGAGAAGATAGCAGACTAATATCTCAAAGAAACCATCTTGTAAGGGTCTGGATGCCAGTTCTTTTATAGAACACAGAGCTGGGGAGGTGATAGAATAAAAAGGCCATTATTCTGGCAAATATCTCCTGGAATGGCCAGTCTCGGGAGGAGATGTGTTACTTTCTCCCTTCCTGTAGCCATCCACAAGTGGACAGGTCCTGAACAAAGGTAGATGGTCAGAGTTTCCTGAGGCAGGCCATTACATATGGACAGTATCCCTGTAGTATACAAACCAACAGGAAACAAAGGTTAAAGTAAAACATTCAACGTGGAGTAAGATTTTGTTCTTCCCTATAACAATTCCCCAGGGTCAGTGTCCATTCCACAATCTTATGGAGAAAGGGGTGATAACTGTTCTAATTTCTCCATGAGTTACATCTTTTGGGGTGTGCCCACCACTGGTGCCAGTGTTCTGAAAGTCTCTACTTCATATGTTTAGACATAAACATATTTATAACATAAGTGTTGACAGTTATGTTTTATTCAGTAAGAATCTTTTAGGAATTCAAACCCAGAAGGTAGCATCTAAAGTTAAGGAATTTAGCACTTTTCTATGTATGCGAAGATGCACCAGCCATCTCAATGAAATCGTTCCCTTTGATGCACACCTTACCACCTGGGACCATTATCCTGTCTTCTTCCCGAGTTTCCTCAGGAATCACCTTGGGAAGTGGCTGCAGTCTGATGGCTGGTAGAGAGCAGGTATTCTTCTCCTTCCCTAGTTTCTTCAGGGCTCACCATGAGAAACGGCTGCAGTCTGATGGCTGATAGAAAGCACATATTGTTTTCCTTCCCGAGTTTCCTTAGGGCTTACTGTGGGGGGTATCTGCACTTTGATGGCTGCTAGAAAGCAGGTATTCTTCTTTCCCGAGTTTCCTCAGGGCTTACTGTGGGGAGTGGCTGCAGTTTGATAACTTCTAGAGAGTAAGAGGGGAACCTGGGTCCCCATTGAGATCATCTCAGCAGAGACAGCAAGCACATCCTGTGACTCTAGACAATCTTCCAATGTTCAGAGTCAGCGTTCAGCCTGCAGGATCCACAGCCATCAGCTCAGCCATCATGCTCTGCACTTAGTTGCTATGTAGCCCTGAAATCTACACTGCAGGAGGTCCTCTAAAGGCGGCATCCTTTTAAGCAAACTCTCAGTCACTTCCTCCAAGCCCAACCCAGCCCCAGCTTTGCTGAGAGGGTCTCACTGGGGATGCAAGTTCCCCCTCCTGTACTCCCACATTCCAGTCACCATCTGCAGTGATTTTGGAGCCCCAAAAAATAAAGTCTGACACTGTTTCCACTGTTTCCCCATCTATTTCCCATGAAGTGATGGGACCAGATGCCATGATCTTCGTTTTCTGAATGTTGAGCTTTAAGCCAACTTTTCCACTCTCCTCTTTCACTTTCATCAAGAGGCTTTTTAGTTCCTCTTCACTTTCTGCCCTAAAGGTGGTGTCATCTGCGTATCTGAGGTTATTGATAGCCCCAAATCCCATCAGCTTTGAAGAACCTGGGTCCTAACCTGAAGGGAGCTCGCTTCTTGTCAGCTTCAGGGACTACAAGTCCCTTCGTCGGCAGAAATACCAAATCCCCTAATGCTGCGAATCTCAAATACCTAGAGTAACCCCAGTTCCCCTCAGCCTGAAACACCCTAAAGATAGCACCTGCAGAGAGACCAAATTTCCTTTACCTTGGAGACCCTGAATACCTCAGCCTGGGAACTCTTAAAACTCTTTGCCCTCAAGACCTCCACTGTCCTGCTTGTCAGAGACCTAAAGTCCCTTAATTCGAAACCTCTGATTTCCTCAGCCTCAAAGATCCCAATTTCTCTCACCCTGTGCATTCTACATCAGCCAAAAGATCCCCAGTCCCCTCTGTCTGAAGATCCCAGTTCCTTCACCCCATGTGTCCCAGATCTTCTCAAGTGGAGTGACTTGTCCCTTAAACGTAGAACTCATGTTAGGCCCAGATTTTTCCGAGTCCCCAGGCAGAGATCCTCAAAGTCCTTCTTGAAGAAATGTCCCCTTTCCTGCACTGGAACAGAGCCCTGTTTTCAGCCTGGCCCCAGGCCAGCAGTTAGGGGCTTCCAGGTCTCCTCAGGACTCCCTCTGTCACCCACATACACATCCTCCCAGTGCTTTTCCTCAGAGGGGCTGAATTGTAGGGGAACCAAAGAAACCAAATCTTCTTCACATTAGGGCGGCCTGTCATAGCCGGTCAGGATCCGTCCACCCCACCACCAACACCCTCACTCCGACTTTCCCCACACCTTCCTGCCCTGGACACTCCACCCAAGGAAGACAGACCAGGCTCTGGACAGTGGTCTGGGCTATCTCAGCATCTTCTTCTTCCATAGGCACCTTGGCATTGAGGGAGTCCCATGGCCATGAGCCCAAACAGGTCTCCAGAGGAGAGCACTGAGGGAGATGCTGGGAGAACAGAGTGGAAGCCCACGGTGAGAGGCAGAGAAGGCAAAGCTGGGCTGTAATCCAGCTCCAAGGAAGGACACGGCACCAGTCCCTGAAGGATCACAGACTACTTGCCTGGGTAGCTGAGTGAACTTCTCTGTGAACGTAAACAGGATGGGAATGTCTGGTCCTGTCTGAGACAGTGGGGTGGAGTGGGACAAAACAGGAAACTAGCATCATCAACTGCTGTGTCCAGAAAGAGTTAGGAAAATGCTCAGTATTTGTTCAGTTAAGTAGGAAAGTCTTTGAACCTGTCTCACAGAGACCATCCAGTAGCTTCAGGCTACTCCCTGCTCAAAAGGTAGAGAAGTCAGCTCTAAGGTCTGACTTATATTAGGAAGTCACTGATGAAATCTATTATTTTCCTTAGGCCAGACATGCTTTCTAAGACATTTCCATATGCTTCTCCAAGGAAGAATGGGCAGAGATGGGAGAATGGGAAAAAATCCAATATAAGAATGTGAAAAGGAACTATGAAGTGCTGCTCGCTATAGGTAACAGGAAGTGCTGGGTGCCTGTGAGCCTGGGAAACATGAAACAGGTCTTCAGCCTCAGTGTTTCCTTGGCCCTCTCTTAGGTGGCTTCATCTGCCCACAGTTCCCTTTTGTGTGGAGACTAACCTGGAGGAAATTTTTATTGTTTTACCAAAGCGGGGTTGAACCTGGCAGTGCAAAGCTCACCTCTTGCTTTGTTTTACATTCTCCCAGCCCATCCTACTTATTTCCCTGACTTTGTGACACTTTCCATTGCTTCTGTGCTTTGTGCCTCCTTCTTAGAACATCTATTTTGCTTCTTTCCAGGTTTCAACCAGCTTTCATGCATCACTGCAAACAAGACATCAAACCCCAGGTAGATGACACTGAGGATTCTGATGAAGAATGGACACCATGGCAGCAAGGTGAGGGGCCAGGAGGATGTAGAGGTGTCTTCCTGAAACCAGCCTGGGCTAAGGTCTCAACTGCATCTCAGCCATCAGCAAAAAAAAAAAAAAAAAAAAA
>SJYO01028532.1:98240-120000 GCA_006410555.1 Capra ibex
AAAAAAAAAAAAAAAAAAAAACATAATTTTCAGCATTCTGAAGTGGTTGTGGCTGAATATTGACATAAGCCTGAATGAAGGTGAATATATAGGTTTTCCAGTGTAATTCTCAAAACGTTTTTGTTTAAAATCTATCATTCTTTTTAAAAAGAATTATTTTTGCTAAACATTCTTAATCAAAGGCAATTAAAGAAACCTTAAACTACAAATTCACCAAAGAGATTTTTAATACTAATCTCATAATAATTCTGTTATTGGGGGGTGGCACCTCTTCCCTCCTCCTCCTCCTCCTCCTCCTCCTTGCATTAATTCCGGTAGCAAAGGAGACACTGCTGCAGTTGCTGCCACCTCCAGGGTTTCTGGCTCTTTTCTCACCGCCTTAAATTCGGGTGTCTTTTATGAATAATCAAAAGCAGCAAAAGCCAACACTATCAGGCCAGCGTTTTAAAACCAGAAAAAGAGATGAAAAAGAGAGGTTTGACCCTACTCAGTTTCAAGACTGCATTATTCAAGGCTTAACTGAAATTGGTACTGATTGGCTCAGAGGTTAAAGCGCCTACCCGCAACGCGGGAGACCTCGGTTCGATCCCTGGGTCGGAAAGATTCCCTGGAGAAGGAAATGGCAACCCACTCCAGTATTCCTGCCTGGAGAATCCCATGGACAGAAGAGCCTGAAGGGCTACAGTCCACTGAGTCGCAAAGAGTTGGACGTGACTGAGCGACTTCACTTTCTCTTTCTGGAGCAAAACTTGATTACCGACGATATGCAGAAACTCTGACATTCTGGTGGCTGGCGGAATGCTGGCCCCAGGTGGTACACTGGCAGATGACATGATGCGTACAGATGTCTGTGTGTTTGCAGCACAAGAAGACCTAGAGACTATGCAAGCATTTGCTAAGGTTTTTAACAAGTTAATCAGGCGCTACAAATACCTGGAGAAAGGTTTTGAAGATGAAGTTAAAAAGCTGCTGCTGTCCTTAAAGGGTTTATCAGAGTCAGAAAAGAACAAGCTGGCTATGTTGACTGGTGTTCTTCTGGCTAATGGAACACTTAATGCATCCGTTCTTAATAGCCTTTACAATGAGAATTTGGTTAAAGAAGGGGTTTCAGCAGCTTTTGCTGTAAAGCCCTTTAAATCATAGATAAATGAAAAAGATATCAATGCAGTAGCTGCAAGTCTTCGGAAAGTGAGCATGGATAACAGACTGATGAAACTTTTCCCTGCCAATAAACAAAGCGTTGAACACTTCACAAAGTATTTTACTGAGGCAGGCTTGAAAGAGCTTTCAGAATATGTTCGGAATCAGCAAACCATAGGAGCTCATAAGGAACTCCAGAAAGAACTTCAAGAACAGATGTCCTGTGGTGATCCATTTAAGGATATAATTTTGTATGTCAAGGAAGAAATGAAAACAAACAACAACATCCCAGAACCCGTTGTCATTGGAATAGTATGGTCCAGCGTAATGAGCACTGTGGAATGGAACAAAAAGGAGGAGCTTGTAGCAGAGCAAGCCATCAAGCACTTGAAGCAATGCAGCCCTCTACTTGCTGCCTTTACAACTCAAGGTCAGTCTGAGCTGACTCTGTTACTGAAGATTCAGGAGTACTGCTATGAAACACTCATTTCATGAAAGCCTTCCAGAAAATAGTGGTGCTTTTTTATAACGCTGAAGTTCTGAGTGAAGAACCCATTCTAAAATGGTATAAAGATGCACACGTTGCCAAGGGGAAGAGTGTCTTCCTTGAGCAAATGAAAAATTTGTAGAGTGGCTCAAAAATGCTGAAGAAGAATCTGAGTCTGAAGCTGAAGAAGGTGACTGAATTTTGAAACTACACCCTCAGTAAAGCAAACAGGAGTTGTAGATAAAATGTCATGTCTCATGTGTGTTGGTTCTTACATCTTCCTACCTCCCTATATCAAGCATGATATAAGGGCTTTCATGGCAAATTTTATTTTAACTGTTTCTATGGTTACTGGAAATGTTGGATTTAGTTTCTAAAACCATGTTTTAAGTAGCTACAGGAGCTATAGATTTGAATCTGATGTTGCATTAGTCTTTTCAGTTATCTTCTACCTCCTGTATTTTCTACTGTACTAATGTAATTTAAAGCCTTCCACAATGAACAATTCACTTTATTCCCTGGGTTTTCTATATAAACAGTTTTAAAGATATGATTTGGTTAAAAATAATTTGTTATAAAAATTCTGTTTGCAAATTAAACTGTAAAAGTAAAAAAAATAATAATTATGTTATTGGATTGAATCTCTTGGAAGAGGAAACGATTAATATGTCAAGATACATTATTTATGTGTGCATAAAAAATAACACCACATGATCTTCTTACCCTAAGGTGAAACTAACTCTTTATTTTGATTCTGGGAAAGGGTTTGAGAGAACTATTTATTCTCCCTGATCTTTCCTACATTTCACTGACCAGAGACAGCCTCAGGTAAATAAAAAATGAAGTACACTCATTATAAAATAGAAGTGAGCAGCTCAGTTCCTCTTCTGCTGCTCAGAGAGTTTAGAAGAGGTAATCTGCCTAGACTGGAAAAACAATTTATGTAGTTCTAGGATTCTCCATCCATGGATTTCTGTTCTCCCAGATTTTTAAAAATCATTTATTTAGTTTTGGCTGCACTGGGTCTTCTTTGCTGTGCACGGGCTTTCTCTGGTTGTGGTGACTGGCTTCTCATTGCAGAGCACATGCAGGCTCAGTAGTTTGTGACACACAGGCTTAGTTGCCCCACAGAAAGTGGAATCTTCCTGGACCAGAGATCGAACCTGTGTCCTCTGCATCGGCAGGCAGATTCTCATCCATTGTGCCACCAGGGAAGTCCATCTGTTCCCTTACGTTATTAAAGACATGAAAACCAAAGGCTTTGACATGAAGAGAGATTCTTCATAGGGAATACACACCCCACGGTTCACCATACCTCTACACATCTTTATTAACCTTCTTAATTTCTGAGTTTATGATACACTATTGCCAACTATGTACTCATTGCTCTACGGCAAATTTGTAGAACTTTTTCATCTTGCATGACTGAAGCCCTACACCCACTGAGCAACAATTCTCCAATTCTTCCTCCTCATAGTCCTTGGCAACCATTCTGTTTTCATGGATTTGATTAATTTGGATACCTCACAGAAGTGGAATCATGCAATATTTTTCTTTTTTTGATTGGTTCATTTCAATTAGCATAATATCATCAAGGCTCATCCCTGAGGTAGCATATGACAAAATTCTTTTTTAAGGCTTCAAAACATTCCATTTGTGTGCATGTATATATAATATATATGATATATATAATCTTTATCTGTTTATCCACCAATGAACATTTAGATTGCTTCCACATCTTGCCAACTGGGAATAATGCTGCAATGACCATAGATGTGCACACAATTTATTCAAGATCTTGCTTTCAACTTTTTATGGAAATATACACTAGAATTGGATTGCTAGATCATACAGCAGTTCTGATTTTCTGAGGAAACTTGCAACATTTTACATTTCCAACAATAGTGTATAAGGGTTCCAATTTCTCCATATCCTTACCAAACTTGCTATTGTCTTTTTATTCATATTGCCATCACAGAAGCTATGAGATAATTTCCGTTGTGGTTTTAATTTGTATTTCCCTATTGATTAGTAATATTGAGCATCTTTTCATATGTTTGTTGGCCATTTGTGGATCTTCTTTGGAGAAATGTCTATTCAATTTCTTCTCCCACTATGTTCATCAGCTAAGGCTGCCATAATGAATCAGACTGCATGGCTTAAACCACAGAAATTTGTTTTCTTCCAATGCTGGAACATGGATGTTTGATATCAGGGTGCCATCATGGTCAATCAGGTTCTCTTCCTGGCTTATAGGTAGGCTTCATATTGGTGTATACTTACTAACCCCTTATCAGATACATATTTTACAAATATTTTCTACCATCTTGTAGGTGATCTTCCACTCTGTTCCTTTGTTTCACTCTATTCATCCATTTCACTCTATGTCCTTTGCTGCACAGAGGTTTTAAGATTAACATAGTCTCATTTGTCCATTTTTACATTGTTACTAATACTTGTGCACTTGGTATCATACCCTAGAAATCATTGCTGATTCATGTCATGAAGCTTCACCCTTGTTTTCTTCTAAGAGTCTTATCAAGTCTTACCTTTAGGTCTTTAATCCATTCTGAGTTGATTTTTCTTCATGATGTAAGATCTTCATTATTTTGCATATGGATATTTTGTTTCCCCAGCGTCATTCATTACAGGGATTAAACTTTCCCTGTTGTCTTGACACCCTTGATAAAGATCATTAGACCATGTATCCAAGAGTTTATTTCTGGCTGTCTATGCTGTTCCACTGATTGGTATGTCTGTCTTTATGCCAGTGGGCTTCCTCAGTGGCTCAGCAGGTGAAAGATCTGCCTTCAGTGCAGGAGACACAGGTGATGTGGGTTCAATCCGTGAGTTAAGAAGCTCCCCTGGAGAAGGAAATGGCAACCCTTTCCAGTATTCTTGCCTGAGTAATCCCCTGGACAGAGGAGCCTGGTGGGCTACAAGCCAAAAGGTCACAAAGAGTCAACACGACTGAGCAACTAAGCACGCACTTTATGCCCAAAACTACACTTTTTGGTTCTCGTACCTTTGTAATATGTTCTGAAACCAGAGGCCTCCAGCTTTGCTCTTCTTTCTAAGATTGTTTTGCCTATTCGGGTCCTCTGAGATTCTGTATTAACTGTAGGATGGGCTTTCTATATCTGAAAAAAAATTCCATTGGGATTTTAATAGAAATTGCGTTGAATCTTTAAATTGCTTTGGGTAGCATGAACAGCTTAATAATATTAAGCCTCCAAATCCATAAATGTGAGATGCCTTTCTATTTACTTGTGTCAGATTCATTTGAGCAATACTTTTTAGTTTTCAATGTATAAGTCTTTCATCTCCCTAAGTTTACTCCCAATTATTTCATTCTTTTTGATACTATTATAAATAAGATTATCAGGACTTCTCTGGTGGTCCAGTGGCTAAGACTCCACACTCCCAATGCATAGAACTTGTGTTCAATCCCAGGTCAAGGGCCTAGATCCCTCATGCCACAACAAAGACCTGGCACAAATAAATAAATGGGGAAGGAGGTAGGAGGGGGGTTCAGGATGGGGAACACGTGTACACCCATGGTGGATTCATGTTGATGTATGGTAAAACCAATACAATATTGTAAAGTAATTAGCCTCAAAAAAAAAAGTAATTAGCCTCCAATTAAAATAAATAAATAAATAAAAATAATTTTTAAAAATTCAAACTTAGCTCTTGACTATTGCTTAAAAAAAATTAAATAGGATTGTTTTCTTATTTTCCTTTCTGGAATGTTCATTGTTCATGCATGGAAAGATATTTGAATATTGATTTTGTACTGTGCAGCTTTCTGTGCAGGTGTTTTTGTGTGTGTGGAATTTTAAAGATTTTCTGCATGTAAAATCATGTCCTCTGTGAACAGACTTAATTTTACTTCTTCCTTTCCAAATGGTAGCCTTTGGTTTCCTTTTCTAATCTAATGACCTTCCTAGGACTTCTAATATTATGTTGAATAGAAGTGTTGAGAATGGGCATCCTTGCCTTTTTTTTCTTGACCTTAGAAGTTTTCAGCTTTTCATTGATGACTGTGATGTTAGAGATAGACTTTTCATATTGACCTTTATTATACTGCAGTCACTTCATTCTATTTCTATTTTGTTGAGTATTTTTGTCATGAAAGCCTAGTAAATTTGTTAGATACTTCATGGACATCAGATGAAGCACAGATGAAGTTTCATATATATATATATATTTTTTTCTATTTTAAGAAAAGTGTGTAATGCTCCCAGTGGAAGCATAGGAGTTGATGATACAGAAATCACTTTCCATTCCTCCTTTGCTAATCCTTGTCCTTGTCACTCTGGCTCAGAATTCTGTGTCCTTAATTAGAATGCCCAGAGTTTGGAAACATTTAACAACCAAAACACTGTTTCTCATCATTTTCTAGGTAATCCTTCTTGGATGGCCTTCAGAGTGGAGCACAGTAAACATCAGAAGGTATTTCTCAAATCCTGTTGACAAAAAAGACTCCTCATGGATCCAGTCACAGGTGAGAAGAGGAGAAAGCACAGAGATCCTGGAGACTGCTGCCTTCCTATCCCAAATCTTTAGCACAATGTCTGATATCATCACCATCTTTATAGTTAGTAAGAACAGCGACAGTAGTAGCCTGTTCTATTTGTTACATTATTTACACAATATTTCAGACTTTCAGCATTTTATGTGAATAAACTTACTTAAACCTTAAAACAATCCTACAGTACCTATAAGTATGTATATAGCTATCACCATTATAGATCAAGAAACTGAGGTTAAAAAAAATGTTTGATTATGTATCACTGGTAGTGCAATCTAATCCAAAGCACCTTCTCTAAACCCCTTACAAACTGGTTAAAATTTTCATAGCTCAGTAAAGTTTATTGATATATCTTATTCATACATCTTTATATCATTCATCTGAGAGATGTTTTCAACCTCAGTTCTTTTGTGCTGTGCTAGTTAGGGATGTGCTAAGACATCTGACTAAGGGAAGTTTAAGGTCATGTTGGGCAGTCTGTAGAGTGGGGAGTCCAAGATGAAGAAGCTTAAGGACATGCTGGAGAATTTGTAGAGTGGATGGTCCAAGATGATGAAGCTTAAGGACATTTTGGGCACTTTTTAGAGTGGATGGTCCAAGGTGAAGAAGCTTAAGGGCATGCTGAGCAGTTTGTAGAGTGGACAGTCCAAAATGAAGAAGCTTAAGGACATGTTGGGCAGTTTGTAGAGTCAATGGTCCAAGATGAAGAAGGCGACATGATCCTACCTCAGAGACTCCCACTCCAATAAGAGGAAGTAACTCACAGCTGTGACAGACCTCAGGTTTATGACTCAAAAACAACAAATAAGAAAATAACTGAAGGACTTCACATAGGTTACCTGCTTTTGAGTAGAAACTCATCATCTGGACATTCTTATAGGGGGAAGTAACAAGTCCTTCCTCTGAGCTCTAAATCAGCAACTCTTCTATTTGGAATCATTTGTTTAGCCTGCCCCTGTGTTGTGAGCTTTGAGAGCGTAGCCCATACCCATTAATTCTCAGAAATCCAGGCCCAGCTCAAAGCCCCTGAGGGCCCCATGAATGTTTTGTGAATGACTGACTCCACATTTAAACATTCATGTAGGAATAAGAAGGTCAAGGAATGCTGAAGATAGTATTTGTGAGCTGAACTTCAAATATAGAGGCAGTTGAGGGGATATATTAATGGCAAGGGTGTATGCTCAAATTCATACTGTATAAATAGCTCACACAATGATTTGTTGAATGTTATTAAATTTCATGTCCGCTATAACATTAAAAATTAGAATGTATACCAATTTATGGATCAGGAAACTGAGGAGAACCAGCTAGTCATACAGCCCTCTTCAAGCAGAATTGATGAGGCCAGTTACTTTAATTCAAACATTGTCTCTAAGACATGGCAACCTGCAATGTTCAACTCATTTTCTTTATTGTCTAAATGCGTTTCTGCTGATTGTCTTTTCTCAATCTCACTGCTTTGTCAGCTTATTTTCCAGATGTGTTTTGTCCCCTCTGTAATTTTCCATAGTTCCTCATCCATCAAAGGTCCACTAATTAATAGAAAAACCCCCAGATTGCTTTATGAGCCCATACCCTCTTCTTTCCTTGACCTCCAGCTATTCTCCCTGCCTTGCTCTCACGTTTATGCAGAAAGCTGAAGGGAAAGAACCTTAAGATATGAATTCTAGTTTTGATTCAGTACCCACTTAGGTACTTGTTTTACACTCCAGTGTTCAGACCCCCCCCTCCAGGTATTTCCAAGAATTGTCAAAGTATTAACTAAAGCCATGCATGTGAAAACACTTCATACAGTCCTAAAGAACTAAAGAAATGCATGTTGCCTTTTACTCACATGCAAGGGAATGTTCAGGGGACCATCAAGTAAGGTGTCTAGTTTGAAGAAATTGCCAGGAGCAGCAAAATTGCTGAAGACAAGTGGCTCTGAGTGGGCTCAGAAACCAGTGTCCCCTCCCTGAGAAACAAGGACCCCTGGACAGCACTCCAGGCAAAAAGTCAGTAACAGAAAATTTGGGGAGTTGCTCTAATTAGTTCCTCTAATCCCTGTATAAAAGGTAGTAAGTATGGCCTAGGTGTGTGGTGTGAACTTTGGGTAGGCATAGGTTTAAGGTGGACTGATCTGAGACATGAAGTTAGCACTGGGGCCTGAGGAAAATTTTATACATTTTCTGAGGTCCTGATTGTTCATCTGTAAAGTGAAGATAAGGATACATAATTCATACAGTGTTTGAAAGCATTAAATTAAATGTAAAACTGCTGACACATACAAGTATTTCAATAAATCCAGCTGTGATAATAGGGACCACACTTTGTTAGTGTTTATGCCCATACCTCTGTTCAATGCCTTATGTGTCATGTGTCCTTTAACATTTATTTACTCAGTAGATGTGTCAGTGAACTATTTCCTAAGTAAGAAGATTGGGAAGTAAATCCTACTAACAAGAAGTGCAGGAAGTTAACACTGAACTGGGCATCTATGGTCAGTGTGGAGCCTCAGTCTCCTGAACCAGCAGTTAAAGACAGAACAAACAAAGTATAGACAAGGGACTTCCTGGTGGTTAAGTGGTTAAGACTCCAGGCTTCCACTGCAAGAGGTGTGGGTTCCATTCCTGGTCAGGAAACTAAGATCCCACATGCCATGCAGCATGGCCAATAAATAAATAACGTAACATTAAAACAAAAAATACAAAAGTAAAAGTTTGAAAAATAAATATAAAAAATTTTGACAAAGTGTATAGATGGACAATTAGGAGATCTCACCGTTTCTGATAAAACAGTGACTAGCTCTCCAGACCCTACCAGCCTTGCTTAGCTTCTGTTCTCCATCTTAGAACTCAGAAGAAATGAGACTGGAGTGAAGAGGCACAATCTACAAGAAAGAAAGGGCCATGGGTACCAAGAGGTCAGTGAGCCCCAGGATGACAGCTGCCTCTGTGAGTGACCCCACTGGCCCACTCACGGAGAAGGGATTATGAGGCCTTGGTCCAATAACCTCACTTCACCATTTTGTGCTCCAATCATCCCCTTCCTCTATGACATGGGGTACAGGATCGAGGCCAAATGACGTGAGTGCCCCAATTCTTTCTGAAGGTCTTTACAACAAGCAGCATCACTATACCTCTCCCCATTCCTATTGCTCTCACCTCCAGATTGTTAGGAGTGTCAGAACTTCTTCATCGACAGCTGTGCTGCCCACAGGCCCCCAACCTTTGTAAAGGACTCTGCAGTGGAAAAGGGGCATGCCAACCACTCAGCCCTCACTCTGCCCCCTGGGTTAAGTATCAGACTGTCAGGCATCCCTGAGGCTGGGCTTGGAGTGTGGAACGACATGTCTGATCTGCCTCTGGGCCTGCACTCTGGCCCCTAGAAGGGCCAGATCACAGACCATGAAAAGGCCGCCAACAGTGGATACTCCTGGCTTGTGAGAAATAACCCTCTTTCCCTGTCCTCTGGCTTCTAATCATTTGTGTGTGGTGGTGGGAGGGGTACTTCATGTCAACATGTGAGGACACAGATGATGATGACATGGTTGGCAGTGACATGGTCAGCCCTGTGTGCTGTGTGCACTGGGCATGAACACAGGGCTTCTATCTAAAGATCAGAAGAAGGTGGGAGACAGTGGTACAGGCATACAGAAGTGACTCCTCACTTGTGGAGCCCTTGCCTTCAATGTGCCAATAGACTCAGACTTAAAATGATGATTAAGGAGCTTACCATGTGGTCTGACTGACAGCTGAATCCATGCAGGCTGAAGAGCAGAATGACAGCACAGGGAAATAGTTCTTCTATTACTTCCACCAAAAAAAAAAGAATAAAATAAAAGAGAGAAGAAAGCTTGTATCCCTTTTCTGACACTCAGATCACCAAAGGGAGAAATTGCTATGAGTATGTGGATGGAAAGGACACGTGTTTGGCCAACTGGGTGAGGTGAGTGCAGTGAGTCTGCAGTTGCTGCTGTTGCTCCTCCCTCAAGTCCACACCCCTTTCCTTCTCAATCTGTCTCCCTCAATAGCTTTGACATCTTCTTTCATCTTTCCCCTCTATATCATGCTCTTTCATTTCAAAATACATTAGAAAGAAAGAAAAATATAGCATGTGCCCTCAAAATATAAGTCTATACACTCAACAAAATGGAGGTACTTGAAAACAACTTGAGGAGTCTAGATTCACAAGGGACACTTTAACTCACTTGACACTTACCAAGCACTCTATGCCCCAGTGTAGACAGTGAACTTCATTACTGAAGCAAACCACACAACCCATGTTCTTTTGGAGAACATACTGAAGATAGACATTAACCAATTAATTTTAGGAATAGTAACCTTAATTTGTCTATTTTTGAATAACTGCACAGTGCCAGGATAACCTAACACAGGAGACCTTGAGTCCACATGGGCAACAACCTCCCCAGGCTCAGTTCCAGTGAGAAGTGGGCCCTGACGTCTGGGAAAGAATGAGGGGCAGAATGACCATGAGCATGGCCGTTCTCTGAGGGCCTCTCCTTTCATCAGGGCAGGCAGAAAGTGAATAAACGATTACTGTTCTGTGTCTCAAGCTATGTCAGAGCACTCTCCAAGTTTCCATGGGAGGGAGTGGGCAAGTGAATAGGACCCTGGATACACATGGGGAGATTGGAGAAAAGCCTCAGAGAGAAGGCAGGCTGGGGTGAGTGCTGAGGGGTTCATGCTAGCCTAGGAGCACCAAGTCCTGTGGAATGAAAGAGAACTTAATTTACAGTTTAGAGGAGCTGGAGGTCACCAGTCTTATGGAGAGTCCAGGTGGACACAAGTCTGGAACTGGGCTCTGGAAAATGGCTAATTAGGTAAGGAGAGAAAAGCATTCCAGCCAGGAAGAGGACAGGAAACAGGATCTGGAAATAGGAATTCACACACCATGGTCAAAGGTGTGAACAGAAGGTCCCCATGAGGGGTGGTGGGAGCCATCATGGCCTCAGAGCCTGAAGGCAAGGAGCTGGGCATGGCCCGACAGTGGCAGGGACTCGTCACCTGTGGTTTCTTTCCTTTTCCCAGCCTCAACCTCAGGTATGTGAACTGTGCCCAACACTATGAGGAGCAGAACCTGGTGACTTTGCAGTATCACGGGCAGATCTTCTACCAAACCTGCCAGGTGGTCATGCTGGGCTGTGAGCTGCTGGTCTGGTATGGGGACGTTTATGGTGAGGAACTTGGCATCAAGTGTGACAGCAGGGGGAAGAGTGAGCTCGCAGCTGGGAGAGGTGAGGACCACCCCTCTTCCAGTGCCCCACTCCATCCTGGGGAGTTTCCCTGGTCCAATTCTGAAGCATAGTACAATCCAGTCTCAAGTCAGTCAAGTTGCGATTAAAATGCCTCAGAATTTGATTCATTTCATATGACTTATGAAAAATATTTATTTTAAAATGTTAGTTCTAATTTTCAGTATTTCATGCAAAAAATACGTAACATTACCTTCTGCCGAAAGGCTTAGAAGCTAAAAGTAAGTTTTTGCCGGGGTCCAGCCCCCGTGGATCCAGGGAATTCAAAGCTGGGACGGCGTTGGCGAGGAAAACTTATTTATTTATTAATATAAGATTAGATTAGGAAGAAATAGTATAGTAGGAAAATTAAGTGGAGAAAGAAGGCTGAATAACTTGGTTTACGTGGGAAGCCAATAAAGTTCCAGACAAGGAGCTTGCACCATCTACGGTAGGCCACCGGCATCCTCTTGAATATCAGGGGGTGCCCCACCTTGGGCTCCCCTTCATGTGGATCTTAAAAGCCGGGACAAGTAAGTATACATGGTGAGCCTCCACGCCCCAGATGGAAATTCAGCCAGAAATTAGAGAGGAAACACGGGGGAAACCAGTCCAGCGACTGGCCCCATCCTCTATTGTTCAGAAGGCCTTTTATACTTTTGATAAAACATGGAGATCAATGGGTAACACAAAGTTATGCAGCATTAGCAGCCCAGACTCTTATCAAAACCAGGCTTTTCTCTCTGCATATCTAGTTGTATACACAAGTCTTAGGTAATTTACATCATCTTCCGGCCAAAAGGGCCAATTAACATTTTACAGCCTTTTTTCTGATAAGGGTTTGTTAACTAGAAGACTTATTTGTGTTGATCTTCCCAAAGTCTGGTGCCACTCTCAGAAAGCACTAAATAAAGTTACATTCTTACATAGCAAGGACATAAGAGGAGTGCAGTGATATATAACAAAGAGAAAAGTAATTAACTCAAAAGTCTAGTGTTGCTAATATCAAAACTATTATATATCTTTTTCCATATCCAGTTTACATTGATTAACATCCTCCCAGGTGCCTAAAAGATAAAGAATATGGAGGCCTGGTGGCAATCATTGAGTCAACAGTGAAAACCTGTCACCAATATGATTTTTAGCTCTTTAGAAAAGGCTCTGTATCTTTAAGATGCTTTAAGCTTTGTGCCTCTCGCGGTTGGGGGGCTGTAAGCAATTCACAAGCTGTAAGAGGTCCGGGGAACCTGTTAGGCAAGCTAGAGAGCTATCAGAGGGGTTTAACTGAAACATCCCTTTCAAATGCAGAAGACTAAAGCCCTGATTTGACTTTTTCCAGAGAATATCAGAAGAGTGGAAAAGCAGGCAGATTCTTATTTTTGGGGGGGTGGATGCTCAGGAAATTCCAGGGGGAACCCCTGAAGCTTGATCACATCCTTGCTTTTTGTCAGGCTTCCTTCCTCATGACCTTGTCATGGGCAGGATTCCTCACACTGGCTCCTGGCAAGTTTTCTAGCACCTACCAGATCTCCCACCTTTACCTGTTTCTTCATTACATCTACATTTCTAAGTTACATGTGTACAGTGATTTGCATTCAGTTACTGTTTCAGCTTGTTGTCATGTGAGTTCATATTCTGTACCAGGCAGGGCTCCACACACTGAAACAGACAAAACCTCTGCCTTGGGGCAGCATGGGCTTCATACCAGACAGGGGCTGGTGCTCTGAGGAAAACCAGTGCAGGAAAAGTGCCTTGAATCAGCATGAGCAGAGGGTGGGGTATGGCGTAGGATGGTGGGGCAGGGTCTCTGCAGAGATAACACCTCTGGGAAAGGATTCCAGGCAGGGGAGCAGCCAGTGCTGCAGCCCCAGGGCCAAGAAGAGAGGCCATGCCAGTGGTCGTAGGAGGAAGCACACAGGGAGAGGAAGGAGGCTGGATGGAACACAGAAGCTTCAGCACCCGTGTCCATGTGCAGGCCCCAGGGGTCTTCCTGGGTGAGACCAAACAACCATGCAACTTTCAGCTGCAAGCAGCATATTCTTTGTGCTAAGATGATGCTTTGGTTCATTTTGGGGGAGATTCAGAAGCAGGGAGTCTCCTCAGAGGTCAATTCATTGCCGCACATGAGGGGAGAGTGGGCTGGCTGAAGATGCATGGGTGCGAGGGTGTGAGGAGTCTGACTGGAGATGTATTTTTAACCAGGGCTTCCTAGTGCATGTTAAATGGACTAAGACTGAATGAAATAAATGAGCCTGCATTCACCCAGCACATGGTCTCTGAGAGGTCTATGACAGAGTAGAGTGCCCCAAGCCCATGATCACACAGCAGATGGCCTCTGAGAGGTCGATTACAGACCAGAGTGCCCACAAGCCTGCATTCACCCAGAGGATGGCCTCTGAGAGGTCTGTGACAGGTCAGTGACCACAAGGCTGCATTCACCCAATGGACAGCCCCTGAGAGGTCTATGACAGACCAGAGTAACCATGAGCCTGCATTCCCACAGCAGACAGCCGCTGAAAGATCTGTGACAGGCCAGAGCAAACACGAGCCTCCACTCACCCAGGAGATGGCCTCTGAGAGGCCTATGACACACCAAAGTGAACATGAGTCTTCACTCACCCAGTGGATGGACTCTGAGAGGTCTGTGACAGGTCAGAGAGACCATAAGCCTGCATTCACCCATCTTCTTAATGTCCCAGCCTTAAGGAGAGTGTTTGCCCAGCGGTTAGTGGTGTGAACAGACATGTAAACTTTTTAGAGCACATGACACACCAGGGGATGATTAAAGTAAGCAGGACAAACTCCGATGATTGGGGTCCTCAAGACCAAATCCATCAAGGAAAGACCCCATGAAAAGAGCCACCCTTTGAAGCAAAGTGAATCGAAGTCACTGAGTCTCCAGCCCCGGGAGTGTGGGTCCAGCTGAGCAGGTGACAGACACTCCCCAGCTCAGCTGGATGATAGCCAGGGACTTCCCTACTGTCCAGAAGAAGTTTGATCCAAGTCTAAAGACTTCACAGGGGGCTACCCAACCACTTCACATGTGGGACCTCAATGTCCCTGATTCTTGGCTGGGGAGGCTGAAGAGGGGGTGCACTCAGAGTTCCTGGTCCCCTCGGGCATTTGTCACTCAGGCCCACCATCCCTGCCTTCCTGGGGACCACCATCTCTGCCATGTCTGTCACCATCTATTCCATTCCCCCTTCCAAGAAAAGCTGAGATGTGGGTAACAGTGCTGGCAGGACCCATGCAGGCAGGATCTCTGTCCCCCTACTCTTTTTCAAAGGGCATGTTTCAAAGTTGGTGGTAAGGCAGGGAAGACTGGGGGATTTGATCACCAGAGCATGAGGGCCCATGACAGCACTGCCTTAACCTGTGTCTCCAAGACCCGGGGTTCATGTCTGAGTCACACTTGTGAGGAGTCTGCTCTCTGCAGGCAGCACAGCATTGGTGTCCCCACAGGCCAAGCTCTGACAGAGCTGTGGGCTCGGCTGGGGAGCTGGGGATGCTCAGTACAGGACAGACGGCACTGTGTGGGAAGTCTCTGTGAGTGGTTGAGAAAGGCTGGAGCCACAACTGCCCCTGCTTGGAGGACATGGATGTTCACCTGAGGGACCAGAGAGGACCCCACGCCCCCAACAATGGCCACAGAGGCCAGGCTAGCAGCACACTGCCAGAACAAAGTTGACCCAGGTCACCAGGCAGGATGTGTACTGGGCAGTGGCAGCAAAGATGCCAGGCTACATGCAGGCCCAGAGACCCTGGGCAGGCACAGACGGCCTCAGACTAGGTCAGGACCCAGAAGACAAGATCAGGGGGCTCCTGGATAAGGGAGGGTTGGGGTCTCCTGGCACACTGCAGACCTGGGCCAACTTGTACTGCAGGTACTTGATGGTGCTATTCTTAGATTCCAGAATGTCTGAGGAGAGGAAGGTGTCAGGGAACCGTGGCCTGGCTCCACTGCGGGGACATCCACACAGGAAGGACTGGTGTGGGAAGGCCTTGGAGCAAGACACTGGTGTTTGCCCATCCCCAGACCCCGAGGGGACCCAGCCTCGGGGCTAGCTGCCTCAAGTCCCCCAGCTGGCCAGGACCCCAAAGCCAGGCCTGGCCACACTAAATACCCCTGTCCACATCACCCACTCTTTCTATGACATCTCCCATGTCAGAGGGCAAGTGGACAAGGCCCAGCTCCGGGCAAGGTCTCTGACAGGTGCAGTCTGGCCTTCCGGCTCCTGGGCACTGAGGCCTAGTCTGTCCCTTTCCGGCAGCGCCCAGTGACTGGGAGAGCCTGGCCCAGGGTAATGGCACACACCACCACAGACACACCAGGGAACAGATACTCAGCCTGTGCCCAGGAGTGCCTCCCGGGGAAGCCTTCCCAGCACCCACCACACAGGCCACTGTGGGCCTTCCACTCCTGCCTTGGCCTCTTCCAGCTCATCTTAGTGTCTAGGCAGATCGGGGCCGTGGCCATGGCCTTGGCTAAGAGGCCAAGCTGCAGCAGGCAGTGGACTCGGACTAGGATGGCTGGAAGGCCAGGGAGGGGCTGGGGAGACCTTCAAGACACTGGAGCCAGGAAAACATGGCTCCACATGGGCTTGGGTTCTCTGGCCAGGAAACCATGACCAACCCATCCTGAGGCTGACTGGGGGTCCGTCTCTCAGTAAGGAGGAACAGAATCCCCAACTGCAGCCCCCAAGGCCAACCTCCAGCTGGCGGGATATGAGGGTCAGGGCCGAGGGGTCCAGGTTAGAGGCCAGCACCTCGCTGAACAGCACCTCCTCCTTCTAAAGGGCAGCAGCCTGCGCCTACACCTTGAGCTCTAGGACGAGGTTCCTGAAGCCCACCTGATGCTGTACCTGCAGGATGGCCATGGTGACCTTCCAGGGACCCTTTCTTCCTTCATTCTACATAAACACAGAAATCTGTATCTCTAAACCAGAAATGTGTAACTCTAAGAGAGCATCCACAGAAATAATATTTCACTGTATACAGAAAACCTGAATCTCACATGCCTAATCCACAAGGGCCTGATAATCAGCTATCTGTTGATTTCTAGGGCAAAAATCTAACAAAGGTTATAGATGTCCCATAGATTCATCATATCGGAATCAGCTGGCTGTATGCTAACAACAGTCACAGCACTGCAAATAAACTACACTACAACATAGCACAGGCATGATATTAAAGAGAAGGAAAGAAAACCAGTGCCTACTTTATTCCCTCAGCCTCCCTGACTGGGGCTGCTACCCTATCCCTGGAGCCTAACCAGGCTTGGGTCCCACAGCTCAACTGGGGTGGGTTCAAGAGAGCCTGGTAGGGTGCCCAGCATTGAACCCTTTTTAAATGTTTACTGTCCACTTTGTTCTGGCTTGGACCAGACTCCCCAGCAGGATCCAGGCCTCCAGGGACTTGGGAACAAATATTACTAAGCCCCCACGTGCCCTGGTGTTGGACATTCCAGCTCAAGTCTCCTTCCCAGCAAAGTGTCACCCCTCATTTTAAATGGAACATATCTTCCATGAAGTTGTGACGCTGTGTGTTGGAAATACAACTGAAAGTTTTGGGATAAACGTGATGATTATGGAACATTTAATCCAGCTTTCTATGAAACACCAGTGACAACAATATCTTACATTTGTTTCACACTTTAGTTTATATCAGGTTTTTGTTTGTAGTCTTTTCAGTGCTGCTTCCTAATAACCAATTTCACAGGTTTCTCAAGAAATCCTCTGGGCTCCTTCTTCAGCCTTCTGGTCTGGCCTCTGGCCCTGGGACCTACATAGGTCCCTCAGCTCCTTGGAGCCAGATTAACCCCAGTCTTTTGGCCAAAATTTCCAGAGTTGTAATGAGTCATTAGGAGCACTCCAACCCTCCCACATACCCACAGACAGCTGTGTCTAGAACCCAGCAAGTACCACAGTCTATACCCCAGCAGTCCTGGCAAATGTGGGGCATGGCAGACAGATGGCAGGAAGAAGGGGTGCTGGGCAGTGTCCATGGCCAGGCCTGTGAGCTGTGGTTCCTGCCCAGACCTCGCATAAACCCAAAGCTTTCTGACACTCATCCCATCCTGGTGGGCTTTCCAATCCCTCTGTCCTCAGAGGTCTCTGCCCATGTGCTCTTTCCTCAAACCTGGCTTTTTTTTTGGGGGGTGGGTGCTGGGAAATCCCATGGATAGAGGAGCCTGGTGGGCCACAGTCCACAGGATCACAAAGAGGCTGACATGACTTATCAACTACTCAACAATAACAAGTAGATGGGAAAGCGAAGGAAGGTTAAAAAGAGAGAGAGAATATAAAGCAATGAAATATCCTGGCACTGTCTTTAGAAGGTAACTGAAGACCTGCCCATCGAAACTTTCAGATGAACACACAGTTGGAAACTGTACTGTGTTCCTACATCCTACCATACACATTCCTGCTATAATCTGACAGCAAAGACTTGTGAAATAATAATTATCATCATGATAATCAAATCTCTGCTATTCATGACTATACTCTTCATTTTCAACACGTATTTATTGAATATTTAATCGGTGTGAGGCATTCTCTAGGGGCTTCCCTAGAGGCTCAGACAGAAAAGGAATCTGCCTGCAATGCAAGAGACCTGGCTTTAATCCCTTGGTGGGGAAGATCCCCTGGAGAAGGAAATGGCTGATGGCTAATGACTCCAGGACTTTCGATCACTACAGAACTCCCAGCCCCATAGAACATTAATGTGTGAGTGCCCTCCCTAAGGCTTCCACCTCCACACTAAGACTAAGCCACACCCAAAAGCCAGCAAGCTGTAGTGCCAAACACCCTTCGCTTATCCTTCAACCAAATAGGGGCACAAATTTGTACATTGGAAGACAGGCTGCCCAAAGCTATACTGAACCCAAAGACACCCCAAACCACACTACAAGACCCAGCCACTGCCCTTCAGAAAGACAAGATCTAGCTTCACCCACCAGAACACAAATACAAATCCCCCAACCAGGAAATTTTCACAAGGCATTGGTCCAATCCCACTCAGGGGAGGCAGACTCCATAGTTAAGACCTACAGCCTTTCAAACTGCAAAAAAGATATCAAACAAAGAAATTAAACAAAATGAAATGACAAAGAAACATCCAGCAGATTAAGGAACATGGTTAAAACCCACAGGATTGAACAACTGAACAGGAAACAGGCAATTTACTTGGAAAAGAATTCAGAAGAATGACAGTAGAGATGATCCAAACTTCTGGAAATAAAATGGAGGCATGGATAGACTAGAGACACAGACTGAGAAGATGCAAGAAATGTTCAACAAGGACCTTGAAGAATTAAAGAATAAACAATCAGCAATGAAGAATGCAATAACTGAGATTAAAAACCACTGAAGAAACCATATTTGAAAAAGACACATTCATCCTAATGTCCATTGCAGCACTATTTACAATAGCTAAGACATGGAAGCAACCTAGATGTCCATCGACAGATGAATGGATAAAGAAGCTGTGGTACATATATACAATGGAATATTATTCAGCCATAAAAAGGAATGCATTTGAGTCAGTGCTAATGAGGGAGATGAACATACAGCCTATTAAAGAGAGTGTAGCAAGTTAGAAAGAGAAAAACAAATATCATATATTAACACATATATAGGAAATCTAGAAAATGGCACTGATGAACCTATCTACAGGGCAACAATGGAAACACACACATAGAGAACAGAATTATGGAAAAAAGGTGGGGGGAGGAAGAAAATGGTGAGAAGAGCATGGAAATATATACACTACCATATGTAAAATAGATGGCCAGTGGGAAATTGCTTTATAATTCAGGGAACTCAAAATGGGATCTGCGACAACCAAGAGACAACCAAGAGGGGTAGAATAGGATGAGAGGTGGGAAGGAGGTTCAAGAGGGAGGGTCATATGTACACCTATGGCTGATTCATGTGGATGCATGGCAGAAACACAATATTGTTAAGCAAGTATCCTTCTACTAAAAATAAAGGGGGGAAAAAAACACCCTGGAGCAAATCAATACAGTGTCTGAGGCAGAGGAACGGATAAGTGAGCTGGAAGATGGAATGGTTGAAATGACTGAACTAGAACATAATAAAGAAAAAAGAATAAAAAGGAATGAGGACAGTCTCAGAGACCTACAGGACAACATTAAATATAACAACATTCAAATCTTCTTCTTGTCAGAAGAAGACAAAAGGAAAGGCCAGAAGGAAATATTTCAGGAGATTAAAGTTGAAAAGTCTAAAATGGGAAGGGAAATAGCCACCAAAGTCCACAAAGCCCAGAGAGTCCTGCATAGGATAAACCCAATGAGAAATATGGCAAGACATCAAACTTACAAAAACACAAGAACCAGCAAGGGAAAAACAACAAATAACACACAAGGGGATCCCTATAAGGCTAACAGCTGATCTTTCAATACAAATTCTTCAGGCCAGAAGGGAATGGCAGAACATACTTAAGTGATGAGTGGGAAATGCCTACAACCCAGATTACTCTATCCAAAAAGGATCTCATTCAGACTCAAAGGAAAAATCAAAAGCTTTACAGACAAGCAAAAGCTAGGAGAATTCTCTGCCACAAAACTAGCTCTTGCACAAATGCTAAAGGAACTTCTCTTGTTAGGAAACACAAAAAAGAGGCCTACAAAAACAAACCCAAAACAATAAAGTAAATGGTAACAGGATCATACACATTGGTAGTTCCCTTAAATGTAAATGGACTAAGTGCTCCAACTAAAACATACAAACTGGCTGAACAGATACAAAAACAAGACCCCTATATATCCTCTCTAGAGTAAACCCACCTGAGACTGAGGGAAGCATACAGACTGAAAGTGAGGGGCTGGAAAAAGATATTCCATGCAAATGGAAATCAAAAGAAAGTGGGATTAACAATACTCATATGAGACAGAGTAGACTTTAAACTAAAGATCAAGACACAAAGAAGGACACTACATAATGATCAAAGGATCAATCCAAGAAAATATAAAAATTCAAAATATATATGCATCCAACATAGGAGCATCTACATACAAGCAAATACATAAGGCAAATACTAACAACTATTAAAGGAGAAATTGACAGTAACACAAAGATACCTCAGTTTAGTTCAGTTCAGTCACTCAGTCATGTCCGACTCTTGTGACCCCATGAACCACAGCACACCAGGCCTCCCTGATCATCAACAACTCCCAGAGTTCACCCAAACACATGTCCATTGAGTCAGTGATGCCATCCAACCATCTCATCCTCTGTCATCCCCTTCTTCTCCTGCCCTCAATCTTCCCCAGCATCAGGGTTTTTCAAATGATTCATCTCCTTTAGGATGGACTGGTTGGATCTCCTTGCAGTTCAAGGGACTCTCAAGCATCTTCTCCAATACCACAGTTCAAAAGCATCAGTTCTTTAGTGCTCAGCTTTCTTTATAATCCAACTCTCACATCCATACATAACTACTGGAAAAAACATAGCCTTGACTAGACGGACCTTTGTTGGCAAAGTAATGTCTCTACTTTTTAATATGCTGTCTAGGTTGGTCATAAGTTTCCTTCCAAGAGTAAGCATTGAGGAGGCGGTCCTAAGATGGCGGAGGAATAGGACGGGGAGACCACTTTTTCCCCCACAAATTCATCAAAAAAACATTTAAACCCTGAGTAAATTCCACAAAACAACTTCTGAATGCTGGCAGAGGACATCAGGCACCCAGAAAAGCAGCCCATTGTCTTCGAAAAGAGGTAGGAAAAAATATAAAAGACAAAAAGAGAGACAAAAGAGTTAGGTACGGAGCTCTGTCCCAGGAAGGGAGTCTTAAAAAGTGAGACGTTTCCAAACACCAGGAAACACTCTCACTGCCGAGTCTGTGGCGAGCCTTGGAAGCACAGAGGGCAACATAACAGGAAGGAAAATAAATAAATAATTAAAACCCACAGATTACGAGCCCAACAGCAACTCCCCCAGCAGAGAAGCAGCACAGACGCCTGCATCCACCACTAGCAAGCAGGGGCTGGGCAGGGAGGCGCGGGCTGCATTGCTTAAAGTATTGGGCCCGAATGCCCTGAGGGTAATCAGAGCGAACTAACTTGGGCTAGCAAACCATACTGTGGGATAGCAACCACGCGAAAAGCTCTAACATAAGACACCACCAGGACAGCGCACAGAACAAAGGACGGAACAGAATTAGCCAGCTGCAGACCATCCCCCTCCAGTGACAGGCAGCCAGAGCCGGAAGGGCCAGAAGTGGGCAGTCGCAGCCCCAGAGAGACATTATCTACCAAACTGCAAGCAGGCTTCTTTGCTAACTAAGACTTCTTGGGGTTCTGAACAGTCATCATCTGCCTGAGAAGGTGCACCAGTTGTATACC
>SJYO01028557.1:0-15255 GCA_006410555.1 Capra ibex
ACCTCTCCTGACAAGTGTTCCGTGTGTGGTACTTTCGTTTTGTCGTAGGCGACATAGTCTTTTGGTCACTGAAGTTACTACGGGGTTGTGTATCCTGTCTTCTGGTTTGCAGTCCCGGTCTCCCACGTGGGTTGGCGATGACAGTAGGAGGAGGGTAACCAAAGGAGTGAGAGGGGTCGTTCGTCCCCCTTTTTGTCCGTTCTCTGGTGTACCTGTCTGGTTCTTTTCATCTGCGGTAATGGTTCCTGTGAGTTGAGAGGAGGTCGTGTCGAATCCAAGTAGGGTCTTTTGTGTTCGTATGGTGTAGTTAGTCAACTCGGTTCCACCTCGACCTCCTCCGTATCGTTTTTGTTAGTGGTCTTCCCGGGTGGAAATCAAAGTGGTTGTTGGAGGGGTGGTAGAGTGGAGTCCGTTCTTGTTGGTTTAGGGGTCCTATTACGAACTGTACATCGTGTGGGGTGTCTTGTTCTCAACGAGGTGAGTGATGGTCCACGGACTTTGTCACATGCGAGAAGAACGGTGAGAGTCTGGTCCCTATCGTGTTCAACCGAGTCTGTGGGGTGTCCTCGATCGGGTGTTCGGGGGTATCTACCGAAGTCATCGGTTACGGTTTAGTTCGTGGTCGACCACCGGGTTTTGGGAGCTTGAGATACACGTAGGTTTCTGGGCGTCAGAAACTATTGTTTGTAACTTTGTGTAGTACAACCGTGAATGGACGACTATTTTTTCCGGGTAATTCCCGCTGTTTTACTGTCGTCGGTTATCGCCCCGGGTAGACACTGAGTGTCCCTCCCTTGGGCCTTGGTACCGAGTGGGTGGACGGAGGTCGTCATGTGGTATTTGTGGTCCGGACCTCAAGAACCCCCAAGTAGACGAGTGGGTCCCACCCCGCCTCCACTCTTCCCCCTCCCCCACGCACAACCGTTTTCACACCTGTGCCTGCGGTTCCCTCTGTTTCAACCGGTCTCTGCGGGAGGAGAGAAGCGGGTGTGCAAATCCACATGGTGAATCACGCTCAGAGTCTTGCCCAAAACCGAAGCTACACGTTTTTCTTAGTCGCTCCACGGAGATTGCTCTTCTCACCCGGGGCTGTTCCCTGACGTGGTCCCGGTTCTGGTAGAATCTACCTGTCGGGCTCTGCCAGGTGTGGAGGACCAGCCCTAAGTCCCTTCCCACTCTTTTTCAGCGTAGATTACTGGTTCGGGGTGCTCCCGTGTGACTTCCCAACTCGCGCGGGAGGGACCGGTGGCCTCTTTCGTCCCAGACAACGTAGGTGTAGAAGCCCGGACAGCCCTAAAACTTTTTGTTTCGTACGCACACTCCTCTGCGGAGCCCGCTGGCCTGGGGTGTACCCTGGCGTGTGCGAGGGCGCGACCGGCCGGAGAGGGCTAGTTGGGAGTGTTGAGGTAACCCGCCCAGGGATGCAGGCCTCACGCTGCGCCTATTGTGGACCCAGTCTTTCTTGGGCTTCCGGGCCTTGGTCCGAGCGGGAGGTCGCTGGAGGTGTGGTCAGACCTGGTCAGGGTGGAGGTAGCTCCCGGCTCCGGCTTCGCTTGCGAGGACTCCCGCCGGCTCCTCCTCCGGCCTGGAGGCTCAGACTCAGGTCCACAAGGTCCGTCCCTTCCGGGAGAGGGACGGGTGGCGCGTCGGGCCGGGTCCATCCCAGGTCGGCAAGACAGAGGCACCGGCGTCCCCGTGTCCCTCTACGACCAGCTGGAGCAGTCCGGTGGGGTTTCCGAAGTAGATCTCAAGGCGCTACTAGTGGGAGGAGTTTGTATATTTCTTGGTTAGAGACCACTGTCGTCTTGAAGGGATCCAGAGCCGAGGTGGCCCTGACAGAGGCGGTCACATCGGCCACAGAGCCTCGAGACGGAGCACGGGCCGCCGACTCAGTGTTGGGAGGACTTTCAGAGCGGCTCCGCGGTCTCCCCTCCTTGTTATATTTTCGCCGGCGGTCCACCGAGGGCTGTTGGCCGAGCTTGCAGGGCTCCTGACAATAAGAGGCCGGCGGCTCCCACGGTGTCGCGGCCGTCGGGTTTGCGGCTTTGCGTCGGGCCTCGGCGGCGACGGTTCGCTGCCCTGCGCTACGCTGCGCTAGGACCGGTGTGTTCTTCCCTCTCCTCGACCCTTTATAGAGGAGTCCTCCGAATGTGCTTTCTGTGCACGAGGGGGTGCACTAAGATCCCACCACCGTCCTGTAAGGTGTCTCTGTGGCCGCCGCCCCGAACGTGCCCCGCTACAGCGGTCTCTCTCCCCGTGGTCACTGTAGGGTCGAGGGGGCCGGGCGGGGGGGGGGGCTTTCTCCCTCCCTCCCTGGCCGTTTCGCTTTGGTCCGTTCGCGACGAGGCTCTTGCTTCGTCCTGAAAGCTTTCATCTGTGTCTGTGCGTTCGGGTCCTCGTTCTTTCCTTTTCCTCTGTGAACCTGGGGGTTGTTCTCTTTCGTTTTGAGTTGGATCCATCTCTGGCACTGTTTCAGGTTTCTGTTGTTTGGGTTCGTACGCTCCCACTCACCACTTTCACGTGAACTCCAGTCCTCTTGTACCTAAAGTTTTATTGACCGATGTTTGTGGCCTTACCGCCCGCCGGTCCTCCAGACCCCACCGTCTCGACGCCCCCACCCCCCTCCCACCCCCCGACGCCTCCACACACACACACGTCCGTGGACCTTGGAGTGTGTCTCTCTTTGGTATAGTGATCCCTTTTCTCAGAACACTGGGGAGCCTTGTGAGGTGGTTTCTAACGGGTAAGCTGGGTTGGGTCGTTGACATGCCTCACGGGTGTCTCCCCTGTTTCTTCTTTACCTGCATACATACACACCATAGCTGTGGATATGGCTCCATCTGTAGCCATGCTTGTATTACTCTCTTTAGAGACAGACACACGGATGCTGATACAGACAGGATAAGTACAACACGTGTGTACGTGTACGAGTACGTCTGTGTGTGTGTGTGTGTGTGTGTGTGTGTGTGTGTGTCCTTACCCTGAGTTGGTGGTCTTCCCTTACTTTAGAGTGTCGGACGTCCTTGAACCTCTCTGGAAATCTCCCATAATACGATTTACTTTATGGAGTCCAGTGAAGAAAGGTACGTCTTGGATGGTTTACTATGTGTCAATTGTCTTGTCTTGTTTTGTCTTCGTCCGAGTATCGATGGTGTTTCCTTGTGTACCACCGGTCTCCTCCCTCCCCCCTTGACCACCACCCCTACCCCATCCCCTCTCTTACTCACTCACGGTGATCACTCCCTCTGCCTGTTTCACCACGTTGGAAGGTGAATACTTTATTTACTCAGTGCCCATTCAGTACTGTGGTTTATAGTAAACGGTACTGTGGTTCACCACTGTCTGTCAGTGATTGATCTACATAGGACCACTAGTGACACAGTGTGTGATGTGATTTTTTAGAGAAGATATTTCGACTTTTAATTACCCCCTTGGTTTTTTCTGTTTTGTTTGTTTCTTTACTTTACTTTCTTCTTTCCTTCCTTCTTTTCTTCCGTTTTCTTTTGCAACAGTCAGTCAACCTACAGTTAAACTTTTCTCACCCTAAACCTCCCCTTCTCCACCCCTCTCTTTGATCCCACTCTTCTTTCTCCTCGTCCTCCTCTTTCTTTTCTTGGTTAATGGAACTCCCCCTCCCCCTCTCTTCCCTAGGTTTCTCACCTGTCCTGTCAGTCCACTCACGGTATCCCTTTCCTTTACTTCGGTTACTTGTGTGAGGGTTACCACCAAAACAAGTCAGATTCTAGTTCTACACCCATCGTGCCACAGGAGGTCGTGTGTCGTTGTGTGACCGGAGTGAACCACCCCTCAAGTCCTATTGAGACTTTCGACTTCACCTGTTTTCTTCGATAGTGCAAGTAGGTACCGACTTCTCATGGTACCAGGGTGCTGTAAGTTTTTAGGATAGTTTAGTAACTTTCTGAGAGAGTGAGTGAGCGGTAATTTTTACATCTCTTGTCTTTTCCTCGTTTTACTACCATCTACTTATCTACCTCCCTAAAGGTACTACAAGACTAATACCTTTGGTAACTGTCTTTTCGTAGGCTAAGTGAAAACATTTCTTAGACAGAACGGAAGAGTCGGACCACAGAAAGGATACAGACCTACTAAGGCAGGGGGTAGAGGGTGAGGGTCGAAATTCTAGTCGCTCGTTTTGCTTCGGGAAACACGAGAGTACCAGGGCCTTGATAGAGAAGCTCGTGGGAAGACTTGTCCTTGTAAAAGTGGGTGTAGTAGAGGGACTCTGTCGAAGTCGGACAGGGAGGGGTGGGGAGGAAGGGTGGGGTGGGGGAGGGAGGGAGGGAGGGAGGGAGGGAGGACGAGGAGAAGGAGGAGGAGACTTCAGAACTCGAGAGGAGTGTGACCGGATAGTAGGGTGTGCCACCGTTACAACCGGATCCATACGAGTCCACAGAGGATTGACGTAGGTTCACCTGAAGGCAAAAGAACCGACGTAGTAATACCCTGGTAAAAAAGGACCAGAAAAGGTGCCCACCGACTCTGGGCCTACCAGGCCCCGGTCCGCTCTACCCCCTCGGACGTACATCCCCCTTACTACCCCTGTCTCTCCTCCTCCTCCTCCTTCTCCTTGTCAAACACCGTTCAAAACCCGAAGGGTGTCGATCTTGACAAGTGAGTAACGCCTTTGTCCACAGACTTTGTGACCGCCAAAGTCCGAAAGTCACGCTGCAGGTGTTCGGTGTCGGTGACTTTACACATGTGGTGACCTCGACGGTACGTCTCCCTCTAGAGTAGGTCGAGGTACACAAGAAGGTCACTCGTCCGGCCCTAGAGTCCCTCTTGTCTTTAGGTCTCTCAACTCACTTAGGCTGGTAACGTGCAAATCTTAATTTCACTTGGTCTTTACTCCAAGTGGGTGAACACCCAAACAGAAAGGTATCCTACTTAGGAGAGAAACTCGTCTAATCCCAAGGTACCCGTTTTAGCTCGTCTCTCCTGTCTCTCAAGGGAATCCAGGGGACGAGGAGACCGATCGCGTGCGAGGGGTCGTCGGGATCCTTGTAGGACGGGGTCTCCTCACACGACCGGTGTTGGGTGGATGTACCTCTACAGTCACAGTCAGTCATAGTCAGTGGGAGTAGGTATCAGGGGATAGACACACGGGAGTGGAAGTGCGGACCGTGACAGGCAAGACATCCAAATATATCTTGGATGGGCCTCGGGTCACCGTAGAAGGGTCTAGTCCCTAGCTAACTTTTGTGGGACAGGGGACGAAGTAGTCGTCCACCTAATACTTGGTGATCTGTTGGTGCGTCCCGTTAGGGAAGTGTCGAAGAATTTAGTAGATGGGACTTTGTAACTTACAGTAGGAGGTTTAGTAACCTGGTAGTTCTGACTTTACTTCCTTTTATACAATCAATTTCTTTCAGAATAGAGGAGTCACGAAGAACGAAATCCTGGTGTTTCCGGAGAGAGAGAGTGTGTGTGCGTATGTGTGTGTGTGTGTGTGTTCTTGTCTCCACCCGAGTATCAGGTTTTCTTTGGTCGAAAACACAAATAGGTAGGGTGAACAACACCGACAACACGGTGGTAGCGATCAGTTTCTTCGAATAGATTATACCTTAAGCTCCAGAAGAAGAGATCCAGTGAAGTTCTTCGTCGTTCTCACGGTCTGACACTCTTGGTTTCCAGTTTGGTCGTACTGCCTTGGGTCGCTACACACACGAGTCTCCGGGTGGATCCAAGTTTGAGGTCAAGTGCCTTCCCTCGTCACCCTAGTCCTCACACCTGACACTCAGTTTAGTAGTGGAATGCTTTTCCGTTTATTCCTTTTTAATTCATTCCTTTTCTTGGAATGAGGGAATAGCCGTAGACGTACTGAGGAGGACCGGAGTTACTAGTGTAACTTTCATGCATGTACAACACAAGAAAAAGGTCCGGACTGGCCTAGCAAATTTTTGAGAGGTTATTTTTCACCACTGCATTTGTGTAGTCAGAACTCAAACCCTGACCCCGAAGGGACCACCGAGGTACCATTTGTTAGGGTACGGGCACGTCCTCTGTACCCAAAGTAGGGACCAGGTCCTTCTAGGGTGTACAATTGTCTCGTTGATTCGGACATACGGAGTCAATAACTCAGACACGAGATCTAAGACCGGTGACGTTCAAAACTCGGGTGTGGGTCGTCGTTGACTTCAGGTGCACGGGGTCACGGGTACGAGGGTTCTCCTTGGTGTCGTTACTCTTCGGGTCTGTGTGTTAGTACTTCGCCGGGGGAGAAAGACGTCTCTTGTCGAACGTCTCGTTACTTCTGTGTCGTGTGGGGTTTTATTTATTTATTTTAGTAAAATTTCGTTATGTCAGATTCTAACTTACGTTAACCGGTTATGGATCATGATAGTGAACCCTTCGAATGACTTAGAAGACATCTGTTTTATTTCTTTAGTATCAAGTGACACGGTAGTCTTCACACCCTTCGAGAGACATGTCACGACTCTCGTGTCAACTTTGTATGGTCACCCCTGGTACTCGTACGCACAATAGTAATTTAGGAAGTGTGAAACCCGAGACCTCTAGCCGGGTACGTAAGGACGTCTACTACATACAGGTAGCGAGAGTCGAGTGACGNGGAGGGAGGGAGGACGAGGAGAAGGAGGAGGAGACTTCAGAACTCGAGAGGAGTGTGACCGGATAGTAGGGTGTGCCACCGTTACAACCGGATCCATACGAGTCCACAGAGGATTGACGTAGGTTCACCTGAAGGCAAAAGAACCGACGTAGTAATACCCTGGTAAAAAAGGACCAGAAAAGGTGCCCACCGACTCTGGGCCTACCAGGCCCCGGTCCGCTCTACCCCCTCGGACGTACATCCCCCTTACTACCCCTGTCTCTCCTCCTCCTCCTTCTCCTTGTCAAACACCGTTCAAAACCCGAAGGGTGTCGATCTTGACAAGTGAGTAACGCCTTTGTCCACAGACTTTGTGACCGCCAAAGTCCGAAAGTCACGCTGCAGGTGTTCGGTGTCGGTAACTTTACACATGTGGTGACCTCGACGGTACGTCTCCCTCTAGAGTAGGTCGAGGTACACAAGAAGGTCACTCGTCCGGCCCTAGAGTCCCTCTTGTCTTTAGGTCTCTCAACTTACTTAGGCTGGTAACGTGCAAATCTTAATTTCACTTGGTCTTTACTCCAAGTGGGTGAACACCCAAACAGAAAGGTATCCTACTTAGGAGAGAAACTCGTCTAATCCCAAGGTACCCGTTTTAGCTCGTCTCTCCTGTCTCTCAAGGGAATCCAGGGGACGAGGAGGCCGATCGCGTGCGAGGGGTCGTCGGGATCCTTGTAGGACGGGGTCTCCTCACACGACCGGTGTTGGGTGGATGTACCTCTACAGTCACAGTCAGTCATAGTCAGTGGGAGTAGGTATCAGGGGATAGACACACGGGAGTGGAAGTGCGGACGGTGACAGGCAAGACATCCAAATATATCTTGGATGGGCCTCGGGTCACCGTAGAAGGGTCTAGTCCCTAGCTAACTTTTGTGGGACAGGGGACGAAGTAGTCGTCCACCTAATACTTGGTGATCTGTTGGTGCGTCCCGTTAGGGAAGTGTCGAAGAATTTAGTAGATGGGACTTTGTAACTTACAGTAGGAGGTTTAGTAACCTGGTAGTTCTGACTTTACTTCCTTTTATACAATCAATTTCTTTCAGAATAGAGGAGTCACGAAGAACGAAATCCTGGTGTTTCCGGAGAGAGAGAGTGTGTGTGCGTATGTGTGTGTGTGTGTGTTCTTGTCTCCACCCGAGTATCAGGTTTTCTTTGGTCGAAAACACAAATAGGTAGGGTGAACAACACCGACAACACGGTGGTAGCGATCAGTTTCTTCGAATAGATTATACCTTAAGCTCCAGAAGAAGAGATCTAGTGAAGTTCTTCGTCGTTCTCACGGTCTGACACTCTTGGTTTCCAGTTTGGTCGTACTGCCTTGGGTCGCTACACACACGAGTCTCCGGGTGGATCCAAGTTTGAGGTCAAGTGCCTTCCCTCGTCACCCTAGTCCTCACACCTGACACTCAGTTTAGTAGTGGAATGCTTTTCCGTTTATTCCTTTTTAATTCATTCCTTTTCTTGGAATGAGGGAATAGCCGTAGACGTACTGAGGAGGACCGGAGTTACTAGTGTAACTTTCATGCATGTACAACACAAGAAAAAGGTCCGGACTGGCCTAGCAAATTTTTGAGAGGTTATTTTTCACCACTACATTTGTGTAGTCAGAACTCAAACCCTGACCCCGAAGGGACCACCGAGGTACCATTTGTTAGGGTACGGGCACGTCCTCTGTACCCAAAGTAGGGACCAGGTCCTTCTAGGGTGTATAATTGTCTCGTTGATTCGGACATACGGAGTCAATAACTCAGACACGAGATCTAAGACCGGTGACGTTCAAAACTCGGGTGTGGGTCGTCGTTGACTTCGGGTGCACGGGGTCACGGGTACGAGGGTTCTCCTTGGTGTCGTTACTCTTCGGGTCTGTGTGTTAGTACTTCGCCGGGGGAGAAAGACGTCTCTTGTCGAACGTCTCGTTACTTCTGTGTCGTGTGGGGTTTTATTTATTTATTTTAGTAAAATTTCGTTATGTCAGATTCTAACTTACGTTAACCGGTTATGGATCATGATAGTGAACCCTTCGAATGACTTAGAAGACATCTGTTTTATTTCTTTAGTATCAAGTGACACGGTAGTCTTCACACCCTTCGAGAGACATGTCACGACTCTCGTGTCAACTTTGTATAGTCACCCCTGGTACTCGTACGCACAATAGTAATTTAGGAAGTGTGAAACCCGAGACCTCTAGCCGGGTACGTAAGGGCGTCTACTACATACAGGTAGCGAGAGTCGAGTGACGTACGAGTGGCCAGGTCCACACGACACGGGGATCGTAGACGATCGTAGAAGATCCGGACAGAGGTGGTAAAACGAGGTAATTGAAACTTGGTAAGAGTGGGGAACAGACTGTACAAAAGAAAAGACAAACTTATTAAGATCGAGGGGTCCGTGTTGAATTGTAGAAAGAAGAGAAGAGTATCACGAGCAGAACAACTTTATTATATACAAAGAGGTGAAACAAGGAATTCATCAGACATTAGTGAGGTAAATAGACCCCTAACTGACCGTGGATCCGTTGGGACCAGGTACTTTTGACAACAAGTCACAAATAACTTACTGAACGGTTGAAGTCCCCCGAACACCTTCAAATACACGGTACCTTTCGACCGTGACGCCTGTGTGGGAGACGATGGCATCACAAGTACCCTCACAAAAACAACAACAAAATCGACATAAGGGATTATGTATACGGTATCGAAACTAAGTTTACCGTATATAAGCTTTTATTACTTATTAATTAACATATTGGAGTCTTCCTGAATCTTTTATCATCACCAATTTTTTGATAACTAGGAAGGTTGTTAGAGTGAAGACCCACATGTAGATTTCTTTTATTTTTGTCTTAGAGTCTCTCTATAGATGTGAGAGTACAGGTAACGTCGTAACAAGTGTTATCAGTTCAATACCTTTGTCGGATTCACAGGTAGTTACCTTCTTATCTATCTCTTCTATGTACTAGGTCTATCTCTATCAAACTATCCATCTATGTCTACATTTTAATTCGTTGTCTTTTCTTTTTTAGTAATATAACACTATCGTACCTACAATGAATCCCTCACTACGGTGTACTTATTCAGTCCATCTCTTTCTTTTTATCAAAGATTACAGTGAATGTACAGTCGTTAAATTTTTTTTTACTTTTGATGTTATTGTCTCGCCGACCCCGTCCCTCTTTACCCTTCTGCTACTACATTCCCCTTCTTTCACAGTACATATTCCATTTATATATGACATATTCATTGTTTATCGTAACACTAATATTACTTATCATAATAATAACTTCGTAATATTATAATCTTGCAAAGGTACTGTCAACTGTGCTTATAAAGAGAAGGGTATGTTAACTTCTTCCTTTACCGTTGGGTGAGATCATAAGAACGGACCTTTTAAGGTACCAACCTCCTCGGACCATCCGCTGTCAGGTACTCCAGCGTTTCTCAGCTTGTACTGACTCACTGAACAAAGAAAGTGTATGTCGTTATTATAAACACCCAACACTATTTTGATAATCGATGGCGACACCACCATTAATAAAACGTTGTATGTTCACGTAGTTCAGTTGTAAGATATGTGTAATCTTGATTCCTACAATATACAGGAATTGATTCCTTTGATATAAAGTTATACGGACCTTGAATTTTTTACTTTATTTTAGTGAATCAAAATAATAGAAAGTTAATTATCATAATCGACGTTTTTTTTTCTTTTGAAATAAACCCCCAGAATCTATAACGGTAAGTCCCTGTGTCTNAGATTATACCTTAAGCTCCAGAAGAAGAGATCCAGTGAAGTTCTTCGTCGTTCTCACGGTCTGACACTCTTGGTTTCCAGTTTGGTCGTACTGCCTTGGGTCGCTACACACACGAGTCTCCGGGTGGATCCAAGTTTGAGGTCAAGTGCCTTCCCTCGTCACCCTAGTCCTCACACCTGACACTCAGTTTAGTAGTGGAATGCTTTTCCGTTTATTCCTTTTTAATTCATTCCTTTTCTTGGAATGAGGGAATAGCCGTAGACGTACTGAGGAGGACCGGAGTTACTAGTGTAACTTTCATGCATGTACAACACAAGAAAAAGGTCCGGACTGGCCTAGCAAATTTTTGAGAGGTTATTTTTCACCACTGCATTTGTGTAGTCCGAACTCAAACCCTGACCCCGAAGGGACCACCGAGGTACCATTTGTTAGGGTACGGGCACGTCCTCTGTACCCAAAGTAGGGACCAGGTCCTTCTAGGGTGTACAATTGTCTCGTTGATTCGGACATACGGAGTCAATAACTCAGACACGAGATCTAAGACCGGTGACGTTCAAAACTCGGGTGTGGGTCGTCGTTGACTTCAGGTGCACGGGGTCACGGGTACGAGGGTTCTCCTTGGTGTCGTTACTCTTCGGGTCTGTGTGTTAGTACTTCGCCGGGGGAGAAAGACGTCTCTTGTCGAACGTCTCGTTACTTCTGTGTCGTGTGGGGTTTTATTTATTTATTTTAGTAAAATTTCGTTATGTCAGATTCTAACTTACGTTAACCGGTTATGGATCATGATAGTGAACCCTTCGAATGACTTAGAAGACATCTGTTTTATTTCTTTAGTATCAAGTGACACGGTAGTCTTCACACCCTTCGAGAGACATGTCACGACTCTCGTGTCAACTTTGTATGGTCACCCCTGGTACTCGTACGCACAATAGTAATTTAGGAAGTGTGAAACCCGAGACCTCTAGCCGGGTACGTAAGGACGTCTACTACATACAGGTAGCGAGAGTCGAGTGACGTACGAGTGGCCAGGTCCACACGACACGGGGATCGTAGACGATCGTAGAAGATCCGGACAGAGGTGGTAAGACGAGGTAATTGAAACTTGGTAAGAGTGGGGAACAGACTGTACAAAAGAAAAGACAAACTTATTAAGATCGAGGGGTCCGTGTTGAATTGTAGAAAGAAGAGAAGAGTATCACGAGTAGAACAACTTTATTATATACAAAGAGGTGAAACAAGGAATTCATCAGACATTAGTGAGGTAAATAGACCCCTAACTGACCGTGGATCCGTTGGGACCAGGTACTTTTGACAACAAGTCACAAATAACTTACTGAACGGTTGAAGTCCCCCGAACACCTTCAAATACACGGTACCTTTCGACCGTGACGCCTGTGTGGGAGACGATGGCATCACAAGTACCCTCACAAAAACGACAGCAAAATCGACATAAGGGATTATGTATACGGTATCGAAACTAAGTTTACCGTATATAAGCTTTTATTACTTATTAATTAACACATTGGAGTCTTCCTGAATCTTTTATCATCACCAATTTTTTGATAACTAGGAAGGTTGTTAGAGTGAAGACCCACATGTAGATTTCTTTTATTTTTGTCTTAGAGTCTCTCTATAGATGTGAGAGTACAGGTAACGTCGTAGCAAGTGTTATCAGTTCAATACCTTTGTCGGATTCACAGGTAGTTACCTTCTTATCTATCTCTTCTATGTACTAGGTCTGTCTCTATCAAACTATCCATCTATGTCTACATTTTAATTCGTTGTCTTTTCTTTTTTAGTAATATAACACTATCGTACCTACAATGAATCCCTCACTACGGTGTACTTATTCAGTCCATCTCTTTCTTTTTATCAAAGATTACGGTGAATGTACAGTCGTTAAAATTTTTTTACTTTTGATGTTATTGTCTCGACGACCCCGTCCCTCTTTACCCTTCTGCTACTACATTCCCCTTCTTTCACAGTACATATTCCATTTATATATGACATATTCATTGTTTACCGTAACACTAATATTACTTATCATAATAATAACATCGTAATATTATAATCTTGCAAAGGTACTGTCGACTGTGCTTATAAAGAGAAGGGTATGTTAACTTCTTCCTTTACCGTTGGGTGAGATCATAAGAACGGACCTTTTAAGGTACCAACCTCCTCGGACCATCCGCTGTCAGGTACTCCAGCGTTTCTCAGCTTGTACTGACTCACTGAACAAAGAAAGTGTATGTCGTTATTATAAACACCNTTAACTTCTTCCTTTACCGTTGGGTGAGATCATAAGAACGGACCTTTTAAGGTACCAACCTCCTCGGACCATCCGCTGTCAGGTACTCCAGCGTTTCTCAGCTTGTACTGACTCACTGAAGTCAAAGAAAGTGTATGTCGTTATTATAAACACCCAACACTATTTTGATAATCGATGGCGAAACCACCATTAATAAAACGTTGTATGTTCACGTAGTTCAGTTGTAAGACATGTGTAATCTTGATTCCTACAATATACAGGAATTGATTCCTTTGATATAAAGTTATACGGACCTTGAATTTTTTACTTTATTTTAGTGAATCAAAATAATAGAAAGTTAATTATCAGTCATAATCGACGTTTTTTTTTTTCTTTTGAAATAAACCCCCAGAATCTATAACGGTAAGTCCCTGTGTCTAAAGTTATTTTGGTTCCCTTACAAGGTGTCCTTTCTCAGTCCCCGAATCTTTCGACTTTGAGTACTCGAACATTTCGGTAGACTCTCGTTAATACTAAACGACAGTACGTTTTGTCCTTTATAAAGAAGAATTTCCCATCTGACATTGTTCAATAAATCCCTTTCCCCTCCCATACTATCCATAAAACTTAAAGTCCTTGGGACAAATCTACTAGACCTCAAGAGACAATGTGTCATTCACGAGTTTCAAATGTAAGGTGGGTCTAACTCTGTGTCTGGAGAAGGAGTCACCGGAGGACAGAGATAAAAGTGCTCGAGAGAATTGTTACGAGTAACGTGAAACTAAAAAGAAAGTGTACAGTATGGAAAAACGTAAATTTCTATAGTAATTCATTAAAATATTTCTCTAGACCAAATATAAAAATCTCTAATAGTCTTAATCTGTACTAGTTATAGACAACACACCAAAGTCCGTGATTTTTGGTTATACCCCTATTTAAGTTTTAGAGAGAAACGGTATCTCTTTCCTACACATACCGTTTACTACGGTGTCCTAACCACTCAGGGAGACCAAGTCGTGAGGGAGCTGAACCGACACCAAAACTAAAACAAGACAAGACAAAAACGAAAGACTGGGTGTACTAAAGAGACCTATCCCGTGGTTAGTTTCGATTTTATTTAGGTCAGACACACTTAGGATGAGTACGTAGTTTACTCATATAGTTGCTGGAGATGAACCTAGGTATTTTTACTGGCAAAACACAAGTTCTCTTAATAAAACACAAAAGACCCACGTGATAAACGACAGGTAATAAAGTGTACGGAAAGTCCGTACCGATTACCTCTACCCGTGGTTCGTCGTCCCGTCGTTAGACCGTAGAGTCGGATCTCGGACCACTTCCCCACTCCAACCCCTCTACCCCCTACGCCACCCCTTGACCCGATCCCCAACCCCCGTGAACTCCGTTCCCCTGACAGGTCCAAGGGGACTCTACACTTCCGTTCAAGACAAGCCGACTATTGAAGGACGGAAGTCCGTACACTCTCCTCGTCCAAAGAGAGGTTAGGTGTCGGTACGTAACAAAAGTGGGACAAGTTTTTTTTTTTTTTTCTTTTTCTTTTTTCATAAACAAACAGAACCGAACAAAGGACCGGCTCCGGTTTCTGGAGAAGGTCACACAGGTTTCCTATGCTGTTCTACCCTCCCACTTCCACTTAGGTACACAGTTCTCTAGGTCTCTTAGACAGTGTCGACACTGAGCCCGGAAAAAGTCTTTGTCCGGTTAAAACTACTAAGGGACCTGCCCTCAGTGGGGTCTTCAAAGGAACTTTCCTAGCTCAACGTCCTCAGTCCACACGGGGGCGGAGGCGGTCTCCCGGAGAAGTCGGGTCGTCCAATCCGACACCCAGGGTGGGAGTGAGAGGGGGACGTCCCGGAGGAGCCTATCGAAGTAAGTTTACGTCTTTCGAAAGGTCAGTTCAGTCTCGAAAACTGAACGGACCTCAAAGAGAGATAACTTACCACTAGACGGGGTGGGTGAGGTAGGGGTAGGGGTAGGGGGGTAGGGGGTAGGGGGTAGGGGGGTAGGGTAAAGAGGTGGAACTCTGACGGGGAAACCGTGGGGTGTCTCCTTTCCCTGATCCCCACCCCTCCCTCCGACTCCCTGTTTGAGTAGAGCACAGTCCGGTTTCCTCAGAGGAAAAACATTGAGTCCTTTGGGACGAGTTTGTACACTTCTGGTACCTGTACACAGATTTGTCGGTAGCAGTGTACTGCAGAAGGGGAGGCATCCTCCTCTAAAAGTAAGGACGGACGGAAGTCTTTCTGTCTTTTCCTCCCTCCCCCTCTCGAAAGGAGACCGCGGTCGACCGAGAATTCAGTGAACTTAGGTTTTGTGAGATATCCCGTGCCTCCAAGTGTACGTAACCCCACCCTAACCCACCCCACCCCTACCGCCGGATGAGGTCTGGGGTCGTTAAGGGAGGAGACTGTGAACGGACCTTGGGTACTTTTCGACTCGACCACCGACACACACGTACATGCGCACATACGCTCTTTGCCACGTACACGCACACGCACACGTACCTGCACTCTCTGTTTCTTTTTTCCTGTCTTTCCTTTCTTTTTTTTTGGGGTTTCCTTCCTTCCTTCCTTCCTCCTCCCTCCCTGGTTTATCCAATCAATCAAA